>CALZFC010000017.1:3570000-4072500 GCA_945643635.1 Allodiplogaster sudhausi | reverse complement strand
GGAGAGAGAGAGGGAGAGAAAGAGAAAGAAAGAAAGAGAGGGAGAGAAAGAGAGGGAGAGAGAGAAGGAGAGCAAGAGAGGGAGAGGAAGAGGAGGAGAGAAAGAGAAGGAGAGAAAGAGAAGGAGAGAAAGAGAGGGAGAGAAAGAGAGAAAGAGAGGGAAAGAGAGGGAGAGTGAGGGAAAAAAAAAGTGTGAAGAAGAAAGAGAGACGGAGAGAGATAGGGGAGAGAGAAATGGAGAGGGGGGAGAGAGGACAGGAGCGAGGAGACTACGAAATGGTATAGAAGAGAAGGCAAACAGTGGCAACAGAGAGAGAGAGAGAGAGAGAGAGAGAGAGAGAGAGAGAGAGAGTGAGAGAGAGTTAAGAAAAGAGAGTTAGAGAAAGAGAGAACTGTCCTCTTTCCCACCATCACCACCATCGTCTGCTGTCAGCTTTGCTCGTCATGGAAGATCATATGGGAGGAGTGCAGCAACAATGGGAAGGAAGGTGGGAGGGTGGTGAAAAACTGTCTGATTGGAAGATTGGAAGAGCTGGGAGGGCGCGCAGGAATTGTGGTGGATGATAATGGGTGTGGAGAGAAGGGAGGGAGAGAGGGAGAGAAGAGAGAGTGAGAGAGAGAGAAAGAGAGAGAGAGAGAGAGAGAGAGGAGAGACATAGAGAGATAGAGAGAAAAAGAAAGAGAGAGATAGAGAGAGAGAGAGAGAGGAGCTAGTACAGCGATGTGTGATAGCAAAGGCTGTCTGCACTGTAGATCTTCCCACTCGGTCGATCTTTACTCGCTCCTCTTCTGTTTCTCACTCTCTCCTTCCCCCCTCTCTCTCTCTCTCCCTCCCTCTCTTTCTCTCTCTCTCTCTCTCTCTCTCTCTCGCTGTCTGCCTCTTCCTCAACATCACGATGATTATCCGGCTCTTCATTTCCCTACCCTGGCCAGCTGGGTGAAACCATTCGGGTGGTCAACGAGCATTTGAGAGGGGGGACCATAAAAAGTCCGGCGGGCCCTACCCTTGGGATTCGACAAGGCCTCTTGCTGGCGGGGAGGGATGTCAGAATTTGAATGAGAAAAGAAAAACAAATTGTACAACCCACTGTTCTACTTAAAAAAAAACCGTGAGAAATACACAAAAGAGAAAAAAGCAGAGCTCAAACTTGTGGCGTTCTACAGCAAGACGTGGCAAGCGTGTAATTCATGAAGATAGAGTCAGAGAGAGAGAGAGAGAGAGAAAGAGAGAGAAGTTAGAGAAAAAGAGTGTTTCTAGCTAGCTATCATCGATGCATCATCTCTTCCTGGAAGTGTTCGAGGGGATACTGAGGGAGAGAACGCCAGTGTGTGAGGAGGGAGGGAGGGGAGGAGAGGGAGACAGGGTGGCGAAGCCTCACACTGCTCTAGCTCCGTCAGTCAGTCAGCCGCTCTTTTGTTCCAGTCTCTCTTCTACTCTCTCTCTCTCTCTCTCCCTCTCTCTCTCTCTCTCCCTCTCTCTCTCTCTCTCTCTTCCTCCGTCAACATTATCTCCTTTGCTCTTTCGCTCTTTCTAAACTCTCCTCCCTTATGTCTAATCTTTTTCACATTCTACACACTTTTTCCTTTGCTCGTGAATATCTTTCCTTTCTATCTTTTCAATACTCCTTTTCCTTTACTTCACTTATCCTCTCTCTCTCTCTCTCCCGCTCACTTTCTTTCTCTCTCTCTCTCTCTCCCGCTCACTTTCTTTCTCTCTCCCTCTTTATTTCTTCTCTCTCTTTCTCCCTCTCTCTCTCTTTCTCTCTCTCTCTCTCTCTCTCTCGCTTTCTCCCTCTCTCTTTCGCTCTCTCCCCTCTCCCCTCTCTCTCTCTCCTCCTCCTCCTCTCACAAAAGCGCGAGCCGTTGTGCAGCTGGCGGCAGTGCTGCTTGCTCTTCGCTCTTCTTATCCCCTCTTCCCCTCATCTCTTCACTTCTCGCCCTTTCGATTTCTCTCTTTCTCTAACTTTTCTCTCTCTCTCCATCTCTCCATCATACACATGCAGACATCGATTGCATCCTCTAGCCCTCTACGCCACTTGAGCGGCGGAGTGAGAAGGTGAGAGAGTGTGAGCGAGGGAGAGAGAGAGAGAATGAGAGATAGAAAGAATTAGAGAAAGAGAGAGAGATAGATAGATAAAATAGTAATGAACCAGTGGGTGGTGGGTTCAGAAATCCACACCATCCTCAGCAGGAGAAAAACAGTTCCAATAACAATCAGGAAGGGTTGTCGGAGACGCAGAGGAAGCAAGACTAGGAAGCGGATATGGCATCTACGTTGCTGCCACATCTTGGCATGAGAGAGGAATGAAGCACAAGGGGGAGGAGAGTGCCAGACGGCCAGAGCGTCTAGTGGCCTGAGGGCACAGAGTAGAAAGAAAGAAAGAAAGAGAGGGACAGAGATATGGCAAGCGAGAGAAAGAGAGAGAAGAAAGATAGAGAGAGAGAAAGAGAGAGAGAGAGAGAGAGTTGGTCAGAGAAAGAAAGAAAGCAGGCCTGACCATGAGAGCGCGCGTAAATGTGCGTAGTGGCCCCCTCTATTGCCTCCAATCCCCTCTTTCACTTCCGAATCACATGGATTCGCTCTATTTATTTTATTTATACGTCTACATGCTTAAGCTTATACTTTACTTAGCGAGAGATGGAAGAGATTGGGAGAGAGAGAGAGAGATAGGAGAGCGAGGGCGAGACAGCAGAGAGAGAGGGAGAGATAGAAGGGGCGAGAGAAAGAGAGACAGAAATAAATTTCAAATAAAAATGAGAGAGAAATATATTTAATATAAAAATAAGAGAGAAGTAAAATATAAAATTTTTTTACTGGTTTTCGAAGTAATAAATATAAAATTTTTTTACTGGTTTTCGAAGTAATAGTTGGTAGCTTATAAGACAGCAATATTAGAACTATACGGAGATGATAGTCTTGTTGGTGTCTCGCGATTACTACTCTCTAGAGCCCTCTCGCACTTCTGGGAGTGAGACCCCCTCGCGAGTGAGCCCTAGAGGGATCCATTGAAGAGTACAATCACGGACCCCTGGGAGACCTCCGATGGCGGCACTCCGTTGCGGCCTTGTGGACGTGCTCGTCGATGGTGAGTGGATGCGTCTCTACGCCACGCTCGATCCCACCAGTCTAACACTACAGGTTGGCGAGAGGAGAGAGAGAGAGAGAGAGAGAGAGAGAGAGAAAGAGAGACATGAGAGAGAGGGAGCGAGGCATGAGTGAGGAGAGAGAGAGAGAGTGAGAGAGAGACAGAGAGAGAGAGAGAGATTACTCGACTTGAGCAGAGCCTAAAAGTGAGCACAAGCCAGAATCGTGTATGTGCTTGAGACGGTTATTGCTAGAGACATAAAAGAAGTAATCAGATCAACACCATCAAAGAAGTGCACAGCAAGTCCATTCGATCAGCGTGCTCTTTTCACAGATAAATTACACTCTTTAGAAAATGGAGAAAGAGAAAGAAGTGCTCTGCAAACCGCCTTTCCATCAGTTTTCACTACTAGTTCACTCTTCTAACGCCCAGCTCTCTCTCTTACTCTCTTTTTTCTCTCATTTTCTCCGTTTTTCTCACGTTCTCTTCTCTTCCTCTCTCTCTCTCCCTCTCTCTCTCTCTTCCTCCCTGCTCCTCTCTCGCTCTCCCTCTCACTCTTCTCCATCCTCTCTCTCTCGCGCTCTCCCTCTCTCTCCATCCCCATCCTTTTCAGAAAGTCGAAAGTGATATCGTAGAAGCGGAACGGCGCGCAGTGCGAGTTGTCAAGTATGACGGCAATGGACTTGGCGTTTCGATCAAAGGCGGCCGAGACAACAATATGCCCATCATTATTAGGTGCCATTTTTGGATCGGAGCTGGATTTTGGGTATGAGCGGGTTTTTTTTTGGTCGGATCGGTTTTGGGTGGTGCAGGAGTTACCGTACGAATTAAACTAATTAATATACAAATTATTGCGCTACTCTAATGAAGATAGCAGGGATGGAGGATATGGCTGTTTTGTGTATTGAAACAATTCTAGTCAAATGTCTAGAAAGATTCCAAGTACCGTACCTTCCTACCTGGCGCCTTCTTCGTAGTGAGAGATGGACGGGATGACTCGGATGATTATCTGGCTCACTTGGGAACCCTTTTATGCATACTCTTCTACCTCTTATCTCGGGCTCTGTTATCAAATTCCTGCGACTAGTCATTTTACGCCATCATTCTCTTCATTGAGCCGAACACATTCAGCGACTTCTCGCCTTCTCTTCTTTTCTCTTTCGTCACTCTTCCGAGTATTTTTCGACCTGGCCGGTCGGCCGCAGCCATAAAAATCACTGCATTCCTCTGGCAATGGAGTCCTTGGCGAGAAGTTGTGGCGCTTGGCAAACAGAGAGGAACAGAGGAGAGAAGGAGAGAGAGAGAGAGAGAGAGAGAGAGAGAGAGAGAGAGTTAGCAGAGGGTTAGTGATAGAGAAGGAAAGAGAGAGAGAGAGAGAGAGAGAGAGAGAGAGAGAGTGAGAGAGAGTGTATGAGAGATGGAGGGAATGAGAGAAAAAGAGATAGAGGAAAGTTGAGAGAAAGAGAGGGAGAGAGACGAGAGAGAGAGAGAGATAGAGAGAGAGAAGATAAAAGCGATACAGCACGATAGGCCCGAATCGCATTGCCAACATATCGAAGCATACACACTCCATAATATACACACTCCATAATAGTCAATCAAAGGCGCAGGCGCGGCATCATATCTCGATTATGAAGCGTCTTGATTAATGTCGTAAAGGCGGTTGTCACTCTTTCTCTCTCTCTCCCTGGCTCGCACTCCTTTCCAACAGTTTGATTGCCGATTATGAGTATGGGTCGTTTTCCTCCTCAACATTCCAAGCATTGCAAGCTTTTATATGACCGAAACGGATACGGTAGATCAAAGTGTCCCAAGCGCAAGTCAACAGTTTGGGTCAATTTAATGTGGTTGACGCTCGCATTTTATGAACAGGTCGTGGAGTCTGTCTATGCTTTGCAGCCACAAAAAGGAATGCATTTATAAATTGCCCAAAGCTACCGTAATCCTCCTGCGTTAGCTACTAATTCACGGTCCTATTCGCCAATTAATTTACGGCTTCTCTTCGCAACTAATTTACGGCCCTCTTCAGCAAGATCTTCCCCGGCATGGCAGCGGATCAGACTGGCGAGCTCTTCGTGGGCGATGCGATTCTCTCTGTGAATGGCGAGGATCTCACGCGTGCCACTCACGACGAGGCTGTGCATGCGCTGAAGCGGGCTGGCCGAGCTGTAGATCTAGTCGGTTAGTAAACCTCGCTTTTCTCTAGCACACCAAATAGTAAATCTCGCCTTTTCCACCACACCAAAATAATTGAGAAATCTCTATCTGTCAGCTTAAATATGTCATTACACATATTTAAGCTGACAGCTTAAATATGTTAGAATACATGAAGTGAGCATGAAGACATATGGATGAAAAAAGTTTAAACAGAAGAAAGAAGCAAAAACTTTAGTACAAAAATTGCAAAAATGGTGTCCTTTTCAACATCTCCCACGATACTAACATAAGAAGAACAAACTACATGAAGTTTCACTTATTTAAACCCCACTTATTTATACTTTACATGCAAGGCTTCCATTTCCGATTGATATCTGTGCACATTATCAGCTACTTACTTTGTAATTCGATAAGTAAGATATCAAAGGCCCAATTACTGCAGGGTGGGCGGGAAAGATAATCTCTTTGTAAAGCTTCGCCAATTAAGAGCTCTAACAATGCAAAACTCAAGAGACTCAGACATAGGGAGATGCAGACGTAAAGGAGTACGAAACTCGATCGTAATAACTTCAATTTTCCCGAACTTCCTAATCTCTCTAACATACATTCTCCCACGCTCTACTATCACGCAAAACAGGTATATGATCCCCACTTAAGGACAGGAGAGGTATTCTTTCTTTCAGTTCAATACAAAAACCACGAACTCGCACGCCGGGAGAAGACACTGGAGCGCATTGGCTGGGATGCAGACAGGAGTGCAGGTAGTACTGTATATTTTTGTCGCAGAGATATTACATTAAAAGTAAAAAAAACCGCACTCTTTCAGAACAGAAGAAAAGAGAATGTAAAAGCACTGAAATATTTGATCTGTAAATAATTTTTTTTAATATTTACTATGAATCAATGGTTTTAACCCTAACCTAAATGGTTTAAATGTTCAACAAATTCAGGAAATTCTTCTGATAGCGGAATCTCGCTCAAGCTCGCCTATGTCGCGCGTGCTGGAACCGACGCGGACGCTGAGAATCGCATCTTTGAGGCTATTCATTTTGCTTTCTTCATCAACACCAGCTTGGAATAAGATATCAAATTGAAAAATATATTATGAAATAGTGATAAAGAAGGAGAAAAAACAGAAAGGAAAGTTCGAGAGAGAAAGAAGGAGAGGAAATGGAGAGAGAATGAAGGGGAGAGATGGATAGGAACATAGAGAAGAGAGAGAGAGCGAGAGAGAGAGAGAGAGAGAGAGAAAGAGAGAGTGAGCGCGCGAGAGAGAAAGAGCAAGAGAGACAGAGAGAGAGAGAGAGAGAGAGAGAGAGAGAGAGAGAGAGAGAGAAATAGGAATAACATTCTAGATGCGCTCTCCCTCCGGCAGACACTCGCTGGTTATCCGTTGTATGAATCCGCGCGAGACCGATGAGTGGTTCGAGGCAGTGCACGCGTGTGTCATGGCGCTCAATACGCAGGTTATTTTTTATCATTTTCAAAATTCCCTCGCAATAATTTTTTTTATGTCCCGCGAGATTACAATTTTAAATTTCCCGCGAAATTAACATTTAGAATATTACGCGCAATTAATTAATGGTCGTTGGAGGGATATTTCAATACTCTCGTATCCACCATGCATTTCTGATTGCTATCATCAACAATATATCGCTCTTCTGCAAGAACTGCTGCCAATTTAATGAGCGAAAGAAGTGTATAGTTCCTGAGAGAGCTTATACAAAAAACATGAAAGAAAGGCCATTAGCAGGGAGATATTGACATATGATGAAAGTTCACCAATAAAATCTCCAGAAGATAATACTAGAAAACTAGAAGATGTAGCTGATTACACATACATACATAGAAGAATCGGAGCTAATAAGAACCGACAGATTCGAAATTGCCGCGCGATATCTTATTATTCAGCAGCAATTCAGGCGCTAGCAACAGCCAACATGATGCTTGGGGCCAATCCGCAGATCCGCCACATCGGATGGGTGGCTGAGCAGGTGTGGATGTCTTTTTCTCTCCCTCTCTTTCTCTTTCACTCTCCCTCCTCCCTCTCTCTCTCTCTCTTTCACTCTCCCTCCCGCTCTTTCACTCTCCCTCTCTCTCTCTCTCTCTCTCTCTCTCTCTCTCTCTCTCTTCAGTGCAACGAAGAAGGCACAGTTGTCTGGCGACCGCGCTTCCTTGCCCTAACTCAGTCGGAAATTCTCTTCTACGACTACGTGCCTCAACTGAAGAGCGAGTGGGCGGAGCCTAAGATTACAAGGCCTCTTGTAGCAACAAGAGTAGTGCACACGACGGCGAGGTGAGAGGAGAGAGAGAAAGAGAGAGAGAGAGAGAGAGTTAGAGAGAGAGAGAAAGAGACAGTTAGAGCTGAAAAAGAGAGAGAGAGTGAAAGAGAGAGAGAGAGAGAGAAAGAGAGAGAGAGAGAGAGAGAGAGAGAGAGAGAGAGAGAGAGAGAGAGAGATGGAGGGAGAGGGAGCAGGGGAAAAAGGGTGGACCGAGGGTCTCACAAAAGTGGATGGGTAAGATCTCCGAAGGTCTCAAAAAAGAGTGGGTAAGCAAAAACAAAATTTTTTTCGAAAAGATGGTGGGTAAGCGAAAAGTTCGAATTTTCAAAAATTGCGTGGGTTTGTCTGGTTCGGACCCCCTTTTTACCCTGAGAGGGAGATCGAGAGAGAAAAGAGAAACAAAGAGTGAAAGAGTGACAAAAAGAAAGAGAGGGAGATAGAGAGAGAAAGTGCAAGAGAGAGAGAGAGAGAGAGAGAGAGAGAGAGAGTAAGAGAGAGAGAGACAGAGAGAGATGGAGAGAGAGTGAGAGAGAGAGAGACAGAGAGAGAGAGACAGAGAGTAAGAGAGAGAGGTTACATGTAATAACACCATCTAGGACAGCGCCCGTGGTGCTTGGTCTCTCCGACTCGATCACCTTTCGCATTCGGACTGGAACACAACAAGGAGTGCGGACGCACACCTTGAGGTTCATCCTTTTTAGAGACACCATTCTTGTAATAGAAAGAAATTGGGAGAGTGAAAGAAATGAAGTGAAAGAAAGAGCGAGAGAGAGGAAGAAGAGAGAGAGAGAGAGAGAGAGAGAAGGGGAAGAGAGAAGAGGAAGAGAGAAGAGAGAGAAGAGAGAGAGAAGAGGAAGAGAGAAGAGAGAGAACAGGGAGAGAGAAGCGAGAGAGAGAGAGAGAGAGAGAGAGAGAGAGAGAGAGAGAGTGGGAGAGAGAAGGATTAAAAAGGGAAATTCCAAAATACCTACGTCACATGTTCGCAAATCCCTGATTCTGCATGGCAATACGTCGACCCCGCCTCACATTCCGATCGACTTTTACTCATCTGTTTATCAGCGGTCTTTCAATTCTTGCTCTTTTCATTCTCACTTCCTCTCTCTCTCTCTCTCTCTCTCTCTCTCTCTATCTTTGTGTTAACGGAATGCAAATGGAATGTCTAAATCTCGGCTTATCACACAATGGAAAGCGCATATTTCACAATCAGCAACACACAGCTTAAGCTCCATTAATACCCTCTTTCTTTTACTTTCATAACTCTCTCTCTCAGTTTCTCTGCATCTCTCTCTCTCTCTTTCTCTCTAATCTCTCACACAGGGTGGAGACGCACGCCCAGCTGGCGCAGTGGGTTCGCTCCATCGTGTTGGCCACCTATGACGCATGTGCCGAGACCGGACAGGTAGGGATTTTGAGAGAGGAAGAGGATGAGGAAAAGAGCAAGAGATAGACAGACAGAGAGAGAGAGAGAGAGAGAGAGAGAGAGAGAAAGAAAGAGGGAATAGAGAGAGAAAAACACAGTGTGAGAGAGAGAGGCAGTAGATAGATCAACAGGGAAAGAAAATAGTAATAGCATTTACGCATGTGCACAAATCCCCTTGCATCCAATGCAACCTCTGCTCTATTTGCCACAATAACCGCAATTGAAAAATGAGAGGGAAAGCACATGATACTGAAGGTACAGTATTCACAATGTTTTCTATACTTTATAATTCCTCACAATCAGCATTAATTATAACTATTTCCCCTTCAACCATCTCAGATATCACTATCCAATAGGGTGCTGTGATTGCTCCAAACACGGTGTCCTTATCAACTAACCATAAGGGGTACCTCTGACCTCTCTCCTCTAGGAATAAGGTGCTGTGATTGTACCCAAACACGGTGCCCTCATCCACTGACAACGAGGGGTACTCCTGACCTCTTCTCCTCTGGTGTCTACCCTTGTCCCCTGAGGGGGTACCACTGACCTCTTCTCCTCTAGGTGTCTGCCCCGTGTGTCTGGCGAGGGGAGGAGTGCACTCTGGTCGTCTCGCTCGAGCGCGGCCTCTCGCTCCTCTCAACCGACACGGACGAGACCTTCTGGGAGCATTCCTTCGAGGATGTCAGGGGAAGTGGCGATGACGGAGATCGCTTTCTGTGGATCGACCTTGGACCACCGACGGGGCAACAGGTTGGAGGCAGAGGGAGAGAGAGAGAGAGGAGAAAGAGAAAAGAGATAGACAGAGAGAGAGAGAGAGAGAGAGAGAGAGAGAGAGAGAGAGAGAGAAGGCAGGAGGGGGGGGAGGGGCGAGCTGTGAGAGGACGAGGAGAGCAACAGACTGGAGACAGATGCAGATGTTGGAGAAAGAGAGAAGTGGGAGGGATGAGAACAGTACGGGAAAAACACCAAGAAACAAAGATGACTAAACAAGAGATACGGAAAATACAGCTCCTAATTTGGGGAAAAAAACTCACATTCAACTTTTCCAAAACATTCACGTACCACAATGTATTTCGAAAACAGTGGCGCCCATGCAACCTTTCTCCATCCTTTTTCAACACCTTCCTTGGCTCTAATCACGTCTTTATCGTCGTAACAACACACATTCCTCAACACATTCAGAGAGTAAGCCAAGAACAAGAAGAACAAGTAACAAATGATCACGCGATCAACAACCAAAAACCACAGTACACATATTCTCATCAAGACTCCATCGAAAATCAGGGAATCAAATCGAATCAAGGGCGCTGCGAGAGAGTGCCAGAGTAGCGTAACTGTTCATTTTAAGTCAATTTATGGGTCATGAAAAGAAAAAAAAATCAATACATTTTCCTTGCACTTTACAGGAGATGGATCTACTCAACTCGGCCAAGACCATCCTTCATTCTGCACTCTTTTTTGGCAACTAAAGTATATCGCCTCGGCCTTTATGCCTAGATTGTTACTGTATTTTATTATCACGCCATCATACTCCCAGATCGAATATCTGTCTAATTTGCCATGTAGGTACTTAATAAAGTCCAGGATACGGGTAAAGTTGAGTCTGTTAAAGGTTCAATCGATTACTGGAAATCAAAAGGAAATAAAAAGGTGAAATGGAGCTGAATAGTCCCCAGAGTTGTGGATGCCCTCGATCACGTATTAGACTACAGTATGCCAAGGAGAGAGAGAAAGTACAGTACGCCAAGAAAGATGGAGAATTACAGTAATCCAATTACTGTCTTGGCGCGCCAAACGCGTCTGGCATACGCTCGATGGAATAGCGATGATTGCTAATGTACATGATCGGAACGCCGGGAATCTTGCGGATTCGTCTCTTGAGATCCTTGTCACAAGTCGCGACGATGTAGCATTTGTGCTGAAATATACGCGAAAGAATTATTCTCTCAAAAAAATATTTCAATATCCGTTTTCACTATTTTGTTCACGGCACAAGCAGTTATATGCCTAGAATGCCGGTTTTACTATACATATTTTCTTCTGTATATATATAATCAACGCAAATAGAATAAAAGAAGCGCGCTGTTATACACGATTTTCAGCACTTCACGTTCTTCTTCAATATCACCTATAACGAAAATGATAATAATTCAATGCCTCCATTATAAAACGTGTCCCGTTGTCACAATTGACGTTTCTTTTTTCTTTTTTTAGCTTTTTCATAAATAAAATATAATTATCGTAGTATGCAACAAGGCGGAAATATTGAAAAAAAAATCCGGAAAACATGATTGGGCGAGGAATTTGGGAGGCGGAAAGAAAGGAGTGGAGTGGGGGCGGTTGAACGATAAAAACAAATTGACAAACGTTGATCAAAATACAGTGTTGCGTAGAGCTTCGTGAATGATAGAAGTAAGCGTGTTTTGTGAAATAGATGAAATAGTACTTTTTTTTTACTCTGGTCAATCAGGAAAAAGGCGCGAATTTAAACGTGAGTTTTTTTGGCTCCTTTAATAATCATACCTGCGTGACTCGCTGTACGAGGCAGTCGTCTGCATACGTTCCCTTGTGGCTGCACTCGAGTCGATGGACGCGCGGATCCTTGAGGATCTTCAAAGCGATCTTGAACTTCTGACCCATTCGCTCGAGCTCGCCAATAACGCAGTCCGTCACGTACGGAGTGGCTTAAGTGTAAATATGGCAATTAACTTTCCTTTTCTCAAAGTTTAACATCAATAAATGATCAAGAAGAGCAAATACTTTTCTCCCTAACAATAAGCTAATTTTTATGCACAAATTGATGAGAAGTTAGATATTTGTTTCAATATATTGTCAGAAAAATCAATCGCATTGATCTCTACAGTCGAACTATCAAAGTACTTAAAAAGAAAGCGGAATGGTTTTTTTTAGCTCATCAATATTTTAGTGGAGCTGTATTTAAATCCGCTTCTTCTTTCTCATTCAATTCAAAGGAATACATCAAAGAACGATTGGGATGCTTATTATATTTTAATTTAACCCTTTCTTAAACATTCTCCAGTTTGTTCGCTAACTCTTTGCGTAGAGGCAGTCCATGAGTCCGGTCATGAGGTCGATCTTGTTCTTGATGGAGAAATTGATGAAATTAGTGTCTATGATGACATGGAAGGGCGGGCCGAGCTGGTTGTTGTACTTGAGGAAGAGAGCAGACGAGATTTTTGGTCTGCAATTCATGCTTCTTCTTCCTTTTTTAAAGTCAATTTTTTATTCTGTTGAAACTATATTTTAGGAAGAGAACCAAAGGCATTTTAGGTCTGCAATTCATCCTTTTACTTAAACGTTTGCTTTTGATGAAGAGAAAACTTGAAAGATCGTCATAACTGAGTTGGAATATCGATAATATTAATTAAGATTAATAATCAGAAGAAAAAGGGGCGCCAAGATCATATAAAGAGAGTAAAAAAAATTGATGCAACAATTGGCCGGCCTTCCGAAGGGTTTTTTTTTCAGAAAAAAAAAATAAAACAAAGGAAATAAAGCATCATCATCTAACGCCTCATTAATCTTGATCGCATTCTCGTCCTCCTTCTTCTTTCTTATCACTCGGTTCTCCTCCTTCCTGAATTAAAGAAAAAGAAGTAGGTAATTGCCAATATCTTTAAAAAAAAATTATGCCAAAGTATTATGGAGCAAAATTTTAACCAAATTTGAAAAAAAAAAACAGTGACGATGGACGATGCAAACAAAACTAACACGAAAGAACTTAAGAGAGAAGAAAGAGAGAAAGAAAGCATAGAAAACGAATCAGGAAAAAAACAAACAGTCGACTGTCGGTCTTGTTAATCATCTTCATTTGCTTCCGAGCGAACTTGGCCGTCTTCTTCAGCTTACCCATTCTGACTTAATAAGAGAGAATATGAAAATAGACTTAAAAGTAAACTTCAAAAATAAGCTGAAACTGTGAAAAAACGCTTTAATGAATGCCAATTTAGTGTGGTACAAAACAAAAGAAACCGTGATTTAGCATAGAAACGTTTTACTAACTATTTACGGATACGGTATTTCACCTTAAATGGGCCACGCTGTGACGGTCTTTCGTTTACAAGCATTTTTCTGCAAAGTTGGCTGCTTTTCATCGCTACGTTCTTAAACAGTTCGCCCGAATTCTGTTACTGAATAGTATTAACCTAGTTCATGTTGATCAAGTCATTTAGTCGGCCTTTTCTTCGATGAAAATCGTGTTCTACCGCCTTCCTTACAAATTGCGTCATTCGCTTAATTTGTTTATATTTATCAATATATATAAATTAGGTAAATCGTCCGCTTCTTTCTACCCACCGGGCAGATTACAAGAGCATGTCCACGATAGCAGCGGCGCAAGAAGCAAGCGAAGGCCAGAGCTGGCTTTCCAAGCAGGATCTGGAGAAGATTGGCGTCGGCAATCTCAACCCGCTCACCGAAGAGGCATGAATTTCATTTGTTTTCTCCATTATTTTCCTTTCCAAACCCTTAAAAACACTAATGAAAGCATGTTTTCTCTCTTTGCTTTGCCTTTCAGCTTGAGTTTCCCGGCTTCATTTTTGATCGCTTTATCGTAATGAAATCAAAGTTTTTACACAGCCTAGCAGTGCAGTGGGCTAATTTAATGATATTTGCAGGTTATCAGCCGACAGGCAACGATTAACATTGGCACAATTGGTCATGTCGCACACGGAAAGTCGACTCTCGTCAAGGTAATAATTACTTTTTGTTTATCGCTCGAGAAATATTCGGATTAGAATCAATTTGAATAAAATAAAATCAAAATATGTTGCGAATAACTCGAATAACTTGCTTCGTCATACTTCTTCAAGCAAAATTTCATAGGAGCAATAATGTTTATTCCGAATCATTCGTGCGAAAAAAAAGCATGAAAGAAGATTTAATCGGAAGATATTTCCTACCAATCGTAATCTTTAGGCCGTCTCCGGCGTGCACACGGTCAAGTTCAAGAATGAGCTGGAGCGCAACATCACCATCAAGCTTGGCTACGCGAATGCCAAGATCTATCGGTGCTCGAACAACGAGTGCCCGCGACCGGGTGAGTTGCAGCTGTTTCCGAGACCAGAAATGAAAGGGCCTATCATATGCTCCATCCCGGTTGCCTAGGTCCCTACACACCCTCCATTCTGATTCATCGGGATAAGTTTGTATATAACTGCCAACTTCCCTATTTTCATACAATTTGTGGCCCTAACACCAGCTTTAGTAATTGTCTAATGTCTATTTTTTGTTACATGATTTGGATTTAACTTGGTAGAGAGGGAAGTGTCATTTGCATTTCTCTCCCTTCCTCCCTCGCTGCTCTCTCTTCCTCTCCTCTCTCTCCTCTCCCCCCCCCCCCTCCCCCACCCTCCTCTCTCCCCTTATCCTCTCTCGCTCTCCCTCTATCCCCCTTCGCTCTAACTCTCTTCCTCTCCCAGGCTGCTACCGTGCGGCCGGTTCGTCAACGCCCGACCGCTTCCCTTGCGAGCGTGCTGGCTGCGGTGGCCAGATGACGTGCGTCCGTCACGTGTCCTTCGTGGACTGCCCCGGCCACGACATCCTCATGGCCACCATGCTCAACGGAGCCGCTGTCATGGACGCTGCATTCTTGCTGGTAAGAGGAGAGAGAGAGCAAAGAGAGGGACAGCTAAAGAGTTACGAAGTACCCACTGCTGAGATAGGTCTGACCAATGACAGCTTTGTAAACCCCCGGGCCGAAGGACCGGAATCCTGTGTTGCCCGTACTTCTTTCTCTTTGCAACCCCCCGGGCAGGCCATTTGGTCGTTTGTAACCTCCCGGCCCAAGTCGAGAGCTAGGCACTATTTCAGCACTGGAAGTACCGCCTTTAGGTGAAGCCTCAAGGAAGTAGAGTACCAAGCTTAACCTTAAAATAGTAACGAGTATCAAGCTTTGGTGAAACATCAAGGTAGCAACGAGCAAAGAATTAAAGCCACTGTTAAGGACCCTACCGAACAGGGCGGAGGTGTGGATACAAGGCCCGGAAACCAGGGTGTTTGTAGGTTGAAATCCGAGTTTCTGTTACGGATGTCCGTCAAAGAGGGAGCTCTAGGGAGGCATAAAATCAGGATGGGTTTGTAGAAGTATATTTTTTTACTCTGGTGCCACCTAAAGGTAGTAGTGAGTTACTCGCCATAGAAGTAGCAAATGTGTTATGCTTAAAGTAAAAGAAAGTACGTGGAATATCCTCTGCTGCTAGACGCATTTTAGCTGCTTATAAACGTTTGCGGTAATTTAGTAATTTAGGGTTGTGAGAATCATCTAGCAATATTTATCAACTATTACAAAGTGGTGAAGGCTGACGTGTAAAGACAGAGCATTCAGTTGTTTTATTTTGTTGACCATGATCGCAATCGTTTCTGATGAAAAACATAGGGAATGTCATCCATGACTGTTGAGGCGAAAGTAGCATTATTTTTTCCCTATTTGAACCATTCTAGTCATCAGTGGTAGTGTGTATTTGGGCCTATTTGCATTTTGCCATCTCGAAAGAACATTGATTCGACTTAACTTGTAATTTTCCGTCAGTGGAAGAGGTAGCTTGCTCGAAGTATAAATAGCTTCCTAGTATTGAAGTGTGCTGTTTGTGGAAAACTTCAAAGCTTTATAACTAGTAGGAGTGGGGGTACTTGAGGCGTCAATAGCTATATTATTAATTGACTTGGACCAACAGGTGGCCGGCAACGAGCCGTGCCCCCAGCCGCAGACTTCGGAGCATCTCGCTGCTGTCGAGATTATGCAGCTGAAACATCTGCTCATTCTTCAGAACAAGGTTTGTGGCCAGCGAAACGAGAGAGAGAGAGAGAAAACAAGTAGATATAAAGTTGAGAGAGTGAGACACTAAGAGATCTTTAGTTTTTAACATCAAATCTCATTTTCTAGAAGAAGAAGAAATAGCAAGCGTATCATTACTCTAATTAAGGTCGACATCGTGAAGGAGTCGCAGGCAAAGGAGCAATACGAGCAGATCAAGTCTTTCGTTCAAGTACGTCGATTTGATTCTTGCAGCTTCTTGCAGCAATCTCTGTTTTCCTTTCTCGTACATTGAGTGGAGTTGAAAGAAATAATAGTAATTGTTGTTTTTGTAGTGTTTCGTCGTTTCATACCACAGCAGGTGCATGCAATTTGACTAAAATAATTATATTAAATATATAAATAATAAAAATTTCCTTGCAGGGAACCGTTGCTGACGGTGCTCCGATCATTCCCATTTCTGCGCAGCTCAAGTACAACATTGATGTTAGTTTTTATTTACAAAAAATACCGAAGTTAAAAATTCTCCTATTAATCCATCATTTCGCTCCGACTTCTGCTTCCGTTCGTAGTTTCTGATGTAAAAATTTAAAAAAAAAAATTATGAAACCATCGAACGATGTGACGACAGTGGTGGATATATTAAAATCGTGCGAAATCATGACAATGTCCTTACAATTTGAAAAAGAGAGAGAGAGAGAGATGTATTAAATTAAACTTATTGTGTGTGTTTCAGCTCGTGTGCGAGTACGTGTGCAAGAAGGTGCCCGTGCCACCGCGCGACTTCTCCTCTGCCGCGCGTCTCATCGTCATCCGCTCCTTCGATGTCAACAAGCCGGGAAGCGAGGTCAGGGCCGTGTTTTAGGAGTATGGAGATAGGGCCGTGTTTTGTATGGAGATAGGGCCGTGTTTTAGGCTATTGTAACTGGACCGTAATTTGGCATCCTGTGTGAAATAAGCCTCAAAAATGCTAAACTACCAATCTGATCATTACAGGTGGAGAGCCTGAAGGGTGGCGTTGCTGGTGGCTCGATACTGCGCGGCATCCTCAGAGTGGGACAGCAGATCGAGGTGTGTGGTGTTTGGAGGTTGCATTTAAAAATATATATTACGGTAATGGATGATTAAATCTTGATTATCATGAATAGTATTTTACAATACAAACTCACTAAATGAACGTTCTGAGAGGAAGTTATCCTATATATGAAAATGTAGCCGTAACCTGTACTCACCAGGTGCGCCCTGGAATCGTGTCGAAGGACAAGGACGGCAAGGTGCAGTGCAGGCCGATCTACTCGCAGATTGTCTCGCTGTGCGCCGAGCAGAACGAGCTACAGTATGCCGTCCCGGGAGGACTCATCGGGGTGGGAACCAGGATTGATCCGACTCTGTGCAGGTAGGGAGGGAGGTGGGAGCTGATGAGAGACAAGAAGAAAAAGAAGGAAGAAGGCAAAAGTGGAGGAATAGTATTGTCAGAAGTTGAATAAGTTATAATAACTATTGTCTAGGAACATATGAAGCTAAAAGTAGTAGTTTATTGTTTCAAATTGTAAATTCAAGTATTTATGTTTTCTTGCAGAGGAGACCGACTGGTGGGCCACATCCTTGGCGCTGTTGGAACTCTTCCGGACATATTCACTGAGATTGAGATCTCGTACTACCTGCTCAGGTCACTGATTATTTTTTTATTTATTATATTTGCTGTATATTATACTTGTATTGTTGGTGTTGTAATACTTATTTATTTATTTATTATTAAGGCGCCTGCTCGGAGTGCGCACGGAGGCGAACAAGAAGGCTGCCAAGGTCCAGAAGCTCAGCAAGGGAGAGGTGAGAATGTCACTTTTTTGTATATATAAGTTTTGATTTATGTGCGATTTTTTTTGCTAAAAAAAGTATGATCAAGTTGCATAGTGAGCATACAACTGAATAACTAATGATCTTAGTTTAACTTTCATTGAGCCTGGAGGAGAATTTCGAAAAAAAGAAATGCACACTGCATACAACAGTTGATGACGCATATACAATAGTTAGTAGCAAGGAGTGTCTTAGCAGCGGATTTTTTTTAATAATAATTTTTAATAATAATAATAATAATAACCATGAACGTTTACCAGGTTCTCATGGTGAACATTGGCTCGCTGTCGACGGGAGGCCGTGTCATCGCAGTCAAGGGAGAAGCGGGCAAGGTTAGGGCTCTTTAGAGCGATTCTTCTTTTTCTCATTTCTTTCTTCTTCATTATACTTTTACTCGTTAAGGTTCCATTTTTACCTTTTAAATTCTTTCTATCCAACTATCTTTTTTCTAGAATTTAAAATTATGAAGTTGGCATTTTTAGCCGCCTAAATTTGTCTGACGGTAAAAGTTAAATGTAAATTTATGGTTAATCTCTTTTCAATTTCAAGATCGCTCTGACTGATCCGATCTGCACCGAAGTCGGCGAGAAGATTGCGCTGTCCCGACGAATTGAGAAGCACTGGCGTCTGATTGGATGGGGTTCCATCCGACGAGGAGTCACCATCCCGCCCCTTGAGGCTGAGAGGATCTAGGCAGAGAGCGAGAGAGAGAGAGAAGTGATATGTGGTGTGCTTGGGATACGGTATGAGCGTACACTGTAAGTTGTTCTGGGTTACGGTAGGAGTTGCTATTGGAGTTGTTGTGTTGTTTCTATCTACCAAGGGAACGGCAGACAAAGAACTACAGCTATATCTAAGCTAAAACCAGTGGGCAAGCGCGAGTTTTCACTATTATTATTTGGACTGATGAGCAAAAGAAATCAAAGAAGTAATGCCTCTTCTTTCCTTGATCATTGCTGAAGAAGCACGCTATCATATTAATGTTGTTGTTGGCATTTTATTGATTTATACTTGTTTTCTTTTCTTTTCATTTGCTCTCAGCACACAACGTTTTCGTCTTGTTTAGAAGGATATGCCATTTAGTAATTTTAAGGTCTTGGCCCAAAGTGTCCTCTTCCAAAAAGAGTTGCTAATGGTGATGCATTGCAGCAATTTTCCTCTCCATATTACCTGTCCTAGTTTATTTTCCCCTGAATTTTGGATGTGCTATTTCAAACTCTGCAATTGTACGCAGAAGCTTGCTCCCACCCTTTGTTGATGATAAATGTTTTTATTTAAGCCTTGCGCATCTTCCTTAAGAGTATATTAACTCATGAACATATTTGAGAGGTGGAATTCAAAGTTTTCTTAATATGAAATTTACTTACTTTAAATTATTTACGGTCACAGAAGTTACAGGTGTATTAAATGAGCATTGTTATGGATTAAACATACAGGAAGCAGCTTTACGTGAGCGGATGATCCGGTGATATTGTGCCATTTTTTGGTCGAGCCAGCGAAGGGGTCAACCACTCAAACATGAGCTTCGAGCCTGTCTACAAAGGTGAGTAGATTGCAAAATGAGCTTTAGGCTCCGCCTACCCGTCCGGAATGGAATCTTTTATCTAGCGTCACTCACTGCAACAAGTGGTTGAATGAACTTGTAGAATGCTGAAGGTTTGATTATTGGTGTTAACAATATACAGTTGGGTTCTGATGCTGGCAATACCCGAGTATGCATGTACTCTCTAATGGTAAGGAGCTGAGGTATTTAAAGCACCGGCTACCAAATTCTCACTTCCTAGATGAAATCTGAGTCGAAAAGGTTAAAGATTTTAATAATGGCTTTAGCAGGGTGAAAAAAGGTAAAATAAATATGTGAATTCTAGATTACATCAAGGACGTCTCCTTCGAAGTTTCCTCGACTTTCTTCGTTCCAGAAGTGGCAAGACTGCCTCCGCTGCCCATTCAGCCGCCTTCCTTTGCATTTGAGGTTAGTTTATTATCTTTTCAATTTGATGACCGTCCTACTTTTTATGCCAAGCTAGTTATTCTCCTGTTCAAACTCTCCTCGCGATTTTGGCATATTAAATCAATAGAAGTTATTTCGATTTATTTCTCAATTTTACCGGCTATAAAACGCTGCCCTCATTACAGTACCTATTCGAAGCGGAGAAACGAGCACGTGAAGACTACGAGGAGGACAAGAAGAAAAAGGCAGCACCGCCTGCCCCTCCTCCGCCAGATTATAAAGAACCTACTGCAGATGCCGTGACGTCACTCTCTTCGAATGCTTCTACTGCATCTCTTCCAGGTAATATTCAGTTGAACAAAGATGGACATTAACAGAAGTTATCAATTGCTTCACGAATAATTTAGCTTTTCTTTCAATCTCATTTTCGCTTGTCTACAATGGTTGGAGATTTTCAATGGAACTTAAAAAAAATCTTGTTCAAAGGTATTCCTATCGTTGTTATGATATTGTTTATTATGGTTATTAACTATAATTAATTCCAGTGCTCGCCAACTCAACATCTCAATCGGCTGTTCAGAATGGAGAATGTATGAGAAGCAGCCTGCCCTCCATGGTGCTTCTTCCATCCAAGGCTGCAGAGCCTACCCCAGCTCCGCCGGTACGGACACTTCTTGCCTGCTTTCTTTTTATATATATATATATATATATTTTAAGTGAAGCAAATTTCCCTTGCGAATTTATGGCTCTTTTAATATGCCTCCTTCTGACCATGAGGACTACTCTTTGTTTTTCCCTAAGGAAACATGAGAAACAAATGCTAATTTGCGAGAACGAGCTATATTTTTTTGTTTCTAAATTTATCAGTCTACACAGCATAATAATGTTTTTAAATGCTTATATACGAGAAAGGAGTAGAACATAAAAAAAAGTTAAATGAAATGAAAAAGAGTTTTCATTATGTTAATTTTTATATTTAAGTTTTTCATGTTTCTTTTAGCGCGTGGCACAGTGGCCTGCTGCCGGCGCAACGGCGCCTTCCGCAGTGCCGTCCTTCGAGGAATTCGAGAGTGTAGGAGCATCCGTCTTCGATGACATTGAAGTGAAGAGCATTGATGACAGGAAGGCACTCACGCAGGTTCCCTTTCCTCTTTCACTCTCTCTCCCTCTCTCTCTCTCTCTCTCTCTCTCTCTCTCTCTGTCTCTCTCTCCTTTTTTCCCTCTCTCTCTGACACTGTCTATCTCTCTCTCTCTGACACTGTCTATCTCTCTCTCTCTGACACTGTCTATCTCTCTCTCTCTGACACTGTCTATCTCTCTCTCTCTGACACTGTCTATCTCTCTCTCTTTCTCCTTTGTCTCTGTCTCTCTCCCTCTTTTTCTCTCTTTTCTTTATTTATCTCTCTCTCCAACTCTCGCTCTCTCTCTCTCTCTCTCTCTCTCTCTCTCTCTCTCTGTCTATCTTTATGTAATGATTCGCGTCCAGATCTGGAGCGTGCAGCTGAAGCCAGAGTCAACGACGGTGTCGTTCTCTAAGCAAGACTCGCCCCCTCGGCCGCCCGCGCCCAGAGCAGCAACGGAAGTTGGCACGGCGCCAACTTCCGGCGGCCCCCTTTCAAGCATCTCAGCAAACGCTTACCGCCTACCGGATCATCTCGAGGTATCATCATCGTTTTAGAACTTGTTATCGTCGCCTGTCATTTAGAGATTTTCAATTTCAATTTCTCGTTCTATCGTGCCGATTGTGAGGTGGGCACAGGTATGTTATATGGCCAAACTTCAAGTTGGATGCGGGATAGTTGGATGATTTAGAGATATTAGTAATTATTTATTACATCTAAATAATTTTATTCGACTACACACTTGCTTCATTAAACAGAATGAAAGATATTTTATCGCCTACTGCGAATTATTGCGAATTTATCGCCAGCGTCGCTGTAGAGTCTTATCTCACTATTTGTAATCTTTAATAAGGTTGTTATCAGTGTTATTATTGTGTAGAAAAAAAAGATATAATATCTTTTCAGAGGCGAGCACCAGGGGAGAAGGGAAGTCAGCAGCAGCAAGGAGCTGAAGAGAATGGCGAGAAGGTACAGCAGCCGCCAAGGCCGACGACCAACACGGCAGCCATTGCACTCCTCGAATCCAAGCTGGTCACGAAGGGCTTCCGCCAACCTGTCGTTCGACTCTGCCTCGCGCAGCTACCCAGAGAGAAGATACCATATGTTGGTTTGTTATTCATTAAAAATAGATCTATTACAAGAGTAAATATTGACTAAAAATCATTGTTATTTATGAGCGATAGTTGTAAACACTTGTGCTGGAAACAACTTCCTAATGGTAAGAAAAAAGTCGAGCTTTAAAGCCACAAATGTATGATTTACTAGAAGCTCGGATGCGAGTTGTAAGGTGGAGGTTGTGAGAGCTGATAAATGTGCAGTTATTTCTGGTAGGAGGGATAAATGATAAAGTGAAATTGATTTCAGATCGAATACTACATCAAGGCTGTGAGTCGACTGGAGAAGGGCGGAGTGCCGACTGGAGACTCCTTGTCATTTCTGCTGACATGCGAGCTAACTGATAAACAGGTCAGGAAAATGATATCTTTATCCTTTCCCCTTAAAGGTTATTATCATAGAGAAAGTGAGTGAATGACATTTGAAAGTGGGAACTGGAAACAATGATACCGTACATAACACTGGAAATTAGATGGAAAATTTGACTATTTATGATTCAATTTGCATAGATATTTTGATTAAAGTAAGTTTTATATGTAGATAGGAAATAAATTAGGAAAGAATGAACAAAAACCCGAGATTTGCCAAGGAAATTAGATGAAAGCATTCCCTTGACCAGTGGCAAAAAAATGCTATATTGGCCAGGATCCCACCACGAAGTCCTTGGATTACGGTAGGAGGGGATCAGAATGGATTCTTGAAGTTGCCAAGTGAAGGCAAATCGGGCAGCTTGAGATCCTTGATCTGCTGCGGGATGTTCATGTTCTTGACGGCAGAGACGGCGCGTGCCGGGGCGGCGGAGATGCCGGCCTGGAGGGGAGGGAGGGCGGTTTCTTTGTATGTCTTTCTCTCCCTCTCTCTCTCCTTTCTGTCTCTCTCTCTCTCTCTCTCTCTTTCCTTCGCCTCTTTATCATTTGTTTTTCTCTCTCACCCACTTTCCTCTCTCTCTTTCTTTCTCTCTTGCTCTCTCGAAACCTCCTGCTTCTCCAGCTTCTCCTGTTCTTGAATGCGTAAGAGAATCTCGTTCATATTCGTCTCCAGCACCATGCCTCCCATGACAAGCTCGCCGAGGATATGATGAACCTTTTTAAAAGAGGGGAGGGGTGGGAAGTAGGAAATGGTTTTTAAAAGTTGTTTTTAAAAAGAGCACTCAACGCAATGCGCAACGACATTAGAATGATATAGACCGACCTTATCATAGTGGAAGATGAGGTCCAGCTCGCAGACGTTTTCAAAGCAGCGATCGAGAGTCTCGACAAAGACCTTGAATTGGGCCGGGATTTAGGAAATATGGTTAACAGAGGTTAAGGTTTGGCTAATCAGATAAGGCTTTAGGTTAACACTAATAAGTTAATAAGCATTTTTTAAATTAAAATTGTCTGTTCTTCGTTTCTTTCTACGTGAGCATGTTTAGGCGTCTCTTTCGAAAAGAAATATTTGTGAGAAACTACCTGGATCAAGTCGAGTATTCCAAGCTCACTTTCACTCGAGTCAACACAAAGTATGAAGTATAGAGTCGCATAATGGCTGAATTAATTATTAATTTAAGTGACATCATAGTTGTGACACAGGATTAAATATCTTGTTACTAGAAAAAAAACGAGAAATTCTTCTATAGAGAATCTCCTTACAGTTAATGGTACTTTTTCTCGCAATCACGATGAAATAAGAGAGGTATAAGAAAGAGTCGAACCGGTAGATTAGACGGTAATCATTCCCCCCAATCATTGTGCCTCCTTCAAGAAAATTGCAGACGTTGTCGTCACGCTTGGAGACGAGTTGAAAGGTCTCGCGGACTATTTGTTGCTTTAAGAAGTGAGATGATACAATTTTTAAAAAAAAAGTGTAGAATGAAAATGATCGGGAAAACAAAGCCTTTATTTTCTAAAGCAATTAACCTGCTCATCCTCTGAGTAATGGTGGTAGAACTTGAGAAGACGGGGTTTGCCGTGGTTGTTAAAGACAAGGATTGCCTTTATCATTCCCTTGGAGAGGAAAACAATGTAATTTAATATTTGTAAACGGTGTGCGGAAAAGAATATATTTCGGAAAAGTTAAAATTGCGTTCCAAGCAAACACATGTATGCATCTATGTCAGAGGAAGAAATGGCAGCACCCGAAAGGACACATCGAATTGGTGAGAAATGTCAAAAGGCGGAAAAGAAAGACACTCGCTAGCACACCGAAAAGGCTGAACACCTTAAAGTGGCTTATCAATTTTCAGGACATTCTCCGGTACGCTGAGACGGCCGGCCAGCTACTCGGCATGGGATTCGCCGCGTCGCAAGCACTCCCAGCCACCAAGGATGCAGAGGGAGACAGGGTCAAGGCACTCGACCGGTGTCTGAGCGTCGGATAGGAAAAGGAGGAAACACACTATAATTCGGAGCTCTGGAACCATGAACAAAGTCCACTAACTCTCGGGATTCAGTACTCTCTTTCTTCTCTCTCTCTCTCACTCTCTCTCTCTCTCTCTCTCTCTCTCTCGCTCAGCCTCTCTCTCTCTCTCTCCATGCCCACACGTATGCCGGCCTTTCTTATTTGAATGACCATGCTACAGCCAAATGCTGTCTCTTTCTCGCTTTCTTTGTCTCTCTCGCCCACTCCTTATCTCTGTGCCTCCCTTTCTCTCTCTCATTCGCGCTTTCTCTCTGCGTATCATCGATTCCATGTCCTCGCAGTCGCTCTACTTCTCTGCCTCCCTGCGCACTCTCCTTCAGCACATGCTCTCTCGCGATCACTCTCGTTCCCTGTGCCCTCTTCATAAACTCTACTATTTCTATGCTCTCTCGTCCGCACCCAATTCGTGCTGGGTAGCGGAGGCCTTGTGGGTGCCTAGCCTCATCCTCGAGCGTCCTCTCTCTCTCCATTCCACACACTATTTCCCCTGCCTTTCTTTCTTTGACATCTAGGATCTCCTCTCTTTACACCCTCTCTTCATCCCTAATTTTCTATCATCCCTCCGAATCCCTCACCGCAATAGCCACTTCGACTGCTAATCACAAGAGGCCTCTAGCTCTTCCATAGTATTTCTTTCTCTCTCGCTCTCTCTCTCTTTCTCTCTGTCTCTCTCTGTCTTTCTCTTTCTCTTTTCTCTGTCCGTCTCTCAGCCTCTCTTCTCTCCACCCCCACCCACCCTCATCCCCCCTTCTCAAGGCAAGAAGTGGGGCCCAAATGGCGAATACGATGGCGTCCTCCTTGCTTATCCTCTCACTTCTTCTTTCATCCCAACTAGTTGACGGCAGATCGAGACTTGCTCAACAGTTTCCAGGTAATACTACAGCTTTCTCTTCCCATTTTTTCCATCTAAAAGGAGCTCTCCGTAGTTGAAGAGTAATTGGCATAAAACTAAAAATTTGTTCTATGTTTTTCTTACATTAAATTGAGAGCGTCACGAAAGCTTCCTCGCGTATTTCCCTCCTATGACATTCATTTTCTCTGCATTCCTTTAAAAAAAATCTGAAAGCCATACCCATTGATTCTTCTCTCCTCTAATTGGTATTTTGAATTTCTATTTTGTTTACGGACTACTCAGTATAGCTGATTGAAGCATAGTAGGTTTTTTTGGGTTCTAGACGGGCAAATTTCTGCGTCGCTGACTTAAAGTGTGTTTTACATGATGTATTGTAAAAGAGCTAACAAGTCGAACGCGCGCTATTTTTTTCCTTTTTATTCATGTAGTCTTAATCATCTTACACTATAACTATATACCGTAATCTTTCTTGTGTATTATTGTGAAGCTGCTTTTAATTCATACATATGACTATTCCTTTTTTTATAAATATAAACCCTAGCCAAATTTGTATTGCCTTCCTTAAGATGCCTTCATTTCCACCGACTGCTACATTCTAATAGTTGTTTCCATGTACGAAATAAATTATGGCCCTTGAAAAAACTCGCTTTTCTCTCGTCGGACGCATATAATCGCAATTTACACATTATGTAAAAGAACTGAGTCAAAAAGAATAGTGGTGTGTGTTATGAAGTCTTCACCCAAATATTTTTAGCAGAACAATTTTGGAGAATTTTTTTAATGCTTTGCGACAAGGTTTCGTTGTTCTCCCTGCCAAGAGAAATATAATGCTTTCGAAACTAGAAAAAATATCAGCTCCCTCTCTCCGTCATTTCACGTCTAACTCTAACACATTCTCTCTCTATCTCTTTCTCTCTCCTTCTCTCCCTGTCTTTCTACCTCTCTCTCTCACTCACTCTCTCTGTCTCTATCTTTCTTTCTCTCATTCTCTCACTGTGTCTCTCCAACTCTCCCTCTCTCTCCCACTCTCTCTCTCTCTCTCTCTCTCTCTCTCTCTTTGCAGAGAAGCGTTTCTCCCGTCCAGATGTCTCTCCGTGCACTTCTCTCCTCCTCGACCGTGACTCTGCTGCCCTCTACGTTGGCTGCCGCGGCTTCATCGGTCGCCTCTGGGCGTACAATGTCAACGACACGAACGAGAATGTTGTTAGTTACTTGTTTTTTTTAATATTTTTATTATTTGCAAATAACATTACGTCTTACAATTAGCTATTTATTTCTCACTGCTAAATTCACACGCCTCACTTCGATGTGCGTAAATAAAGTTTGCATATGTATTATTTTATTTATTTTTTTATTTATTTATTACGCCATACATTTATTTCTTCGTTCGTTAGTTTTTTTTATTATTATTTACTTTTTTATTTCATATTTTGCCTTTTGAATAGTTGAATAGTTTGTTTCCGAACTCTACTTTGATACATTTATAATGCTTAATCATAAAATGAGACAGTAAGACCAGCCCTCTCTCTCTCTCTCTCTCTCTCTTTCTCTCTCTCTCTCTCTCTCTCTCTCTCTCGCTCTCTCGCTACCTCTCACTTCCTCTCTCTCTCTATCTCTCTCGCTTTCTCACTCTCTTCATCTCTCTCTCCAGATGTCCTTTCGCTCTCTCCCGATGGCAGAACGAGACGAAGCAGAGTGCCGGACACATTCAACGGCTGGCGAGTGCGCACCCGCTGTCAGTTGCAGAGAGTTCTCTCGCTCTCTCTCTCTCTCCATCTCTCTCTCTCCAACTCTCTCCTCTTTCTCTCTCTTTCTCTCCCTCTCTTTCTCTCTCTCTTTCTCTCTCGCTCGCTCGCGCTCTCTCTCTCTCTCTCTCTCTCTCTCTCTCTCTCTTTCTCTTCCAGGTCCGTCAGTTCTTCCTACGCACCGAAGCAGAGTCCTTGATTGTCTGCTCGAGTGTTGCTCAGAAGCCCGAGCTTCGTGTCCTGCACGCGACCAAGCTGACCGATCGGGTACGCACTCTTTTTATGTTTATATTTTTTTATTCTTTATTAAACTTAAGATGTTTCTATTAATAACATATTTTTGGCGATTATTTTGGTGGTTTTTAAAGACAATCTCTGTCGTTATTCTGTCCTTGCAATCTTTCTCAGCCTCTCTCTCTCTCCTTGTCTCTCTCTCTCCCTCTCGTTGTTTCTCTCTATCTCTCCCTTTCCTTGTCCAACTGAGACACCTCATTCCATCCATAAATTTTCAGGAAGATCCTCGCACCGTCATTGGCATCTGCTCCACTGATGCACGCTACAACAGCACGGCAGTCCACATCGAGTGGGGCAACCCGGGCGAGGTGAGCAAGAGAGAGAGTGAGAGAGAGAGAGAGGGGAGAGAGAAAAATTATAGAGAGAGAGAGAGAGAGAAATTGAGAGAGAGATACATGAGAGAGAAAAGAAGGGTGAGAGTGAAGAGAGAGCAAGCGACCGGTACGGAAAGTACATATACATGCAGTATTTGGCTCTACCACATCTATGAAAGGTTGTAAGGCAAGAAATGGAGCCAGTAAATGTTTTCTTTCTTCTGTCGTTTGAGCATCTCAAATGAAGTTTGATCTATAATAAACTTTTTGAAACCTTTGACAGCATCTTTCTCTTCCTCTCTCTCTCAATCTCTATCTTTCTTTCTCTCTAAAGGCTGCCAGCTTCTACGCCGGTATCCAGACGGGGATGTCTGGTGAGAATCATCTGATCTACCGACCGGCCATCCAGCCGGTGGTGGGCGGAGTCAACCAGGCCGCAGCCTCAGGCACAGAGAATGGAGGAGCGGCAAGCATCTCGGCCATGAGGACCATCTACACTGACTCCACGTGGCTCAATGGTTCGTTTCTCTGCCTGTCTGCTTCTTTTCGTTCTCGCGATGGGTTAATCACACTCGTCATTGTCAGTCTCGCTCTCCCGCTCTCTCTCTCTCTCTCTCTCTCTCTCGATTTCGCCCACATCTCTTTTATTCTAGATATGCCACCGCTGCTTTGCCCATCTCTCTCCTTCCAGATCCTCAATTCGTCGGCTCCTTCGACGTCGGCGAGTACGTCTACTTCTTCTTCCGCGAAGTTGCCGTCGAGATTGGCTTCGCGCCGCCCGCTGTCTTCTCGAGGATCGCCAGAGTCTGCAAGGTATGGAGAGTAATAAGGGAGAGAGAGAGAGAGAGAGAGAGAGAGAGAGAAATGGAGACAGTGAGAGATAGTAGAAAAAAAAGCTTAATTCATTACTGCCTTTTTGCTTCATTTTTCTCTCTCTTTCAGCTCATCTCTCACTCTCCCTCTCATTTCCCCCCTCTCTCTCTCACTATTTCTCTGTCTATCTCAACACTCACACTCCTCTCTCTCTCGCTCTCTCTCACTCTCTTTCACTCCCTCCCTCTCCCTCTAACTCTCTCTCTCTCTCTCTCTCTCTCTCTTTTTTTTGCAGAAAGATGTCGGCGGTCGTTCGGTTCTCCGCCAGGTCTGGACGAGTTTCGTGAAGGCTCGTCTGAATTGCTCGCTGAGTGGCTCTTCGCGCTTTCCATTCTACTTTGATCATATTCGTAAGCGCCAAAAATTGTTGTGTTTGAATTTTTTAAATGCATATTTGAAGTTTAGCCATTGATGTGGTTATTTCAGCGGATTTCTTTTATTTTTCATTAAAAAATTTATATAATGTAACCGGTAATTTTGCACATCAGTTATACATATCGTCTCTCTTTTTCTACATACATGCATATTATTATGAATGCGCAATAAAAGGCCCCATTCTTGATTGACTCGACCCTTTTTCCAAATTGACAAATTCAGAATCCGTCACTCGTGTCGACACCGACGGCGACACGCTGTTCTACGCGTCACTCAGCTCGACGCCAGACGACCAGACATTCCCGGCGTCCGCACTCTGCGTCTTCTCCCTCGCTGCCGTCGAACAGCTCTTCCGCCACGGCGTCTTCATCGAGCAGCAGCAGAGTGGTAGGAAGGGGGCGGGCTTATTAAAGGTGGGCGGGGCGTATGAAAGTGGGCGGAGCTTATGAAAGTGGGCGGAGCTTATGAAAGTGGGCGTAGCGAAAGAGCACAAGGGCGCAGGGTGGAAACAGTACGTCCGAAGGAGAGTGCGAACGGCCGCATATTCCTCCTTGTAAAATGAGCAAAGAGAAGAATAAAAAATAAATAAATTTAACTCTAACAATAAATTATCCCTGTTGATTGAAGGCGTCTGGCTGCCGACGCCCGCCGACTCGGTGCCCGCGGCGCATCGGCCAGGCTCATGCACTGCCAACTCGACACTCCTCTCCGACTCCGATCTGCACTTTGCCAAGACGCATCTACTCATGGCGGATCCAGTTAGAGAGAGAGAGAGAGAGAGAGAGAGAGAGAGAGAGGAGAGAGAGAGAGAGGTAGTGATATAGATAGGATAATGGGGAATAAGAGAGAGGGAGAGAAAGGGAGAGATGATCTATCAATCAATACTTGTTTTTTTCTCTTACATATCTCTCTCATACCTCGCTTTCTCCCTCATATCTCTCTCTCTCTCTATACCTTCTCTCTTACCTATGTGCACTTTTTTCTTTTGGTTCATACGCTTTATCCACTCTCATCCTATCTCTCTCTCTCTCTCTCTCTCTCTCTCTCTCTGTCTGTCTTGTTTCTCCACTCTCTCCCTCACAATCAGTTCTCCCCACCACATGGCAGGTGAGCGGTGGGGCTCCGTTCCTCGCCACGCGTGATGCCTTCTTCCACTCCGTGCTCGTCGACGTCCTCCCTGAGCAGCACGTTGTCTTCGCTCTCGATCACAGGTTTCTTTTTATTTTTATTTATGCATTTTTATTTACAATCAATAATATTCTTTATATCTATTTCTGTCCACAGTATTTATTAGCACTCTCTATCTCTTTAACCCCTTCGTATTCACTTATCCAAGTCTCTCTCTCTCTCTCTGTTTATGTTTCTCTCCTCATTCTCGTTCTCATTCTAGTTTTCTCTCTCTCACACTCTATTCCGCTGTCTATCTTTCGCTCTCTCCCCTCTTTCTCTCTCGTTTCTTTCTCTCTTTCTCCATCCAGAGATGGCCGACTCTGGAAGGTTGCCCACTGGCGCGAGGGTGGCTCCTACCGCTGGCGTCTCCTTCAGCGCGTCGTCCTCCAGGCTGGCGGCGCCATTCACTCCACTTCACTCATGCCGCATGGTGAGGCTCTCTTCGGACTACAGTATCTTTACTCTTTTAACTACTGTATCTTTGGACTACTAGTATATTTGGTCTTGTACTACTGTATCTTTTAATTACGTTGATAAACCACAAAAATCGATTAAAAATAGAGGTGCGCATAAAAAAGTTTTATTAGCATTTGAATACGCCCTGGATAAGTTATCACTTGAACAAGCTATATTAAATTTTTGTATTTGAATATATCAATATCAGAGGAAGTTTTTTTTGTTACAAGACTGGATTGTCAAAGAATATATTGTTTTTTCTACCTTCCCAGAATTTCTCTACACCTCTTCGTCCTCTCGCACGGGCGGCGTCTCTCAGTTCTCTCTCGCCGCCTGCGCCCTCCACTCTTCGTGTGCCGCGTGCGCCGTCGATCCCTTCTGTGCGTGGTCGCTCGTGACGGGCGCATGCGCGAGACGAGAGAAAGCCAAGGGCACTGGGTACGGTAGCATTTTTGATTGATTGATTGATTGACTGACTGACTGACTGACTGATTGATTGATTGATTGATTGATTGATTTATTAATTTCATTTATTTATTCATTTATTGATATCCTTGTATACCCGATACCTTTGATTTTGCTTCCACCCACGGGGTCCATTCCCTGATTGTGGAATAAACTTGTAAACTCGTACTACTTATTTTATTTATTTATTTATTTATTACTGATATATGTATTTATTTATTGCTGATTCATTTATTATTTATTATTTATTTATTTATTATTAGCCTCTGCTAATCTCTCCTTATCGTTAGCTGGATCTCCTCTTGGGCCGGCCGCGGCGCCTCCGAATGCGCGTCCTCTGCACCACTCGAGCAGCTGACCGCGTACCTCGGCGACGCCGTCCATCTCAGAGGAAGCGCCGAAGAGGTACGGCACTGACAGTGTAGAAGAGAGTACGGTAGGGGCAGAGGGAGGGAGTACGGTAGGGATAGAGAAGGTACTGTAGGTTAAAAGGAGAAATATTCATGTTCTTGCTGAAGGAGAATTTTTAAAATTAGTCTAGATTGGAGTACCACTTAATTTCTCTTGAATGCACTTAGTATTGTTCACTTTAAAAAAAAATAGAAATGCTTACAGTTCTAAATAATGATTTACTCTTTTCCCCTATTCTAGTCGCAACTTTCCGACTCGGCCACGACTGACGAGGAGGACGGAGTGAGCAGCTGGCGCAAGAATGGAGTGGCATTGCGACGAGAAGGAGAAGAGGTAGTACAGATTGTGTAGCCATAGCTTCTCTCTCTCTCTCTCTCTCTCTCTCTCTCTCTCTCTCTCGCTCTCTCTTTCCTTGTCTCCTTCTCTTACTTTCTCTCTTTCGCTATCGCTATCTCTCTCTCTCTCTATTTCTTTCCCTTTATGTTGCTTTCTCTATTCCGCTTTCTCTACATTTTACTGTCTCTCTCTCTCCCGTTACCTCTCTCCCTTCCCTTCTCCTCTTTCTCACCTCCCTCTCTCTCTCTCTCTCTCTCTCTCTCTCTCTTTTTCTCTCTCTCTGTGCTACTGTCCAGCATTCTCCATTGTTCTCTATCCACTTGATTCTCCCCATGTCCAGATTGTCGCCACAGCCGATGGCGGCATCATCTTGATGAACATTCGTGCCGAAGACGCTGGCGAGTACACGAATGGCGTGGGCGGGCGGAGATACAAGCTTGTCGTCGATACAGGTTCAGTATTACTTTTATTTCTTTATGTTTTTTGTTTGTTAATTTAGTTTGTTTGTTTGTTTAATTAATTAGTTCATTAATTAATTTAGTTTTTTTTTTTTGAAAAAAAAAATGATGTTGATGATGATTTATGACTAAATAAATACTATTTAATAAGAGTCTAATTAATGATCCCCTTTGAGAATGCGAACGGCCGACCACCCTAGCCGGTTACCACTCGGCCCATCGTGAGTACTGCAAGCAGATGTCGACTATGAGGCAGCAAAGCGAGGAGTATGAGACGACTTGTCTCAATGGTTAGGCATTCTCTCTCTCTCTCTATCTCTCTCTCTCTCTCTCGCTCTTCCTCCCTCGCGCTCTCCCTCCTTCCCTCTATCACACTCTCTTTCTCTCACTCTCTCTATCTCCGTCTCTTTCTCTCCCTCTCTCTTCTTCTCTGTCTCCCTATCTTTCTTTCGCTCTCTCTTGTCTTGTTCTGTTTCGCTCTCTATCTTGTCATCTTGTCTGCAACCCTTTCTCGTTCGTCCTTCTCTCTCTCTCTCTCTCTCTCTCTTTCTCTCGTTATGTCCTTCTCTTGTCTATGTTCTACACTCTTCAGCACTCTTTCTTACCTCGCAGTTCCCTCTGTTTCCTTTAATTTATTCTTCAATATCACTTTTCGTTCCTCTCAGCTTCATATTCTGGTAATATTTGCTCTCATTTTGTTAGAAGAATCTCTTTCAGACCGCCAATCAGCAGTCGACATCAACGTGGTCAGCTAAAGTCTGCAGAGATGGCGCCAAATTTAAACAGTAATTTATAGCTCTCCATAATATGTATGTACATACATTGTGAATTGTGCGCCCTTTTTGAGTATTTTGTAGTATGTGAGAACAGTTTCCATTCGTTGAATTCATTGCAAATTCAAATGGAAAGCCAGAGCTTCATTTTGAATGTTTCCATAGGATTGTAACAATAATATAAGAATTATGCCGCTATTCTTTCAATTAATACTCTCCCCAACTTCGTGTTCTTTCACTTTAAGCATAGTTCTCTCTTATACTTCTGATCTGATCTGGCCAAATGTGCATTTTATTGATTTATTGATTGGCCAAATTGCCGAATAATACGCTCATCTCTTCAATACATCCGCTACTTTTTTCGTAGCAACAAATATGCACGGGATAAATTAAATTTCTCGCTCTCACGCATTGTCTGCTTACTATTTCTAATTCTGTCTAGAAACATAGAACATCCTCGTTAATCCCTTCCATGTTTTATCTGATAAATCATATGAAACCTCTAGCCGATCGAAAACGCAGAATTTCATATTTTTTTTTAGTTCAAACCGTCTAATATACATAAATCTAAAGAATTCTGGTACTTTATTTTTTTAATCAAATTCTTCATTTACAAAAATGGAATACACACATTTTAAAATCCTATAAACCCAAATCGGAAAGACAAGAATGAGGTAGAGAGGGAGAGAGATGAAAGATGAAAGGGTAGAGAGGAACACCGTCCGAAAATTAAAGTTTTTACAAGGGAATTTAAAGGTTAATTTCTCTAAAGAAAAGACATGAGATCATGCAAATGCCGCGCCGAGAGCGGCGTTCGCGAGAGTCGTGGCGCCGAAGAGAGTGAGTGGCTGGCCGCCGCCGAGCAGACGAACCCGGCCGCCCGCGGAATCCCCGAAGACAACTTCGACGCCGCAGTTGCCGCGAGCGGCCGTGGCAAACTCGTCGACAAGGACGGCCGTGGCGAGTGGCGACTGAGAGAAGGTCGTACTGTCTTCTCTCTCTCTCTCTCTCTCTCCTCTCTCTCTCCTCTCTCTCTCTCTCCACCTTTGCCTCCATATCTCTCCCGCTCTCTCTCACTCTCACTCTCACTCTCTCTCTCTCTGACCCTCTCGCCTCTCTCCTTCTCCTCTCTCCCTAGCCTGAGCCCGGATGCTGATGACGCCGACGACCTCTGCGACGAGCACGACGAGGCAGACGGCGCGCGCTGCCAGACGCGGCGGCAGCCTCTCCGTCGACGCCGCGCCCACCCCGCTCATTCTGCAGAAAGAGATTCATAGGAATTACGAATTCTGACACCTGAATTACGAAATTCGACTACAGGAATTACCAATTCCGACACATTCCTTTGTGCTTGCGAAGTTCGTAACCAATTTGCAAGCCTTCCGAGTTGCGAGAAAATAAATACATTTTTCTATTGCTTCGCGATACATCTCTACTTTATAACGAGCCGAGTGGAACATGTGGGATGAAGGAAGATGAGAGAACGACCGAGTGAGGATGAGCGAAGAAGAAAGAATGATGAAAGTTGCGAAATAAAGAGACGGATACCAGTCAGCATTTGCAATATATTATTGACGCTGGATTAATTGGGTTGAATTCTGGGTATTTGAAAAGTTTTGAACTGAGTAGAAATTTTTATACTTGAATTTTGAAAAGGGTGTCTTTATCTTGCATTTCTATATGTTAAAAACAATGACCATTGAGGACATTTACATATTTCTCCCTCTGGTAAAATATGTAAATGAGAGAAATATCTCCCTCTGGTATACTGTTTCTCTGTCTCTCTTTTAGATCTCTTGCATATATTTCTCCCTCCGACAAGCTCTCTTGCTCTCTCTCTCTCGCCTTTTCTATCTCTGTACACCTTTCTATTCTCCTCTTCCCTTTGCTACGAAAATGCAACGAACGAAGGCATATGAACACACATTTTTCTTGTCATAAAATAAGGTAAAGTGAAGACCAAAAGCCATGAAGTTGTTCGAATTTCCCGTGCAATTGACTCAAATTTCACCAAGGATGATATATGTATGTACATAAATACATACATACATAGCTGTTTGTTGAGTAAACAAAATATCATCCGGCTTTGTGTGCAGGAGGAAAAACAGTTGGAATGAAAGTAGTTGAGAGGGAACAAGTCGGGCGAAAAGAATGATTTGATTACTATTCGCGCTTTCTTTTCAAGCACAATAAGAACACAGCTGATTGCTTAACGTAAGCACTGCCCACCACTCCATTCGCTCTCTCCTCTCTATCTCTCTCTCTCTCTCTCTCTCTCTCTCTCTCTCTCTCTTGTCATCTCTTGTTTACCTTCAATCTTTACATCTGTCCCTCTCTCTCCCTCTCTCTATTCCTCTCTTTGCCTTTCTATATATTCTCATCCTCTCTTTCGCCTTTTCCCTCTCTCTACCTCTCTCTTTCACACCATCTGCTTCCTACTTATTCTTACCAACAACTGTCTGAAGTGCTTCTCGTTTCTGCTTTGTTCCATAGGCAGGAATAGACTGAGCGCGCATAGAACAGGAACTATCTGGCTCTTCTTTGCTGTTAATTCTCTCTCTTGTTAATTTTCTCTCTCCCCTTCTTTCAATGCTCTCTTCTTCGGTTGTAACTCTATCCATAAAAATGCCAAAGAAATTAGATATGAAATATTTAAAAAAATACATACACAAATGAATGAAAGAAATTGATTGAGCATCATATCAAATATGCACAAAACTCGAGTGTCACAAGAAACATGAATCATTTATCGTACATATCTTTCATCATATTCGGAAACGAGTGCTTTGCACAGTTTGGCCGCGTCTTTGTTTGGCTCACTGCTTCCGCTACGAGCTAGCACCTGTAAAGTGCATCCATTAATTGCCAAGCGTATTTTCAGAATTAATAAATACATTATATTCAAAATATGTATGTATTTATGTACCGTTCACACAGAGAAGAAAAGTTCGGACTTTGAAAGTTCGGTCGCGATTGTTACAAAAAAAAGTTCGGACATTAAAAGTTCGCGGGGCTCATGTTCCCACCCATGTAACAATTTGTTCGTCACCGTGCTCGAACTTTGAAAAGTTACCATTGTTCCGATTTTTTTAACCAGTCCTTGAATCTAAATCTCGAACTCTAGTTCAACGGGGCAGAAATATGGTCAAACATGCAGTAGCATGAATTTTTTGGGAATATATTGTTGCTTGCATTAGTTTTACATGTCAGATTAATGTTTGTTTTGCAAATTTCTTTCGCTTTCATTCAGTTTTCGTCGTCTCGAGAAAAGCAAGCGGACGAAGTTTAACAAGACGGCGTCGACGTTAACTTGTTCAAGACGGCCACCGAGCAGTTCCCTGGCAACGCACTCCCTTGTTTCTGGTTGGTTTTTTATACATCTTTTTTTAAAGGAAGCGTTTTAAGTGGTTCTTGAAGACTTTTTCTTACTTACTTGGTTTTCTAGCGCATTAATATGAATCTGACGATGAGCATTTATTTTTTTTTACTTTCAGATAGGTTTGTTGTCCCACAAGAAGGGTGCCGAGCAGCGTCGGCGGGAGCTGTTCCGCGTCGACATCTGACTGTAGTCACAGGTTTGATTTTGACCAAACGTTTTTTCATAGGGTGCTATCCTTGTTGGGAGGGAGGGAATTATAATTTTTTTTATAATCGACCCCAAACCGTGCATAGGGGGGTTTTAGGCCATGGGGAGCTCTGGTTAAAAAAATAGAAATGTAAGCTGAATAATTCGCTTAGCGGAGGCGAGCCGAATATAATTTTGTTGATCGATTTCTTGATGGTTTCAGATCTCGCATCAGCGCACAAGCACTTCCGGGTGCGAGTTCACTCGCCGGATTCCTCCCTCCATAAGTGACAGGACGCTGCCGGAAGGGCCGGTCTGCTCGCCTTTGGAGTTCGCCTGGCTGACCCTGCGAAGAGACTCACTCCAGGTCTTATCTTTAATGTTGCTATCATCCCTATTCAGACTATGCCCCTTTTTCTATTTTCAAGGTCGATCTCTTCACGATTTCATTCGTTTTACTTAATTAGGGCAGTTCTATTTGCTCTAGTAAATCCGCTGTTTCAGCCTCCGTGTTGTCTCGCCTCTCCCCAATGGCCTATCCCCGTGCAACGGAGTCTTCCTCCTCATGACTGGACGTATCAAGAATCCACTTTACGAAGGGCGGTCATCTGCAAGCATTCAGTTAGTTTCTTTCATTTCTTTCTCTCCCTCTTTCTTTTGTTCCTTCTTTCGATACTATTCAATCATTTTCTACGTAATTTTTTAGCTTCATCATATTCTTGGGTTACTGTATGTATACGGTATATGGCCTTTTGGCTCCAAACTACTAGTAAACCATGTCATTTGTGTTATTTTAGATGGAGAATACAAGTGAACTGGGAACATGAGTAGTAAATTCGTATTCTCCATCTAAAATAACAGCAATCACATGACTTACACTTAGTTGGGATCAAAAAGGCCATCTACCTAACGTTTCTTCTGTTTTTGTCAGCTGCGAAGTGTCGTACGCGTCACCGCTCACGTCGCGTGCGTTGCTGGCATCTCCGTGAGAGTGGCGGAGAGTCGAATGGAGAGGAGAGACCCGCGCAGAGGAGGAAGAAGAGTGTACGGCGGTTTGTAAGTTCTTTTTCTTCAAATTATTTGTAATTTAATTAAATAATTCTTAAATCTTTTACTTCTTGCTTTTGTCACTGAATTTACGTTTTCTGGCAATATTTTACGTGCCTGACTTAACCAATCAAAGAGAAAGGATTGCAATGGACACGATGTACTTCTGCAGGTGAACGTGAGCGAGTGTGCTCTACTTTCTGCCTCCGATGGCTTTACTGCCCAGCTCGGCGACTTTCCTGCGCCAGGCAACGAGAGCGAAAAGGACAACATCGCAAGCTTCTCCCTCTACCGTATATACAAGGTCATTTCTTGTTTCTCCTTTAAAAACATTCGTTTTTAAGTTTCATTTTATTCTTATGAAATGTTATTGTTATTCAGACGAATGAGGCATTATATCTTTATATTTTCGATCTCTTCAAGGACTTTCTTCATTTTACATATGTAACTAGTACTGTTATATTTGCTTTAATAAATGCAGAATTTCAGCCTCGGTGCTCTCCTGCCTCTCATCAAGAGCCTCTCCCGAGTACAACGAAGTATTCGCCTCAAGACTGGACGAATCAAGATCCACTCTACGTACTGCGGTCATCTGCAGGCATTCAGTTAGCCTCCTTTCATTCTCTCTTTCTCTCTTTCTTTCTCTTTCTCGTGCTTCCTCTTTCTCTCCACTCGCTATCTCTATGCTTGCTTTCCATTTCTTCAATAGGTTTCAGTTATACTTGCAAGAGCTTACGTAAAAAAATATATCAAGCTAAAAGGTTAAATAACTGCTTTACTTCCCAAGTTATTTTATGAAGCATTCTTCTATTAGTGGTACTTTTTTTTATTATTTAAGCAAAGAAGAAGTTCCTCTTCAGGTAACTCAGCACATCCTCCGTCACTACCACGGGTGCCTCTCTCCAATGGTTGCCTGTATGACTACGTCCCTCGGGTCGAGTGTAGCAGCCCTGGCGGAGATCCTTCAGAACATCACGGACGCTGATCTCGACGTCGAAAACGCCAACTCACTTCCATCGTATCCATGTTCTTGTTGAGGCTTCGCCTATAATCAATTTAGTGTTTAGATCTTATTAGTACAGGTTTTTTTTCTAATTCCTTTCCGATCTAGTATATTCCTTGCCAAAAGGCGATTTCATATTGGCTACTTTCTTTGGATGACAACCAGTTGCATTCTTTCTTTATTCCTTGCCTCATCTGTATTGACATTGAAATCAAATTCCATGCACTAGTAGGTACGTAGCATTGCTTTCATTGTTCTTATTTGTTTCACTATTATTGCCACAATATTTTTAAGAACTTTGTAGAGTATTGGTAGATGAAAGAAATCTATAGAAAATCTATATCTCCGAATTGCCTTTCTTCTTTTACGAGTTCATTTTTCCGTTGCATGTTGCGGAAATTTATTCCATGTTGACATCGTTGTTGCTGTTTTTCTGTTTGTTTTACAGTGTTTTCTTGTTACTGACATAAATTTAATTAAAAAAGATTTAACACACGTCAATCTTGCGACATTTTATTGACATTCAACCTGAAGTTCTGAATTGGAACGTGCAGCCAAGAAAGAAAGAAAATCAATCGATTGAATGAGGGGGGGGGGGTGCCTAGCCGGGGATAGCACTAGCGAACTTTTCTGTTCCATGGGTGGGAGCAATTTGTTCCTTTCACTTGTTACCGCGCTGGTAACTTTTAAACGGAACAACTAAAAGTTCGCGGGGCGAAACAATATTGCTCCGTTGCGATTTGTTAACAAATTGTTCCGCGTAATTGTTACCACCGCGGTAACTTTCTTCTCTGTGTGTTGGTACCCTTCACCCGCCGAGGCCAGTCCCTGATTGTGGAAAAAAACTTGTTTAATTTTTCGTTGTCATAATACATATCTCATTTCCTAGGCCTAGAAATATTTTTAAACATATAAAAAAATAAAATTATTTCCACCTACCGTAATGGCGTCGTCGTCGCGAGAACCGAGATGATGGCCGTCTTTTATGACCGTCGTTGCTGTTGCTGCTGACGGCGCTAGTTGCCATCTGAAGGAGGACGCACAGCGCGAGCAGAACCATCCATGGCTTCATTCCCTGCGGCAATCTGGAAGATTCCCTTCATTTTAGTTCCTTTTATACGCATGAGTAACATGTGCGTCAACATATGTAAGTGAAATCGTCATCGTCAAACCATTCAAGCTTTTGTATTACATATTTTTGAACACTTCAAAAAGAAGCTAATTGCGATGACAGTGAACGACTCTGACGTATGTATAGATAGCCTACATCGGAAACATCTTTACAAAGGAGGAGTAATTGAGAAAGAATATTCAGGGTTTCTTCTTTTTTCAGTTTTAATCAAGACGACCATTTATTACGATGGAAAATTATGGAAAGCGAACCGCGCTCTCATGGAAAGAGAAAAGAAAGTCGTTGTCATAAACTTAGTAAACGTATTCTGGAAAAGGTTCGAGATGCGGAGCCGTCAGGTGGGCGTGGTAAAGTTGTCAATGCGAACTGAGCTCTTGTCAAGAAACTTTTGCCTTTATGCGTCAAGAGAGCCTGGACGCCTAGAATCCTGAATGCTCGGCTAATTCTGTTTTTCTTCTTCTTCTTCTTCTTTTTCATCACTTTGATTCATCACTATAAATCTCTCTATCATGGATATCAAATTTATCTGATAAGATTACGGCCAAATGACGTGGTTTGTATTTGAAAAAAATTAAGCTCATTGTCAAAGAAAACATGAAAGGCGTCTAGTGTGGGAGTTATCCGCTCCTTCTTTTCTTTTCAGATATTTCTTCAATTTTGATACTGTTCGACCTGCGTACGTTGAAAGGGAAGAGAGGATGGGCAGTGAGTGAGGATTCTGATAGAGAGAGAGAAAGAGAGAGAGAGAGAAAGAGAGAGAGAGAGAGAAAGAGAGAGAGAGATTATGAGAGAGAAAGAGATAGAGAGAGAGATTATGAGAGAGAGATAAAATAGAGGGAGCTCATGGAACATCAAAAGAGTGATGGAAAGTAAGAACGAGAGAGAAGTAGTGGAGAAAAGGATTATTGTACAGTTCCATTCATATCTCGCATGTTTATTCACGAGAGATAAGAATGGAACGGTACAATAAATGTATTATATTTCATGAATAATAAGAACATCATATTTTCGATTGCCACCTTTATTTTTCCTAACCAAACCATATGAATAAGTGGCCGATCTAGAGAAGTGCGTTTGATGTTTTTTGTTGTGCGCAACCTTTGAGGAGATGAGAATGAGTAAGAGAATGAGTAAACATTTGCAAGGCTTTTGTGTAATCTCTGCAAAGTCTAGAGGATGCCTCTTCGTGGTTATAAGCATTTTGCCGTTCTTCTTCACGGCTGCTAAATTCTACTGTTCTTTAGAAGACGTCGGTTTTCCTCCTTGCATGTACGTATTACTTTTAAAAGTATTGGCAACTCATGTAAAGATGAAAATCTTTGCCCTTATAGCCTGCCAGTGATTCATGTTCTTTTCATCCTCTGGCAATGAGTTATTCAATAACATTTAAGGTTTTGCTGTTTTGCATACTTGATTTCAATGGTCGCGGTAAATATACAAGGATTATTCCACATCTACTTTAATAAACCAAATATTTTCGAGTTGTGGCACAAAATTCGGTTGAAAATCAATAGTAAGCTCAACAAGAATTTGAATAATTATGTACATAAATAATATGCAGCATTCGTCTCCCACTGGCTTGTTGCCTCAAAAGTGTTCCATTCTCCGAAAGTTACACGAGGCGCTACTTTTTTTTTGGCGCTATGTGTGAAAGTCTGCGAGCTTCTCTCCTCTATTTGCTTGGCTCCTTTATATTTCCCATCTAACGTGCGTAAATGCCGCAACCTATGCAGCTACTGGGAACGCTGTCATATTAAACCGGTGATTCTAGGGCGCTTGAGTCCTTCTCTCTTTTAACTTTGGCTTCTGTTCCCATTCAAATATTCTTGGTTGCAAGGAAAGGGGTCGAAGTTCTTCCATGTTTGCATAGTGCTAGGAAACCACCAGAAGAGATCACCTTGGAATCACGCCAGACGGTTTGTGAACTTAGTCATTTTGTTGCCGTTGGCTCCTAAACCCTATAAATTTAGTACGCGTTTCACCTGAACAGCATTGTAAATCTCTTTATGCATACTATATAAAAATAGGCGAATAGCACATTAATGCAACTGTCTGCTTCTGTTGAAAAAAGTGCAAAAAAATGGATGACCCCTCCAAGCACAAACCACAAAGTAGATGGCTAATCAAAACAGTCTGCACTCGCTTCGTTTATTTTAGCCTTCATGTTCATTCGTCTTTTTTTGCTTGTTGCAGATCAGTCATCACACCACAGTTCACTTCCAGCTTTTTATGCGCTCTTTCATTCTTTCGCTGAATTTTTATGCGCCAACGATTTGCATATTAATTTATTAATTTATTTAAACACATTATTACCTTACTTTTTGCTACTCATCTATTAAAAATGCACGAAACTCAATAATACGCATCTCAAAAAAGGCTCGAATTCAAGATTGGGTTTTTGGCTCCTTTAAAGAAAATGAAGGCGCGATTACTTCTTCTCATCTCATTCTTGTCTCTGCTATCGCGCGCGGAAGACGTACCGGAGCTCGAGCGGCTCAAGAACGCCTACGGAGAGTTGGCACAGGTTGGAGAGATTGAAAGAGTAAGAGAGAGAGAGAGACAGAGAGAGAGAGAGAGAGAGGAAAGAGAAAATTAGAGAGGTGGAGCGAGACATAGAAGAGTTGAGAGAAAGAAAGAGAGAAAGAGAGGAAGACATTTTTGCAAGGAAAGAGAAAATTAGAGAGATGGAGCGAGACATAGAACAGTTGAGAGAAAGAAAGAGAGAAAAAGAGGAAGACATTTTTGCAATCTCAAGACTGCTTGAAAGGAAACATCTAAAATGTGGACTTGAAAAATAGAGATATACTTTTCAGGTGCCACTTCTCAATAGTGGAAGGATACGAAACGCCAGTGGCGGCATGATAGAGGTTCACAATACATTTACATACTATATGTTATAATATTTGTTTTTTCTTCTGACATAATATATTTTAATAGGCAATCATTGAAATGTCTTCATTTGTTATTTATACAGTTATTCACCGTCATATTTCCAGGCAACAACGACTTGGACGAACCGCGTGCCGACTATGAATAAAATGGTAAATGTCTCATTTTTGTTTAAAAAAATCTACCCGATCAATCGCAGATTTAAGGTTACCATTATTAATACTGCACATCCTAGTCATTATTTGTGTCACTTGCATCTTGTAGCCCAATCATAAATAATTCAAGTTAGTGCTATCGATAGTTATGAAAGAATTAATGGAGTCTATAAATTATTTTAAATCTAAACAAGCAGTTGTTTGCTTTGCTTTGTATGCTTATATTACTCATTCTCCCGGTCTGTCCCCTTTTATTTCTTTTATTTATTCGTACGTCATAAATAGATGTGACAACATTGATGTCTCTCGCTCTCTCTCTGGTGCTCTCTCTCTCTCTCCCTCTCTCTCTATCTTGCTCTGCCCACACACACACTCTCTCTCTCTACTCCTTCCTTCCTCCCTCTCTCCCTCTCTCTCTCTCTCTCTCTCTCTCTGTCCTCTTTCTCTCTCTCTTTCTCTCTCTCTCTCTCTCTCTCTCTCACTCTCTTCACCACAGGCTCTGATGCAACGCGTGAGCTTGGTGCGAACGGCAGACAGCCAGCCTGCGCTGCTCTCAACGATCACTGCGCCCTATGCGAACTTTGAGTGAGTCTGAACAGACAGAGACGATGGCACTTGATGCGGAACTGTGTGCTTGGTCGGTGCAGGCCGGCCAGAAAGAAGCCTGGTGCATTCTGACAATAAGCATTCTATCAAGCTCATTGTTTATACACTCAATCTCGAGCACACTTTGGACACAAAAATCGCTGAGAGCAAGAGCAATAAATTTTATTTTATAAGAAAAAAAGAGCTAACAGAACGAAAGCGAGAGGGAGAAAAGATAACTTAAAAATTGAGAGACCTTGAGAGTGATTTTGAAAAAAGACAAAGGTAGAGAGAGAAAGACAGAGAAAAAGACAGAGGGTTAAAGAGAGTAGAGAGAGAGAGTGACCTAAAAAGAGTGAGAGAGAGAGAGAAAAAAAGAAAGAGAGAGGAAATCTGAAGATTGCAGCTCGCAGTCGATAGCCTACTCAAGTAACGACTCAATGATAGCGCAGCTTCTCACTATGCCCGATGGCAAGCAGTTCTTGCGGGTTAGAGACATAACATTTCCATGCTATTAGTAGGCACTGGTCCTAAAGTTTTTCTATTTCACACAAAAAACATACGTAGTTGTACATATGGGGAATAAAAGAGAGAGAAACCTTGGCAAAAGGATCTCACTCAATGTGCTTATGGTGTTGTCCGCCAATATACTTTATTTTAAAGATAAACGTGCAAGTGCGATAGATAATTGGGAAGAAAACACAGGGAAAATATCCGTTGCCGACAACGGATTTAATGAACGGATTGTCCGTGCGTCCATCTCTTACCATTAGGGATAAAACCGTAGTAAGAAAGAAGAGAGAAAAACGAATACTTTCTCTCGTAAAAAGATCTTCGACGTCGACGGGCAGACCGAAGTCGAATCCGTCGATCTGACCGGCCAGAACAAGCACGGCGTCGTCTACGGCGTCGGACAAGGTTTGGACGAAATCCTTTATTTATTTTTATTTTAATTAAATTAATGTGTTTCCTTTTGCTTTTTCTTTTAATTTAAAGATGCCCCGCGGTTTCCAGTGATTTAATCTTACTCGTTTTCACACTCTCCCTCTTGCCCTCTTTCTCTCTCTCTCTCTGTTTCTCTCTGTCTCTCTGTCTTTCTCTCTCTCTCTCTCTGTTTCTCTATGTCTCTCTGTCTTCTCTCAGTTTCTCTTCTTTCCCAGCTCCGTTCGGCTCGCTTCTCTTCTCTCATGACGCACGCCACGTGCTGTATACGGCAGAGCAGAAGGAGAAGCCTCAGCCGCGGCAGTTCTTTGATGCTGGCATCGACTGGGTGGACGACAAGAACATCCTCGAGGAGAATGTGGTGAGGAGATCTCTCGCACTCTCTCTTTCTCTCTCTCTCTGTCTCTCTCTCTCTCTCTCTCTGTCTCTATCTGTCTCTCTCTCGCACTCGCACACTCTCTCTCGCATTCTCTTTATCTCTATCTATCTCTCTCTCTGTCACTCTTGTTCTGTCTTCTACATATCTCTCAGTCGCACTCTCTCGTATTTCTCACTCTACCCTTTCCCAAGGTGTTTCACTGGCTCTTCCCTTCTCACTTCTCATGATGTCAACCGAACACACAATTGCACATTCATACGTGCCTTTAGAATCTCAAGTTACCGTTCGAGAAGACAACACAAAAAAGAGAGAATTGTATATAGGTACATACATACATACATATATCTGCGATGCACAAAAACAGCATTTGCACAAGATACACAATTCAAGAATCAAATTTCCGAATAATAATAATAATAATAATAATAATAATAATAATAATAATAATAATACTATAAGTTAGTGTGAGTAATACTACCATGACGTAACATGACGAATCAAACAGGGTGAAGTGTTCACCTTCGAAGAATCGTATGGCGAGGGTCTCGCGAACATTAAGAATCCAATGCTCTGCGTCATCAACACTTCTTGTGGTCGGGCATACATGCATGCATATTATATATGAACTATAGATTCATACATTATACATGTATATAATATAATAAATATTTAATTTTAGTTTATTGAGGAAGAAAAAGGAGAGCGACCAAAGTTCTATAAACCTATCCGGAAACAAAGTGATCAAAAACAATATTAACAAATCTATACATATAAATATGTAAATATATATACAATATAACGATTGGTAAAGGAGAAGAAATAAGAAGATTAAGAAAGAAAGAAAGAAATTGTGGCAGGCCGAATAACTCCGCTGGAGGGCCTCCCCTCGGGCCTCTCGCCAGCGTCGCCCATCTGGACGCCGGCAGACAACGGCGTCGTCTTTGTCGGAGTTCGCGATCGGCCCCTTCGAATCGGCCAAGTCTTCTGCAACGGCCGAAAGTTGGCGTTTTCTCTCTCTCTCTCGTTTAACTTCTTCCAAGTTATCATTCTGTCTATCTTTTATTAGCATTCGTTGGAGAATTGCAACAATTAATTTTACTGTTACTATTTAAAAAAAACAGTGCATACACAATTATGGCTTATAAATAAAAATAAAAATAAATAAATAAATGCTCCTTGTCTGTCACAGATGCGCCCTGTACTTCTACAACATCCGCACGGGCGCACTGACTCAGATTACGCGCGGTGACTTCACGGTATCCTCGCCCTCCTTTTCGCCAGACGGAAATGCTAGTTCAATATTTTTTTGGGTATTGATAAACTCGTTCATGAATGCATATAACATGTTGATTTATTCAAATTAAACATAATTTATGGATTAAATTTATTATACTTGACTTCCAGACACTGATCTTCTTGCGTCGCTCTCCCGAAGGCCCACACGACGCTGGCGTTTCGCTTGTCAAGGTTGGTTTTGAGAAGTTGGTGATAATTGGAGAGCTGGAAGAGATCTGGCTTCGCTGAACTCTTCAATAGCCTTAATACGATGAAACGCGCCAAAAAGGCTCGCAAGCTTATACATTTATACGACCCCGGAAATTAGGTGCTGTTTTATTATCATTATGTACATAGATATGTATGTATATGTCGTTTATACATTAAAGGAACCAAAAGAGAAAAAAACTAAAGCTCCTTTAAGGAACAAAAAACTCTTCAACGAATTCGCGTATTTTTGCCTGTCACAAGGGCGAGAGAGCGTATGATTTAGAGAGATGGCCAGACTACAATGGTCAGGAATGTTGAAAGTAGATTACGGTTGAGTATAATGGTGCCTGCTTTACATGTGTATGTATGGTCCTTTAACGATGAAAGTCTACAGCTTGCCTGGCCCTATGACGGCAGCGAGCCAGTCGTCGTCGTCCCACTCATCGCTGCGCCCGAGACGCCCGACGCCTTCCCTGGCTTGGTCGAAGTGGAGGTCCGTCAAGAAAGCTTTTTTTAAAGATATGTAGATATTAATTATTTATTGAATAATTTAATAAGGAAAAGATATTTTTGTTGCTTTTCTTCTTTAATTGATTTTCTATTTACTTTTTCCCCTAAAATTCATTAAACGAATCGCTTATCCTACTTAAGCTGAAGAATACTTTTGAAATGTACACAATATATATAAGATAACCTGACGATTCGACCCAGCCTTCATTATCCACTGTAAGCAAGTGAATACTGCTAAATGCATAATTTAAAAAAAACGTTAAAAAAAATGTATACTTCCGAATTGAATGCTTAAATTATCAGTTTTTTTCTATTTTTATTGTTCTTCATTGCTATGGCAGAATCAAAATGCACAGAAGTCCGGTATACCTTTATGACAAAAGTGATAGAGAAAACCACCGGCGTATTTTCATATAACGTTTTTAGATAAATAATGAGACGACAAAAGAAATGACGCTACCATATTCACTTTGATTTATTTCGTGGTTAAGTGAATGAATAAACAAACAAATAAATGTGCAAATTTCTCTAGTTCCCTGCCATTCAAATTTTTTCACATTTATTTCGCATTTGGTGTCTTCAAATTGACAGATAGTCAGGCGGCAATAGTTCTTGAGAAAGCCACAGGTGTACATTCACGTAGAGTTTTTTGCAATGCTATATCGATAAAATAAAAATGAGATGGCGAAAGACATATCTATGTACATAATGATAATAAAACAGCACCTAATTTCCGGGGTCGTACAAATGTATAAGCTTGCGAGCCTTTTTGGCGCGTTTCATCGTATTAAGGCTATTGAAGAGTTCAGCGAAGCCAGATCTCTTCCAGCTCTCCAATTATCACCAGCTTCTCAAAACCAACCTTGACAAGCGAAACGCCAGCGTCGTGTGGGCCTTCGGGAGAGCGACGCACAAAAGAAATGGCGTGGGCAATGAAGTCATAAATAAGTAGAGACATGAATAAATAATAGTTAAATAAATAAAAATAATGTGTCCATTTTCTCTAGTTCCCTACAAGGCACTGGTCGGCCGACTCCCGCTTCGTCTTTCTAATCACAACCTGGGACTCGCGTCAGGTGACACTTTCTTTCTGTATCGTGAAGAGTATATTTTCAGATTTACTGCATACTATCTTGTTGTTTTTCGCGATATACTACTGTTGCTTAGTTATTCCTGTGAATCTCACTCTCTGTGTGTTTTCTTTCTCTCCTTCACCTACTGTTTCTCTCTCGCAGTATATCTTCATGTCTTCTCTTTCTATCTCTCTCTTTCTCTGTGTACTTCTCTTTCTCCCTCTCTCTCAACTAACCATAATATTCAGGAGATTGTCCGCGTCGACATTCAGAGCGACGCGGTCGTTCGGCTTACGAATACAGGTGAGATTACAAGTTCTAACGAATGAGTGGTCGACAATGTTACTCCAATTATGATGTTAAAAGAAGTTGTCACTCTAATCGTGACATTAAATTGTTGCTCCTCCAACTTCATATGAAATACTAAATTGTCATCCAGAATGATGCTCTTGTTGCATGCAAAGCATGGGACAATAAAAGGCCCTCTTATAAAGGGGCGAGAAGGGCCCCCAAAGAATACCTCCTCGCAGACCGAATCGAGGGCAGCTGGCGTCTCCTCGACGTCTCCAACGACCTGCTCCTTGCCGCGTTCAGCGCGCCGAACCTGCCGCCCCAGGCACTCCTTGGCGTGGCGCCAAGTGAAAACGGAAAGGTTTATTCCTGTTTTCTTTCTCTCTATCTCTCTCTATCTCTGTTTGCATCTTAATTTCTCTCTCTCTATTTCTCTCTCTCTCTTTCTCTTCCTCTCTCTCTCTCTCTCTCTCTCTCTCCCCCGCAGATCGCCTGGCTTGACCTTCACGCGAGTTCTCCATTGATTGGCGATCGCTCTCGCCTGCGTGACATCTCCTGGCGAATATTGCAATTTCAGCGACAAAGTTGGAATTCCCTTCTCTCTTCTCTCCCAACCAACTCATCCTGCTTTTCCTTCTTCGGCTCTCTAACTCTCTCTCTCTCTCTCTCTCTCTCTCTCTCTTTCTCGCCTCTCTCTCTCGCTCTCTCTCTCTCCCTCCCTCTCTCTCTCTCTCTCTTTCGCTCCCTCTCAATCTGTCTCTCCTCTCTCTCTCTCTCTCTCTCTCAGATGACACCCCCTATGAGAGTCTCCTTATGCTGCCCAACACCGGCGCCTCTCTCCCTCTCGTCGCCTTCCTCCACGGCGGGCCTCACATGACTACTTATGCGTCGTGAGATTTTATTGTTTAATTTTTATTGCTTCATTTTTAGATTTAATTATTTCACATACAAATTGTAATCTTATTATAAGAAAGAAATATAGCAATAATGTGTTTTTAAAAAAAATTATAAAAGACGAATAAATAAATTAATTAACATCTTCCAAAAAGTTGGCCGGACCGCATCGTCTCGCTCTTCTTGTCGACCGGCTTCGGCGTCCTCGCCGTCAACTACCACGGCTCGACCGGATTCGGTGAGGACTTTCTCCGCTCGCTGCCTGGGAGGGCCGGGGAGCTGGACGTCCGGGATGTTCAGGTATGGCAGCAGAAGTAGTCATTTACTTGTTTGGTTGTTTCTTTTTTTCTTTTGTTGTTGTTGTTGTTGTTGTTGTTGATTAAAACGACTCATGATGTCAGCGCATCTCTCATTGGTATGCTCGTCGTTTTCCCAAAATTCAAAAGCAAAAAAAACATATATCCTCTGATATGCGTTAAAAATTTTTTATCTATCCAGCCATTTTTGGCGGATTTGCGTAAAACTTTCTTTTCATAATTGGTAATTAAGTGAACTTTTCAAATTAATTTTAATTTGAGTGAATGTAACATAAATTTATTGTTTCAAGCATAAATGAGTGTTTTCAGTACGCCGTTGAGCAAACTCTCTCGATGGAACCTCGCTTGAACAGATCACGCGTCTACGCTTACGGAGGATCGCATGGCGGCTTTCTCGTATCGCATCTTGCTGGTCTGTCTCTGTCTCTCTCTCTCTCTCTCTCTCTCGTTCTCTGTCTTTTCTCTCTCTCTCTCTCTCTCTCTCTTACTTACATACTTTCTCTCTGTCCCTCGCTTTGTCTATATCTCTATCTCTCTCTCTATCTCTATCTCTCTATCTCTCTTTCTCTCCATTCATCTCTCTCTCAGCGGCTCGCTCTCTCTATTCCGCTCTCTTTCTCTGTCTCCCATTATCTATTTCTCTCGCTCTCTCTAGTACTCCCATTCTCCGTCTTCCTAACTTTCTCTCTCTCTTTCTTCTTTCTTTCGCTCTCTCTTTCTCTCACTCCCCTCCACCCTTCCATTACCAATCTCAGGCCAATACCCCGACTTCTACGCCGCGGTCGCCGCGCGCAATCCGGTGCTGAACATTCTCGCGATGCACGACATCACGGACATTCCTGACTGGTGGGCTCATTAAAAATAATTTAATTAACTATTTTGAAAACATAGATTTACATGAAGATTTTCCCTTCCAAAATGAGTACTTACTTTTGTTGAAGAAGTAATGAGGGTACTATACTTTTCCGCCCAGGACCATGGTCGAGGGCGCTGGCATTGAGCCAAACTTCACGGCGCCTCTGACGCCCGAAATTCAGATGAAGATGTTCAACGCGTCGCCGATCGCCTATGCCGATAAAGTAGAAATTTATTCTTTTCTTAATAAGTAAATTTTTTTTCAAACATGGAGGAATACATATTTAAGTACATACATACGTACAAGCTACAAACATTTTAAAGAACTATTTAATAAATTATTCCTCGAAAACCGATAAAGTTTTTGCAAAGCATAATTAACATAATGTTAATGAAATATCTTTCTCGATTAATGCGTATTTCTTGTAGTTTTAAAGGAGCATGAATCTTTTTTTATTAATTTTTTTGGAATTTTCCTGACCTTTGTGATCCTGTCTCTCTCTAAATCACATGCTCTCTCGCCGCTACGTCAGGAAAAAAAATTCAAATGTGAGTATTCGGCTTTTGTAAGGTGAAAGCGCCGTATCTCCTGCTGCTCGGCGGCCGCGACCTGCGCGTCGTCAAGCACTACCGCGCATTCGTGCGCATACTGCTCACGAATGGCGTCGACGCAAAGTCGGTATTTGTTTTCGCGCCATTTTTGGCTGTTGGCGCCAAATTCAAAAAGAATTATTTCTTTTCTAACATACGTCAACCAAATAAGGGCAATCTGTAATGTTGACCCTCCTTTCAGAATCCACGTCTACCCCCAGTCGGGACACGCGCTCAGCGAAGTGGACACGGAAGCGGACTTTGCGATTAACGTTGTCCGGTGGTTTAGCCGCCCGATCTCTTCGAAGAGCAACGACACGGAAATGGGCTGATTTCATCCAAAATTCGTTGGGGGGGGGGCGAGGGACCCTTGGTGGGCAAGGACCCTTTTGGATGAAATCACCCCTTTCCGTTGTCAGCCACGAAAACATATGTATATGCATACATAGTAGCAAGTATGTAGAACAACAATTTTCGATTAAATCTATTCTATGAGAATTGTAATCTTATGCTATTCTTTTTTCGTTGTATGAATTTCTTTTTACTTTCCATGCATAGAAGAAGGCAAAGAAGGAAGATGTTGAATTTTTGAACAATTTAGTTTCGACGAGGAGCGTGAATACAGGTCCCATTTCACATAAGATTGTCGTCTGAAAACATGTTTGAATGTAATTCTATGCTAGTCGATAGAATGAATAATGCTGAAGGTTCTTGAACCAGTAAGAAATATATGAAAAGGAAATTGTATCCAGAAAGTGAAGAGAGGGAGACAGCGAGGGAGAGAAAGAGAGAAGAGAGAGAGAGAGTGCAGGAGAAAGAGAAGAAGAAGAGATAGAGAGAGAGAGAGTGGGCGAGAGAAGGATACAGAGAGAAGGTGGGAGAGAGTAAGAGAGACAGAGAAGTAGAGAGAGAGATGGGGGGAGGTCTGCACCTATAGGAAGGTCCGGAAGCAATGGAGCAGCATCGATTGCGTGAGGCGCATGAGAAGTCTGGGGAAAAAGGAGTCAGAGCAAGAGAGGGAGAGAGAGAGATGAAGTAGAGAGAGAGAGAGACTGATTGTGAGACAAAGAGAGAGAGAGAGAGAGAGAGAGAGAGAGTGAGTGAGTAATCCAGGCTTTTTCTTGAAGTTCTTTGTTCCATCAAAGAAATGTAAATGTAGGTTTTCGCCTTCATTTTAACTGATTATGCTATCAAATGACGGAAAGAGAGAATTATGTAGAAGGAAAGAAGAGTGATTGACCGAGAGAAAGATTATAGGATGGAACTGGAAGTGATACAAGTGGATAAGTTCCAAAGAGAGCAGAGAAAAGATATGTTAGCTACTCTGTCTGAGAACTCTCCTTATGCTCTCTGCTAATTATGCAAAACCATTCTGCTGCTCCTAATTGAGTCAACCCGAACGCTTATACATATGTATGTATCAAAGAAATAAGTATATATAGATAAGAGGCTGAGAGAGTGCGAGAGAGCGAGAGAGAGATAAACAGAAAAATACAACAATTGAAAAATGGAGTGAAACTAAATTTTTGTTGATTACACTGCGCTAGAGCTCTGAATGCAAACAATAAATAGAATGCGAAAAAAAAGGTTTGTCGGTTTTTTTTATAAACATAATGCTGATGGAAAAGTGTAATATTAATCTAACCGTCGCTTTATCACTCTTATCGCCGTCATTACTTTCTTTCTCTTTCTTCCTATCTTCCATATCTCTCTCTATCTCCGTCTCTCTTACCCTCTCTACCGCTCTCTCTCCCCTCTCTCTCTCTGTCTGTCTCTCTCTCTCTCTCTTACTCATGTCTTCGTATTTAATCGCACTGTCCTTTCGAACACGCGTAATCTCTCAACTTGCTCGCTCGCTGTTTCTTCTTCATTTGTCATTCCGTTCTTGCAGATACTATTTAATTACGTCATATCAGTCCAGGGAATGATCAGAAAGTCTTATGCTTTATTAATTATGTATGCATAGCTGAATTTTATTTGTTCTGAAATATCAAATTTCAAGGGCTTTCGGTTGAGTCATAAATTAACCTTTATATGTTTTCGAGCACTCATGTTTTCTGACCTTTGCCTGTCGAGGGAAAGGACATGATGACAAGAACGAGAAGAAGCGATAAGCAGGTCTCTGATTTCTCTCATAGTGAATCTTGCCCCCCTCTCCACTCGTTTAGAACTCATCAAATGGGAGAGGTTCCGAGTTAGACATATTCCAAACTGAAACTTTTGTCACATATATTATGACAATCGTTTCAGCGAATACAAGTCAGTTGATGTTGTCGACCCTATCTTTTTTCTTTCTCTTACACTGTTGCGCATTCCATTTGTTGGACTCAAACTTTTCTTTTCTTTTCTCTTTCTGTTTCTCTTATTCATCTATCTCTCTCCCTCTTCCTGTCTTTCTCCCTCTCTCTCTCTCTCTTCATCTCACTGTATCTCTCACAAACACACTCACACTACACTTTTTTATCTCTCTTTCTCTCGTGCCTCCTCAATTGCATATTCCCTCTCTTCCAAGTGCAGAATGCATAATGAAGAGCGTCCTGTTGCCCTGCAAATCCTCTCTCCTTTCTCACTCGAATCATTTTGTCACCATCATGCTGGCCAAACATTACTAACTAAATAAGACTAAAACCAATTACTCACGGTTGAGATGATAGAGTGCACCCGGGTTTCCTTGGCCATCAGAGTGCAAATTTGACAAGGCTATAAATATTCGTTCATTCATAGGTCTGTGCGAGCGCAGCGACCAACTGTTGCTATTTGGGTTTCGGCCTGGGCACATGGGTTTCGGCCTTGCCAGTTGGGTTTCGGCCTGGGCACATGGGTTTCGGCCTTGCCAGTTGAGTTTCGGCCTGGGCACATGGGTTTCGGCCTTGCCAGTTGAGTTTCGGCCTGGGCACATGGGTTTCGGCCTTGCCAGTTGAGTTTCGGCCTGGGCACATGGGTTTCGGCCTTGCCAGTTGAGTTTCGGCCTGGGCACTTTGTACCGAGTATCCCTGGTTTATTATTTAGTTATCTCCAGAGTGATGTAACGTTTTTTTTTATTTGCACGGAGAGCGCGAAGAAAAGATCCATTCTGATCCACCGGAAAGTTGGGGGTATTGTTGCTTATTGTTTTGGCGTCTTCTCTTATCTCATTCTCAAATTTCTATAGAACTCGTGACTGATTATACTTTCTCGCCTATGATAAACTTATCTTATGTATTACATATTTTAGCACAATTTTATTGTGTTTATATGTTTTATACCCATAATTATTATTAACAGTATTGTGAGAATTATTATTTCTCTCGCAGGTCGACAATGGTGGTCACAATGGAGAGACGTGAAACTTTTGCTGCAGCTCATCGGCTACATTCAAAGGTTTTTCTAGCAACCAATTTTGAATTTAAAGAAAATATTTTTTTAAACATTTTTATTACAACTGAATCCGCAGACACCTGGAGGAAACATTATTATTGACTAATAGATTTTTTTATCTGCCGTGTATATTGTCTAATTTACGGCCCTCTCGGACACGGAGAACGCGGCGATCTATGGCAAGTGCAACCACGTGAACGGGCACGGCCACAACTACGTGTGGCGAGTCGTGTTGCGTGGAGAAGTCGACGAGAGGACGGGCATGCTGTACGTTTTTGTTGTGTTTGTTTCCTCTCTCTACCTCTCTCCTCTCTCTGTGTTTACCTCTCTCTCTCCATCTCTCTCCCCTCCCTCTCTTCATCTCTCCTTCTCTCTCCTCTCTCTCCTCTCATCCCTCTCTCAATCCCCTCTCTCCTCTCTTCCCTCCCTCTCTCTACTCTCTCGACCTCTTTTTCTCTACCTCGCTCCTCTCTCTACCTCTCCTGTCGGAGGGATTGTGCCCTCCCCTCTGACCCATTTGACTTTCTTTATTTTAGTGTTTTTACCATATGATAGACTCGTTTTAGAAGTATTTTTATAGTTTAGAGTCTCATGTTTTAGTAGTGACTTAGCATATCTCTAAGTCACTTCTGGTTCGGGTGCCCGCGTGGAGCGGCAGGAAGAGGGTCGTCGGGATTGTGATAGTGTGCCTGCGGGCTTGTGTTGTTGTTTATTGTTGCGCTTAACGCTTGTTCTTCTTTTAATATCTCTCAATATAAACTGTTCTTGTGTTTTATCGTGCGCGTTGAAACACAATTCAGGAGTTGATTGGAGAGGTGATTGAAGAAGAGGGGTCTTGTCGTCGTCGAGATCGAACTTGTCGTTGAATCCGGGCCTATCGAGGCCGACATGGGGGCCGAACCAACCGACTGCTGAAGATCATCGACGAGCGACGAAGACTGTTATTCCGCTTGGTCGAAGAGAAATTCCGACCAAGTGAAGATATTTTGTCTGGGTGAAGCGAATCCCGCCCAGGCAAGGACTTTGTTCTGCGGAGCAAAGAAGTGACGAGAAGAGAGGAAGCGAGACGACTTGAACTGTACGAAGACGAGCATTTTGGAGATAAGAAGAAGATTTTTGGAGAAGGATTGTCACGCAGAGTGCAATTTCGAGAATCTATTCCGTGGTAAACGAAGTGATAATTGGTGGATAATTGGAACACGGCGCGTGATTTATCTCCGAATTTATCTCGAATATCGCACTAATTAACTGAGAATGGAACTTTCGAGATTGACTAATGACGAAATTCTTACAGAGAAGCAGAGAAGAGACGAAAGAATAAAGATGGACGAGGAGGCGCTTTTGGGCAAGGAAAACGAGGAAGCGATAAGGAACGAAGAAGAATTGCTGGGAGATGGCGAAGAAAAAGAAGATGATGAGCAGGGAGGTGTCGAGAAGGCGCGTGAACAGCTCGAACAGCTCGGAAGGGACAACCAAAGCCGAGTCAGTGAAGATGGAGAATTATATGCACATTTTGAACATCTTTGCAAACAGAATGGAGTTATGAAAAAGAAAATCGCAGAAGACGCGATCAATGCATTGGCAGAGATAGACCGGCAAAGATTAGAAAACGGAAAATTGGCAATGAAATATGCACGTAAGTGGTTGTTGTTAGTTGAAAGTGAAGAAGATGACGAATTACAGGCCACGGGCAAGATTAAGAAGAGGGAGCTGGACCATCTCAAGGCCGAACTGGAGTCGAACAAGAAGGAGATGGAACGGATGAAGAGAATCGCAGAGGAGAAGGACAAGAATCTGGAAGTGGAGAAGAAGAGGACCCGGCAGCTGCTTCAGGAGAAAGAAGAGCTGGGTAAGGAAATTAGTAGGCTGAAGAAAGAAAGGGTTAAGAGAAAAGAAAATAAAGAGGAGGGAGAACAATACGAAGAGGAGAAGGTATACCCTTTACAATTGCAGAATCACAGCGTACGAGAAAGAGGGGCCGCGGAGAAGACGATGACGGAGATGCACCCACAGAGAAGAGAGCGAGAGCAAGGAAGGACGATGAGAAGGGAGAGCGAGTCAAGCAGAAGTCAGTCGAGGGAAAGTGAAAGGAGTGGGGAAACTGAGAGGAGTGGACTAAGTGGGCGAAGTGGAAGAAGTAGGGGTGGTACTAGACTGGAGCAGTTACTTTGCGAAAATCTTGTTGCTCAATCCTGGCCCGCGGTTGTTCCATTTGATAAGGGATTTGGTGCGCGTCTTTTCGCCGAGTTCATAGAAAAATTGGAGACGAAATTCAAGAAGATTCTTTCGGACGATAACATGATTAGTGTTCTGAAGGGGCACCTGGAGAAAGATGCTAAGAGGATCTTCGAATCTGTAACTAGGGGGCGGGATCTTTCTTATTCGACGATTGTGAGAAAGATGAAAGAGAGGTATAAGGGAGACAAGTTGATGGCCGAGTACAGCGCAACTGCTAAGTGGGAGAAAGTGTACATGCGAGAGGACGACAGTGTCACCAAGTTCACACTTTATTTGGAAGAATTGGCTGATCGCGCGTTCCCGAGAATGACCGAGGAGCATCTGGCTCCAATCATGGCGAAGAAGTTAGTCTCCCAGCTGACTCGATGGCGCAATTATACGGACTTGCTGAAGGAGATGGAGTCATCGTCCGATGAGATGATGTACATCCATTTGAAGGAAGCTGCGATGAGAATGGAGATAGTGGAACGTAGGGGGACGCCATTTGCAGGGGGAGATAGAAGGAACGGGCAGCATGGGAGTGCGAGACAGAGTGTAGGGAGAGAAAACACGGGTGGCGGAGCGAGTAGAAGGGAGAATGACGCAGAGAGAGCAAGACCATTCTTCTCCATCCGAACAGATCAGCAGGGAAAGATGCCTTGGAACAGGCAAACTTTCTCCAATTCGAACAGCATGCAGCCATGGAGTAACGGACAGACGGGCTCCCAGCCAATCAATAATCGGCCATTCAACTCCCAGCCAGCGAGTGCTCTGCCAGGCATTACTCAGCCAGCGCAGCGTGTGAGAAGTGAGAGAGAGAGCGAGAATGCAGGGACGCGCGTGGACTACAGTAGGAATAGTGCGAATACGGTACCACTGGGGAAGTTCACTGGTGTTTGCTACAACTGCCAGCAGACAGGGCACATGCAGTTTAACTGCCCACAGCCACGAAGACAGAACAAAGTGCAAAGAGAGAAGGAGAGTACGGTAGGAGAAGAAAGTGCAGAGAGTGGGGAACAACTACCACCGGAGTCGAAGGAAGAGGAAGAACTCTTCTGGAAACCACTGCAGCGGGTGAAGGTATCGCTGAATGGGGTTACTGTAGATGCCATTCTAGACTCGGGCTCTGAAGTGACTACGGTACCCGTGGAAATGATGAATCGAGTGAAAGAGAAAGGAGAAGTGGAGTGGCGAGAAGTGAGACAAGGGGAAGTCTTGGATGCCACAGCGAGCAAACTGAAAATAGTGGGCAAAGCACTGATCACACTAGAAATGGAAGGAGAAAAAGAGAGAGTCGGAGTATACATCGTCGAGAACGGAGTAGACATGCTGCTGGGCCAGAATACGGTGCAAATGTGGGGGAAACGGGAAGGAATCTGGTGTGAGTGTGAGAGTGAAGGGGAACCGGCAGTGATTGCAGCAAGTGCATACATCCCTGCGCACACAACTGTGGAAGTACATCTAAAGGTCCCGGAAGAAGGTGATCGGAACTTGATAGTGGAGACTGTAGGTGGACTCAGTGAAGGAGTTGTGAGCGGGAAGGGTATAAGTAGAATTCTTTCAGTTTACAATCCTTTCAGCGTGCCCTTACGACTGAAAAAAAACGAGCGAATGGGCGAGTGGAGAAAAGCCGAGTGGATGTCACTGGAAGAGGTAGAAGAAGAAGTCGAGAAAGAGGGAGTAGAAAATAGAAGAGTGCAGGTTCAGCGCCACGGAGACGAGAAGAGTGATAGTAATAGGGCGAAGGAAGTCTTGCAAGCGGTAGAAGAAAATGGAAAATTGGAAGGAGAAAAATGCCGAGAAATTGTCAAGCAGTACCACCGGGTGTTCGCATTGTGTGAGGAAGAAATGGGGAAGACTAATCTAGTCGAACATTTCGTGGACACTGGCGAAGCCATTCCAATCAAAACCAAGCAGCGACCAGTGCCACTTGGTTTACAAGCAGAAGTGAAAGCGAAGTTGGAAGAGATGAAGAAAGGGGAATAATTCGCGATAGTTGTTCACCTTGGTCATCTCCTCTTGTCATTGCTTTGAAGAAGGATCGCTCGCTGCGCTTGTGTGTTGATTATAGGAAGTTGAATGCTAAGATTAAGATGGACGCGTATCCTTTGCCATCGATCGATATGACACTGCAACAGTTGCGCGGAAAGCGGTGGTTCTCGACACTTGACTTGATTAGCGGGTATTGGCAAGTGCCCCTGGAGGAAAGTAGCAAGGAGAAAACCGCTTTTGCAACCATGAACGGGCACTACGAGTGGAATGTGCTGCCGGTCGGATTGTCAACATCCCCCGCCACTTTTCAGCGAGTAATGGAGAGAGTGTTGAAGGATGTACTTGGCGAAAATGTTCACGTGTACATTGATGACATTCTTATTGCAACAGAAACAGAGGAGGAACACGCAGAGCAATTGGCGAAAGTGTTTCAGCAATGGAAGAACACGGGTTGAAGCTGAAAGCGCAGAAGTGCAAAGTTGCACAAAGGGAAGCAGAATATCTGGGACACCAGATAACAATAGAAGGAGTGAAGACGGATGCAGCGAAGGTAGAGTAGATTAAAGAGCAGAGTAGGCCGAGGGATAAAAGTGAAGTGAAGCGTTTCTTGGGATTGTGCAGTTATTACCGCAAGTTTGTCCACCGTTTTGCAGAGAAAGTACTGCCGCTCACCAAGTTGACAAGTGAGAAGGTTGAGTGGAGATGGGGCGAGAAGGAGGAAAAGGTATTCTGTGAGATGAAGAACATTCTCTCTTCCGCGCCGATTCTTGCACAACCAAACGTAGAAGGAGCCAAGAGTGGAGAGCGACCATTTATCATTTACACAGACGCATCGAAGGAGGCGATCGGGGCTGTGTTATGTCAGGAAGGGGACGACGGACACTTGCATCCTCTTTACTTCGCATCTAAAAGGTGTAGCCCTGCCGAGAGAAACTACCATGTCACTGACAGCGAAGCATTGGCCATTGTTTTTGCATTGCGGAAATTCAGGCCATTCTATTTTGGGACACGAGTGGTTGTGAGAACGGATCACCAGCCACTGAAAGCAATGTTCGGAGAGAAAAGTGTTTCGGCGCGCATTCTGCGGTGGGCGCTGGAGATACAGTCTTCGGATGTGTGCATCGAGTATGTGGTAGGTACAGCGAATCGAGTGGCCGACGCATTGTCAAGGAGTCCAGTGACAATCGATAAGTCGGACAGCGAGCGAGTAGAAATCGATCGAGTGGTGAATAGTGTGCGGAGGGAGGAGGAGAGAAAAGAAAATAGCGAGAAAGATGAGAAGGCGCGAATAGTGAGCAATTCGAGAAAAAGGCTGGCGCTGGACTGAAGAAGGGGGAATCTTGAGTGTACAGGGAGCAAGAGGAGGTAAAAGGTTCTTTGTACCGGAGTCTCTGCGCATGGGGATCCTCAGTCAGTGGCACGATGGCACATTTGGTGGCCACTGGAGTGCAGAGAAGGTAACTAGGAAACTGATGAAGGACTATTACTGGGAAAGGATGAAACATGATGTAGAGCAGTATGTGAAAGAGTGCCGAGTATGCGAACAATTCAACACCAAAGAAAAATTGGTGCCTCCATTGAAACCGATTTTGGCGAGTGAACCATTTGAAATTGTTGCATTTGATGTTCTGGAAATTGGCACATCAGTGAACGGGAACAGATACATCCTTTCAATCATCGACTCATTCACGAAGTTTGGAGCTGCCTTTCCGATGGAGACAAAGAGTGCGAGAGAGGTAGCAGAGAACTTTCTTTCTGGTTGGGTGGCACAAGGAAGGATGCCTAGAGTGTTGTTGTCTGATCAAGGAGGCGAATTCGTGAACATAGTGATGAATGAACTGTTGAACAAAATGGGAGTAGAGCAAATTGTAACAAAAGGTTACAACCCGCGCGAAAATGGATTAGCTGAGCGGTTTAACCAGACGATCATCAGGTTGTTACAAAAGAAAGTGAGAGAGCCGGAGCGCTGGGATGAAATGTTGCCATTTGTCATGTTCACTTACAATTCTGCCCCACATTCCAGCACGGGAGAGTCACCATTCTTCTTACATTAGTGTATGGCAGAGACCCGCGGCCACTGGGAGAAACCTTAGCAAAGAACGAAAATGTTGGTGTAGATGTAGATGACTATAAGGTGAGAATGCAGGAAGCATTGAAGATAGTGTACCAGAGTGCGAGAGAGAATGCAGAGAAAGAGACAGAAGCGAGGAAGAAGGAATACGACAAGAAGTATAGAGTAGAAGGAAGAGAATACCCGAAGACTGGTGATCGAGTCCTTGTATTTGTGCCAGCAGAAAAGCGCGCAGCATCCATTCCAAAACTGTGCAGCGAGTGGCAAGGGCCTTATCGAGTCATTGATGTTAGCGAAAATTCAGCAAAAGTGAAAGAGATAAACGGAAAGGGGGAACTCATTCTTCCATTTGATCAGATTAGAAAAACAAGAAACGAAGAAACATCGCGAGAACTGAAGAGGAGACAGAAGAGGAGACAGAAAAGAAAAGGAAGAGATTACAGAGAGGAATTAATATGGTTTCCAGGAGCGAGAAGCCAACTGTCTGGAAGGGACCGATTACTTGGGTGGTGCCAGAAGAGTGGATGCAGCACATCCAGCAACGCAAGGACGAGACGTGCATCGGATTCAAGGACACGGAGGATCTACTTCAAGTGTTGCGCCACGTCCACACACTCGAGTCTCGCACCAACCTAGTGGTGATCCCCTGGAAGGAAGATACAAAATGGAAGGAGCTGGGGATGAACGTAACGGCCCAATTCAACAGGATCGACGAGATCGCCATGGAGTGCAAGGCCGAGGTGGTCGTCATCCCGGACTGGCCTCGTGACAAGATCACAAGAGAAGAACAAAGGCAGATGGAATACATCTTCGAAAGTGTGATCGAGGTAGGAACCCGGCGCTCGGTCGTCAATACGACTACGAAGGACTCGACCACTCCGGTGATGCTCTCTCGGAACAAGGAAGGCGTCGGAGGATCTCTCGGAGAGGAAACTGCTCAACTACACGAAGGAAGTGAATCGCGCAGTGGGCATCACTTTGGACTTTTTGACGGAAATGGAAGGAGCCAGGACGAGTCGCAGCATCTCATGGTCCAATCGAGGAAGGAAAGATCACTCGGTCGAGAAGCGATTCTGGAATTACGACAATTCGGTGATGCGAGGACGCGGCCTCACCAACAACACTCGGGGTCGTGGAGGATACGGAAACTACAGCCGCGGCCGAGGAGGATACGGTATCTTTTACCGTACCTTCCACAACGACAACAACAACTTCGCGCCGGGACGTCGCTACTGAGGACGGGGGGATGTCGGAGGGATTGTGCCCTCCCCTCTGACCCATTTGACTTTCTTTATTTTAGTGTTTTTACCATATGATAGACTCGTTTTAGAAGTATTTTTATAGTTTAGAGTCTCATGTTTTAGTAGTGACTTAGCATATCTCTAAGTCACTTCTGGTTCGGGTGCCCGCGTTTAGCGGCAGGAAGAGGGTCGTCGAGATTGTGATAGTGTGCCTGCGGGCTTGTGTTGTTGTTTATTGTTGCGCTTAACGCTTGTTCTTCATTTAATATCTCTCAATATAAACTGTTCTTGTGTTTTATCGTGCGCGTTGAAACACAATTCAGGAGTTGATTGGAGAGGTGATTGAAGAAGAGGGGTCTTGTCGTCGTCGAGATCGAACTTGTCGTTGAATCCGGGCCTATCGAGGCCGACACTCCTCTCTCTCCTCTCTTCCCCCCCTCTCTCTCTCCTTTCTCTCTTCTCTCTCTCTGACTCTGCCTCTCTCTCTCTCTCTCTCTCTCTCTCTTTCTCCATCTCCAGATATGATCTAGCAGCGCTGAAGCGTGAGATGGCTGCCGTTCTCGCGATCGTCGACCACCGAAATCTCGACATGGACGTGCCTTACTTTGAAAATGTAATTTTAAAATATAGAAATTACTCTTCTAAAATGCCTCATTAACTATGATTGTATTGGTAATTCTAATTGTTCTATTTAATTTCTTTCTCACTCACGCTTGCGAGTATTTATTTAGTTTCTAGAAAAGAGCAAAAAAAAGTAGACAGCTAAAAGTAATCAGCTGATTAAGATACCAATCAATGCTTATGCCATCTTTTCTCTCTTCATTTTAGGTCGTCTCGACAAGCGAGAACGTTGTCAAGTTCCTGTTCATTGCATTGAAGGAACGGCTCAGCCGGCCCGAAATATTGTACCAGTGCATTCTGCATGAGACGGAGAAGAACGTATTTACTTATTCAGAGTAGGAGAGAGAGAGAGAGAAAAGTAGAGAAAGAGAGAAAAAGAGAGAGATAGAGAAAGAGAGAGTTTGCATTAAAATGTACTATAAACTGATAGACTGCTTGCTTGTTTAAATACATACATAAGTGCCCATGTTTTACAGTATTCTCATACTTAGTATATATACATAGTATATTGTCTATTTTATGTATTTGGATGGACACAGTCTTGTATTGTGATTTTCGACTACATTATGCTTGGTCTACAATTTCATGCCAACAATTTCATGTAAACAATTAGTAATTGTTCTTATTAAAGTAATGTTTTTGAATGCGTCATCTCCTGATTACTTTACCGGTAGGAATTCATGCAGAATGATACACTGTCAACAAGCACAGCTTGGCGCGAAAAAATACCTATTCAAAAATGAAAGAAAAGATAAACAATTAAAGACCGGGGAGCTAAAAGCAATTTTTAAGGATCTTTTTAATCAGCGGAAAAGCAGAAATAATTCTAAATATATTATTGGTACTATATTGGTACCTCAAAATTTCGAAAGAAGCATAATACATATAGTAGGTGCATATGTAAGTAAAAGTCTCAAAGAAAATTAAAATTCTCATCGATATGAATAGATATGTATGAAATTATCTAATAATTGGGTCCCATTGAAATGCCAATATTTTTTAAATCGTCTCTCTCTCTCTTTCTTTCCACCTCTCTCTCAATCTCTCTCTCTTTCTCCCTCTCTCCCGCTCTCTCTCTCTCTCCATCTCTCACTCTTTCTCTCTCTCTCTCTTTCTCTCTCTCGCTTCCTCCCTTCCATTCACTACTTTGTCGGCGTCGTGTCAGGGGATGCGGCGGCAGAGGTGCCCATGAGCCTTGGCGGCGGAACTGGCCGTGGACTGCGACGCGGAGGGGCGGCCGCGCCCGACACGGCGGATCCCTCGCGCCGGAGTGGCGAGCCAACCGGCGCCGTCGGATCGGCGGCACGGAAGGAGGAGAGACGGGCTGGCGCCGCGCGTACCAGGGCGTGCTCAGCCAGGGCAGCTCTGGGGAGGGTGAGGGAGAGAGAGATTTAGTGGGGAGAGAGGGGAGTGAGAGAGAGAATGAGAGAAGGAAAGAGTGCAAGAGAGAATTAAAGAAAGAAGGTGAGAGAAAAAGAGAGAAAGGAAGAGAGGGAGAGAGACAGAGAGAAAGGGAGAGACACAGAGAGAAAAATAGAGAGCTCCCTTACTCTAGGTCCTCCGGCCGCTGCAGCACGCCGTCCTCAGTGGTGAGCGTGCGATCCCAGTCTGTCTCATCGTCGTAGTCGATGACTCGCTCTGATTCAGAGTCTGACGGGTACTCGGGAGCAGTGAAGTAGGCGTCAGAGGAACGGCCGACTGACGACTTCCCATGTGACACCTGCCGCTAGAGAGTGCGTGAGAGAAAGGGAGAGGAGCGAAGGAGAGAGAGAGAGAGAGAGAGAGAGAGAGAAAGAGAGAAAGAGAGAAAGAGAGAGGTAAAGAGAGGACAGAGAAGAGAAAGGATGATAGAGAGAGAAATAGCGAAACATAGGAATAGAATGAATTAATCGTCGAGCATATGTACGTATAAGTACACCTGCCACATTTTCAATGCCCCAACTTCCGTGTCTAAACCCTTGGAAGAACCCGACATGTAAATATCGCTTTGAATAGCGAAAGCGACAATAAAAAAAGAAGGCATTGTTTATCGAATCATCCTTGAGTAAAGCAGACAAAGGGTGAAGAGCACGGCACAAAAGCACTGGTTCAAATCACAATTTGGAAGAGGAGAAATGCACCGAAAAGAAAGTGGAGTACATTCAGTGAGACGACGTAGAAATGGCTAGAAGGTGAGAGAGAAAGAAAGAGAGAAAGAGAGAGAGAGAGAGATAGAGAGAGAAATAGAGAGAGAGAGAGAGAGAGAGAGAGAGATAGAGAGATAGAGAGAGAAGAGGGAGACACATTGAGCACATGATTGCACTGATTGTGAGCGCGACTGTTATCGGTTGTTGTCTTTTACTGATATCACAGAAATGAGAGGAGAATGACCGTAAGCTTCGTGAGATATGAGAGAGAGAGGGCGATGTGTGTCTGTGGAGTGTTGTTGGCGATACAAGAACATAGTAGAGCAAGAACCTGGGCAGTCAATCAATCTATGATTAATGAGACCTTGGAAAATGGGGGTTTTCTTTTAATGCGAATCGTAAGTAGAATTGCTCCAGTAAAGTATAATAATATTTAAAAAAAAAACTTAACTGAGATTAATTTGATGGAGACCAGCGAATAAGTTAGATATTGTGAAGAATGAAAATGAAAAAGAAGAGTAAGGCAGCTTGTAAGAGAATGTCATGGAAGGAGATGTACAAAAGGCTGTGAAATGCGTGTAAAACTTGAAGAGGAAGTGCATTGGAAAGGAAGAACAAACATGCATGCACATTAAACTGAGGCGAAGAAGAAAAAAAGGATAATTTAAATTCAAAATTTTAAATTCCCGCCGTTTCACTCGTCTTCGGCGTCGGCGTGCGGAGGCTGCGGACTCGGATAATCGATATAGCTCTTCAAATAAGGGAAAGCAGAGAGAGTGGGAAGAGATAGAGAGAGAGAGAAAAGGAGACATAGCAAGAAAAATGGAGAGAGAGCGAGAGAGCGCGAGAGAAGTGGAGAGGTTGCAGGCGTCCTGACAAAGCACAGAGGAAAGAGAGGGGAAGGCGGGACAAGGATAGGGGGGAGATAAAGAAGGAATTGAACATCCGAGACACTTTGGGGATTACGGAAAGAAGGTAGGCCATATTTACCCCCTCCTCAGATCCTCTGTGCATTGTCTGACCCCTCCCTCCCTACCCGTCTCTCACCCACTACTCTTTCTCCATGTCTCTCAATACCCGAGAGGGAGAAAAAAAATGATTGAAATACTTCAAAAAAAAATAGATAAAAAATAATTGAGCAAAACAAAAATTTATCAAAAATTGAATTACCTTGTCCGCCTTATCAAGCGGCACATCCGGCATCGGAATGTCGAAGTTACTATGCGGTTTCACGGCTAAAAAGAGCTGTAGTTTAACATATTTGTAGAAAATAATTTATAATAAAAAATCAATCAATAAGAGACATTGCTTAATGAGTTAAAAAAATAACTTTTTTAATGACTGATTGAAAATATTGGAACTTGCAAAGAAAAACAGAAAGAAACTTACGCTTAACTGGCGTACTCGGATTCAGCGGCTTAAGCTCGTGGTCTTTGACATCTTTAGGAACTAAAAGCGATAGCCTATGAGAACAACAAAATTTAAAATAATGACAAAAAAAAGCATTTTTCGTGAATAATTTTTATCTCTCTTTTTGACCTACCCGGCTTCTTCTCCGGCTGCTTCGGCTTGATGCAGAGACAGTACACCAAGAGACCGGCAGCGACCAGAAGAGCAAGCAGAAGGAGCACAATGATGATCCACCCTTTAAAGGAGGAGAAATAATTAATTTTTGTTTGAATTGCCGCGTTCACCCTGAGAGAACGTATAGAAAAATACGGTACTCACGCAAAAGAGAGAGAGGGAAAGGCAAACAAAAAATTTCCATAAATCAATAATGTGAATATGAAGAAGCAAGGAGAAGCCCCAAACATGGAAAGCCGCCGCTCGGCTCGTCCACGATCGGCCACGACGCGGCCGTGTAGGCGAGGCGGCCAAAGTTCGTCTCCCACGCAGGGAACTCGACCTTGGGCGTCAGACCTGCCAATCGTCGTCATTATCTCTCTTTCTCTCTCTCTCTCTCGCTCTCTCTCTTTTCCTCTCTCTTCCTCCCTCTCTCTCTCGCTCTCTTTTCCTCTCTCTCTCTCTCTCTCTCTAACCCGGCAAGATGTTCGGCTGCTCGAACTCTCCGCAAGGTCTGAAAGTGACGTCAGCATCCTCAGGAAGCACGGAGACATAGCCGGAATGTTTCGCATCTCTTCGCGAGGACATCAGATCAGACAAGGGTCGCAAGCGAAGCTGAGAGACGGCGTAGTCGACTTCGACGTCTGTATGAGAGAGAGAAAGAGAGAGAGATGCAGTCAGAGAGAGAGAGAGAGAGAGAGAGAGAGAAAGAGAGAGAAAGAGAGTATATATATATATCGAGAAGGTGAAGAAGAGAGAGAGAAATGGAGAGAGATGCAGTCAGAGAGAGAGAGCGAGAGAGAGAGAGAGAGAGAGAGAGATGATTAGAAGGGAAAAGAGCTGACTGGAGACGCATCCATCGAATGGCGCTCTCTCTGCCTCGGTGACGCGTGCGTCGAGCGGCTGGCCGAGCACGACGCTCTCGGCTGCGAAGAGATCGAGGTTGGCGGCGCGGCCGACGGAAGGCGCGGCGCCAGAGCCAATCCCGGCAGAGGAAGAGGAGGACGCCGCGCCCGTCAACACGAAAGCAAAGTCATGGCGAGCGGCGTCGATCTGGTTGACGAATTTAGGAATAAGCAAGCGAAGTGCAGGGATTGATTTTACTACGATCATCATGAACCTAACCATATGATCTCCTCTTTCGCGTGTTCTCTCTCTCTCTCCTTCTCTCTGTCTCCCCCTCTCTTTCTCTCCCTCTCTCTGTCTCCCTCTCTCTTTCTCTCCCTCTCTCCCTCCCTCTCTCTGCCCAAATACAACCCAACTGTATGAGCGTTCAAATCGCACACTTTTGACTGCGGAAAGATTCCCCGTCCGTGGTTTACCTGAACGGCGGTCGCATCCGAATGCCGGAATTGCGCGACGAAGAAGTGACGGAAGCCGTCGGCAAAGTTGCCCTCGAACGTGCGGACCTGGAAAGCAAAGATTTTAGCTAATCTATTGAATCATTTCATAATTTGTCAAGAAATACTTTATTTTTATTTCCCGACCGTAAGATAAATATACAAAAATTTTTTGAATTGGCCCGTAAAGGAATTTTTCAAAGAGAAATAAATAAGATGTTCGATCACCTGGGTCGGATGGTCTGCTTGGCTGATGGCGACGTTGACGCTGCCATTGCGATTTAGGAGCACTTCGAAGAGAGCGCTGATGGGGAGAGAGAGAGAGAGAATGAGAAAGAGAGGGCGAGAGAGATAGAGGGAAAGTCAAAGAGAGAGGGAGGGAGAGAGACAATGAGAGTGAGAGAGAAATAGCAAAAAAAGAGAGTGGGATGGAGAGGGAAAGAGAGAAAGAGAGAGAGAGAGAGAGAGAGAGAGAGAGAGAGAGAGAGAGAGAGAGAAATAACAAAATAGAAAGAGAGCGGTTAGGAGAGGGAAAGAGGTAGAGAGAGGAAGAAGTGATGGAAAACTGCCTACGTGTCATTCTGGAAGAAGACGCTGACGATGGTCTGCCTCATCGTCGGTTTCTCGTTCACTTGAATGCGAGACGAAGAGACTGTGGCCGGTCTCGCACCACGCCCAGATATCTGGAAGAGAACAGAGGTACAAGATTTGGAGAGAGAGAGAGAGACATGGACAGACAGAGAGAAGCAGAGAAAGAGAGAGAGAGAAAAAGAGAGTGAGAGATAGAGAGAGAGACAGGGAGAGGGTCAGATATAGAAAAAAGGAACCTCGCAAGTTCCTTGTGCACGGCGACTTTGACCGAGAGGCCGCCAACGAGTGAGAGGCCGTCATCTAAAAGTTTTTTATTCGTTTTATTTTTATTTTAAATATCAATGATATTTGTTCTACATCATTTTCTAGGCTGTAAATATGCAACTACTAAAATTTGTAGGTTTATTTAAATTGCTATAAATATAAAATATTTATTTTTTATGAATAATAAAAAGCAACAAATTATCTCCCCCTTACCCTCCGTGCACGTCTCGCCCGCATAGCTGGTGCGCGCGCACTCGCATCTTGTCTTCTTCTTCGAGCCTCCGAAAGAGGGCGCAAAGTTGAGCCAGTCGACGCCGCAGTGGCCACCGTGGGCGCACGCGAGAGATTCGCAACCGAGTGAGCAGCCAGGACGGACCAGATCTGGCAAAGAGAGAATTAAACAGAGAGAGGGAGAGAGAGAGAGAGAATCATAGTGAGAGAGCAAGAGGGAGAGCGAGAGAATGATAGAGGAGAGACAGAGAGCGACACAGAGAGAGAGAGAGACGCAAGATAGAGAGAGAGACGCAAGATAGAGAGAGATATGAAGCTGCCGTACCCTGGTCATCCGGTCGCACGCCCTTGGTCGTGTAGCGTAGATCGACGACGCCACCGCCGACGCGCAGGCCACGGACGCAGCCGAGCAGATCGGGTATGGTCGACTGGTAGACGGGCACGAGGTGCTTGTGGCCATCCGGCTTTGCCATCACCTTTGAAAATGGCCATTTGAATTTCGCGCCCTTTTCTAATCTTCTCTCGACAATTCCTTGTCGCGTGCAAAAATATCTACCACTTTGAATTCCCGCCTTTTTGGGTCCCACAACGCACTTTAACGCCGCCGACAAAGGTGTACATGAAGGGCTCGGGTGCGACGGCGCTCTGCTGCAGGCCGACCGGAATGGTGACGATGTCTGAAAGGAGGCCGCTTACTCTCTTTCTTTCTCTGTCCCTTCTATCTTTTTCTGTCTCTCTCTCTGTCTCTCTCTCTCTCTGTCTCTCTCTCTGTCTCTCTCTCCTACCATCGATGCTCGTCGTGAAGTGAGTGACGACCGACGTGGCCAGTCGTCTCCTCGCGTGAATCATACACGCCCGTCCGTTAACGGAGAGCGTGGAGGAGAGCGCGTCATGCGAGATGATCACCTGTGGTATAAAAATATAAGTAAGTTAATTTATTAATAAAAAAAAATTAATTTAATTAATTAATTAATAAAATAAATTTTTTCTATTTTTTTTTTACTTGATCAACATATTAAACTATAAAAAAATTGCGTACTTCAAAAATATTTTCACATCACTGTGCGCCATCTTATGAATCATGTGGTTTTCATACGTGCACCTCTGTTAAAAGTGAATGCTTTTCACTGTGCACCTAGCACTTTCCATTGCAGAATGATAAACTAAAAGTAGGCAAAAGGCTCTTCAGATTTACGTGTAGATGGCAGAAGAAAATGATTCATTTTATAAAAAAAATATATATATTTTCCTACAAAACGGGTCGGAGGCGAAAAAATAATCATTCAGCCCCTCCTTTGTATCTCTCTCTTTCTCTCTTTCCTTATCTCGCTCTCCGTCCGTCTCTCTGTCTCACTCTATTTCTCTCTCTGTCTCTCTCTCTCTCCCTCTCAGTCTCTCGCTCTATCTCTCTGTCTGTCTCTCTATCTATCTTTCTCTCTCTCTATCTGCCCACCTGAATCCACTGCATGTCGGAGAACTCGCGGCCAGGCGCCGCGTTGACCGTGCATGAGTCAGCCTGGTCGTCGTTGTTCAGCGTCAGCACCATCGCAATTTCGCTCGCGAGGTGAAGCTGTGAGGAGAGAGAGAGGAAGAGAGAAAAAGAGAGAGACGAAAGAGAGAAAGTGAGGAGAAAGAGAGAGCTGAGAGAGAAAGAGGGCGAGAGAGAGAGAGGGGAGAGATGAAAGATGAGAGAGATAGAGAGAAAGAGATAGAGCTGAGAGAGGAGCGAGAGCGATAAAGTAAAGAGAGAGAACGAGGACAAGATCACTTTTCAGGCATCTACATAAGTGCTTGCTAAACGAAAGCAAACCTGCAAGAAATTGTTGAGATGGTCGTGTGCGAAGAGCACGAGAGCTTGTTGTTGGTCGGTGCGGAAGGAGACCACCAGCTGGCAAATTTACAGATACTTATCTTTATTTTATCATCTTCGTTTATTGAAATAAAATAAATATTATTCTTGTATTTATTGTCTAAATGATGAGTATTACTTTGAGTGAAAATAGTTTTCGTAGCTTCTCGTAATCAACATATGTATGTATGTAGCTAACTACTGTAAATGGTAAGAGCTTCTTTATTTCATAAAAATAGTTGAATATATTGCAAACCTGTCCAGTGAGTGGATTACCAGCAAGGTCATCGTAGCGCAGATGGCCACCGTGGAAGGAGACGGCCGAGTTCTCGTTGATGTCTACGCAATCACAGTTTCATGTTGTTTTGTCTTTTGAATACAAATTAATTTTTTACTCTATAAAATATTATAGAATTGTTAGTTAGGTACACAGTAATATTGTCGCTTATCGACGTTAAAATTAAAAATGAAAACAAAGGTTTAAATAGTATTCGTACCGATTTCACAATTGTTGCCCAGATGCGTCTCGGGCTGTCGGCAGACGCAGCTCGCCGTGTCCTCGATGAAGTCTTGCACGCATTCGGCTTCGTTCTGGCAGATGTTACCCTCGCATCGGTCGGCGCAGCCCGTGTGCACTTCTATTTATAGATTAATTAATTAAGTTCACACATCAGAATTAATGATTTGACAACAAAAATTTAGATGACAAACAAAAAACTTTCCGTTGCAAAATAAAAATAGTGGGATCTCAAACGTCAGAGAGACAAGCCAGACTTTTCATTCATTTATCTTCTTTTGCAGCCAATGGTTGAGCTCTAACTATTATTTACATTATTAATTAATTATTAATCAATCAATCAATTAATTAGACGAATTACCAGTCGTCTTTTCTTGGCTGAAGACCGGCACGCCAACGCCATCAACGAGGACGGCGCGAAGGCAGCCGACGAATCCTCTGCAAAATGGGGACATCGAAAAATTATTTCCATTATATGACCATTATTCGGCTCCTCTCCAACCGCTTCGTCTAAATAATCTCTTCATTTCCTCTCTTGCACAGTGGTGGTGAGCGGTCGACCAGTCCTGACATTCCTTAAGTCGCGGTCTCGGCTCATCGGCCCGAGGCCCGCACCCGTTAGAAATATACAAGTATGTTCATCATTCTCAGAGCCGAACCCGAACACGGCGGGTTGTCTGTCTGGCAGCGGCAGGCCATCAGCTGTGAGTGGCTGCACTGCGGTGACGTCATCGACCGAGAGACGCAGCTCGCCCTCGGCCACCTCGAGCAGCACGCCGTGCCACCGAGTGTCGTTCAATCTGTGTGTGGCAGAGTATACCTTCCCGCCAAGCTCCGCCCACCCGTCCACTCCGACCACTTGTCAAATTGAAATTCAAGCTACATATCTTTTAGGAGTCTAACTCTTAAAAGTGATAAATACGCCATCTCCAGTTGAATGCAGTGCAAAGTGCAGGCATGAACAGATATGATAACAGTAATAAGTATATATCTATATATATAATGTTTTTTTTTCTTCAAAAAGACCAAATGTACTTGATCGGTGACTCAACGATGACGTCATGGAAGACGGCGCCGTTCGTGAGCTCAGCGACGAGGGTGTGAGCTGAAGTTTTCAAAATGCTTCTTCTTTTTCATTAGCAACCTTCACTCCCTAAGCTCCGCCCACCCGTCCGCTCAAGCTCCGCCCTCCCGTCCACCCTAAGCTCCGCCCACCCGTCCACAACTAACCACTCGTTAGCTTGAGCTTGATGGAGAGATAGCGTGCGGCGCGCACCGAGTCGAGCAGCGTGCCCTGCTCGCTGGACGTACGGAAGTGGAAGGAGAGCCTGTGAGGTGAGAGGAGTCCTTTCTTCTTCCTCTCTCTCTCTTTCACTCTCTGTTTCTCTCTATCTCTCTCTCTATATCTCTCTCTTTCTCTCACTCTCTGTTTCTCTCTCTCTTGCTCTCTCTTTCTCTCTCTTCCTCTCTCTCTAATATCTCACCGATTAGTGAACGTGTACTGGGTAGACAATGTCACGCGCCCTTCGCTGGAAGAGAATCGAACAGAGAAGTTGTCTCCATCTGCAATGTGTCCTGATCATGGCCAGTTTGTTTGGAATATAGTAATTCGATCTTGTGGCTCCCTCTCTCTCTCTATCTTTTTCTGTCTGTCTCCCATTTTTATCTCTCTCTCTCTCTCTCTCTCTCTCTCTCTCTCTCTCATCTCCTACCGTATCCCCTGCATCGGAGCGAGCCAATGGTGACAGCGCTGTTCTGCAGCTTTTCCTGGTCACGGAATGCGATGAGTCGAGTGACGCCGACGAGAGGAGAAGTCAGGACACCCTCGTCGATGGCAGACGGAGTCGCCGCGTCGCAGTTGCAGCGGCCTAGAGAGAGAGAGAGAGAGAGAGAGAGAGAGAGAGAGAGAGAGAGGGAGAGAGAGAGAGAGGAATAAAGAGAGAGGGAGAAGTAGAGAGAAGTAGAGAGAGAGATAGAGTGAAAGGGAGAGTTGGGTAAAACGAAGAAATTAAACGGATAGCGCGCAGCTTTCCGTGCAATTAATCTTGAACGAAAAATTAAACGACAGTTGAGTGAAATATGTATGTATGAACAAGCATATATGTAGTATAGAAATGCCGGCTTTCTAAATAAGCGTAATAAATGGGGTTCAAGTAGATAAAAAAAAGTTAAATTCCTCCCGCCCCCTCCTTCCCTCCTTCCTTTTCTGACCTCCACCCAGACAGCCCTGCTTGGTCTGCGCGCACGGGCACTCGCCTTCTCGGCCGCCAATGTGCACGATGCTCCGATTGCCGTTCACCACGACGAACTGCGTCTTGCGAGTCGCGAAACTGGAAAGGGGGAGGAGACCAATCAATCGATACCCGTCCCTTACTATTTCTTCATTTCTCTACTGATTTTCAGACATGCAAGACACGACCAAAAGAATGATCATGTGTTTCATGCCGTGAATAAATCAATGTTTGCTTTCAAAAAGATATATTTTATTGTTTATTAACAATTATTAACAGCATGATTATAAAAAATAATATTATTACTACTGTCAAAAATCACTTTGCTATTACAACCTCAGCGGCGAGCGATGGCACTCGTATCGAATGGCTTGCTCGCAGTACGCGGACGCGGCGATCAGTCGCTCCAGCTGATACGGTAGGAAGTCGCTGCAAGACAAGATTGGCGAAATGTATGAAAGTGAAATGGCGGGAAAATGATTGTTCAAATGAAAATCGCACCGATATGAGAGGAAGAACTGCGAGTGCTGCAACTGCTGGTCGTGCACGACGGTCGCATTCGGCAAATCGTTGATTACGGTAGTCCAGCCTTATTATACAATCTATTAGAGCTACCATGTATAATCTATTCGAGCTATATGCCGGCTAATGTCTTGATATGCAAGCTCCCACCTCTTTGTACCTGCGGCTGCTATTTATGTTTTCCCGCAACTTTTTTTTTGAACATGGCGAACATGGGAAATTTGTTTTGAAATTCAAACATATTCTTGGAAGTAATATTTTGAAAATTTTCCATAGTTAGCTAAAGTGAACGTTCCAATGTGCTGAGCAGCACGAAACTCAACAAAATTCATTTTTATTTTCCTGACAATCGTAGTCAGGCGTCTCTCTAAATCGCATGCTCTCTAGCCTTGTGTTAGAGAAAAATGCGCGAATTCAAGAAAGATAAGAAGAGTAGCCGCACACACCGTCCTTGCAAGCGGCGACTGAGGGCGCGGCCGACTCAGAGCCGTCCACGTCGATGCGAGTCGGCCCGGCCGGCAGGCGGTGGAGGTCGGCCGCTTCCGCGCACGTTCGAGGAAGAGTGGCTGGACAAAAATTATCAATATTTTTCTCTTTCTCTCTCTCTCTCTCTCTTTCTTTCTCTTTCTTTCGCCCTCTCCCTCTCTCTTCTCTATCTCTCTCTCTCGTATTCTCTCTCCTCTCGAATTTTTCTCTCACTTATTCTCTTTCATTTTCTACTCTCATTATTCGTCTCTCTCTATTCTTGCCCTTATTCGATCAAACTATTAAAACAATTTCTCTACATCTGTTTCTCCCTCTTTCTATTTCTCACACCCGCTCTCTTTCTCTCTCTTTCTATTTCTCACACTCGCTCTCTCTCACTCTCTCTCTCTTTCTATTTCTCACTCTCGCTCGCTCTCTCTCTCCTTCCTTATCTTTATATCTCTCACTCAAATTTTCATTTAAAAAAATTATAGGAGCAAGAGCATCTCACTTCCTAGTGTGTGAATGCGCATTCGTTTCAATTAAATAATTTTTAAAGACTCTCTATTTTGGTGAATATGCATTATTTCTTAACGTTTTTGTGCTTATTCGACGCAGAAAATTACACTCAACATGAAAATAATAATGCATTCTGAAAAGAAAGCATTTACAGGGCTTAATTTCGCTCGGCCTCTTTGGCATGCGGCCGCTATAGCCGCTATAGCATAGACCCCTGGCCGCTGACAATGAGCGGTACTGTTTATCTATGTATGAAACGTCGAGAAGTGGGCAAACAATGAAAATATAAAAATGGTCTACAATCCTTGAACATCTTGCTAGTACAATTTCTCTCGCCTGTGATCATTCTTACCTCTCTTTCTCTCTCTTCTCTCTCTATCACTCTCTCTCCCTCGTTCTCTCTCCCTCGTACTCCCTTTCTCTCTCGCTCTCTCTCACTCTTTCTCTCTCGTTTTCTCTCCCTCTCTCTCCCTCGTTCTCTCTCCCTAGTTCTCTCTTTCTCTCAATCAGTAAATTTCAATCCCTCACTATCTCACCATTCTCAACTTCAACAGTCCGCTGTTGCAACTTCAAGCTTTGCCTTATACATATGTACATATTTTTCAAACAAACTTACTATTATTAATTCTAGCGGACGGTTCTGATTTCGCTGAAGAATCCTTTTTTAATGCCTCACACTCATGGTCAGCACACCTTTCGAAGAGGATACGTTAAAAGTCAATTTGATGGCGGCCAATAGGAAAGAAAGGTGGCGATGATGGTTGGACCCCTATTTGGGGTCCATCAGGTCGAGGGGGCATACGAGGGGGTATACTAGGCCCTCGTCCGCGACCTGAACCGGTCAGAGGGCAGCTCGGAGTGGTGCGCCAGCAACCGACAGCTGGCCCTTGATTGGTTCAGGCTCAGCGGGGAGTCCCGGCAAATCAAAGGAGAAGAATAAGTGGGATCATGAAGAAGAAGAAGTCATAGAATCTGCCGAGAATCCCGCTGTAGAAAACAGTCAAGCAGATTCGGGGATCGCTGAGGCGTCGATGAATCCGAGACCGGGGCCCCGGGCTCGGTACCAGGACCGGGCGCCGAGAAGAGAGCTGATTGCCACATCGAAATGCATTGCCTTTTGCCAGCTCTGCCTGGCTCTTTTAAGCATTCCTGAGGCGAAGTGAGAAAGCAGATCAAAGCGAGAGAGTGCAGGCATGCAGAGACGATCAGGCGATAGAGCACGCGGAAGCGAGAGAGTGGAGACAGGCAGACCGTCGGTAGGCGGCGCTTCGGGTGAGTTCGATCGCATAAACGGTCGAAGAGTTGGAGTGGCGAACAATCAGTCTCCTGTCTCGCACTAACAGTGGAAGCTGATATCCATTGCCATTGGGCAGACAGAGAGAGAGAGAGAAACAGAGAAACAGAGAGAGAGAGAGATCGAACTCGGATCATTTTTCACAGTCTCACCTCTCCATTGCGAAAAAAGTTGAAGCTGAGTCGCACAGAGATAGTCCACACACAGCCATTCCAACAAGCACCCTAATAGAAGATGCAAGAGAAGGCACGTTAAGTGAGAGAGAGAGAGGGGCAGAGAGTGGGAGAGAGAGTGAGCGAGAGTGAGAGTGTGAGAGAGAGAGAGCGAGGAAGATACAATACCGCGAAGAGTTTTGTATACATAATATTTCAATGTTTACATTCGTAGGGTCGTGCAGTTTGATTGAGATGGGAAAGGTGTGGTTTTGGCATATCCGCTTACATTTACATAGGTAAACACGTGGGAGTATAGAAGTAACTATCGTGCTAATTATCAACACCAGCATTATCTGCCTATTTCTCTTTTGCTCCTCTCTATCTATGTACTACGCTCACTCTCTCCACCTCTCTCTCTCTTACTCTCTTTCTCTCCCTCTCCACCTCTCTATCTCCACCTTTCTCTCACTCTCTCCACCTCTCTCTTTCTCGCACTCTCTCTCTCCCTCTTTGTCATCTCTCCACACCACTCTCTGTATCTCTGTCACTCTATCATCTCGTTCACGCTCTCTCCCTCTCTCTCTCTCTCTCTCCAACTCACAGAACTGGCAGTATCTGCCAGCGCATCCTGCCGCGCACTGGCAGACGAATCCGCCTCCGTCGTCTGCGCCGACTCTTGCCGCTGCGCCAATTGCGGCCAAGCAGCGCCCGCCATTCCGGCAGCGATGCTTCAGCGAGTTCTCGCACGGAGAAAGCGGCGACGGAGACTCTGGAAAATACTTTTTATTTCATTTTCAATAATACTTTTTCAATTAAAAATAAATTCCAGAAAGGAACATAGTATTCTAAATGTTGTAAATCGATCTCAAAATTGTTGCAGTAGAATCGAGTATACAATGTGCATTTGTAAAAGTAAAAATAAATAAATAAATAAATAAATACTCACTCTTCTTCGCGGGCGCCGGGAAGAGATTGCCGTGCTTCACCTCAACAAAAAAATAAATAATTGATTAATTTTTGTAAAAACATTTTCCATCGCTTTCGTTTCAAATTGCTCTTATCCGAATTATTTTAGAATGACTGCAACCTCCTGCTCCTCTGCCGCTGCGTCCGGAGAGTCAGCAGAGACAAGACGCTCGGGAGACAATCGCTGCAGAGAACATTAATTGCGCTCTCTCTCTCTCTTTCTCTCTCTCTTTCTCTCTCTCTATCTCACTCTTTCTCTCTCTATCTTTATCTCTTTCTCGGTAACCCTCTATGTTTTTTTTCCTATTTTAGCTCCTTTTCAGCTTCCTTATTTCAACACCATTACATATGTACATATACATATATTTCGCTATCTATCTTTGTCTTTTTGTTTTTCTTCATAAACTCTGCCGCACATTCATTCTTGGTCAACGTTCATCGTTGCTAACCATAAGATTGACTGCGCAGCTGCATTCTTTTTCTCTCTTTCCCTGTTTAGATCTCAATCCTGTTTTCTCCCTCTCTCCCTATCCTTTCCTCCTTCTATCCCTTCCTCATCCTCTCTCTCCCTCTCTCTCCTCGGTTTCTCTCTCTCTTCTCTGTTTATCTCTCTCTCTCTCTCTCTCTCTCTCTCTCTCTCTCTTTCCTTCCCTCCTTCTCTCGCTCTCTCTCGCTCTCACATGCATGAATAGCCCTCCGCCGAACACCAGCCGCGGTGGCTCTGCCGCTTCGCTGTCCGCTTCCGCGTCCGGTGCGCCGCCGCACGGATGCAGCTGCTGCGTGGAGCGCACCTGAAAAAAAAAATATTTTTAAATTATAATTTATTATATATTTTTTCAAAATTATTTAAATAAACCATTTCTTATTATGTTTCATTAGATCCACATATAATTAACTTTACAATATTATATATTATATATATACAGTATGATTCGTTAAAAAGTAAAATAAAGTAAAAAAAAAAACAATAAAACTGTTCTGACCCTCGGATCGCCGTCGTAGTACATGGCGAGCACGTCGTGATGGTCGACGTAGGCCGAGAGGAGGCAGCCAGCGAGCGTCACGCGACGCGCGCCACTCTTCTCCGACGACGCCGGCGCGCCAAAGTGCAACTGTACTTTTAAGAATGTTTAAAAAGTGCATATGTACCTGCATAGTAATAAGAAAAGAGAAAGAGCCCCTTCTGACCTCCTCGATTCGCAAGCTGCAGCTGCCGTCGGTGCTTCTTCTCATTCTCCGTCCATGCGGCCGGCCGAGCTCGTACCAGAGCTTGGCGTACTCGGCTTCGGCCACGGGCTGCTCGCCGTGTCTACAGTACACGATTATGCAAATTAGTTTCAAAATATTGTTCAAGAGCTTACTACGGTGGATATTCGGAGTGTTGAATAGTCTTGAAGAAGGTTAATAACAGTTTAAACAAAGTTAAAAATAAAAATTAAAAATGTAAAAAATAAATTAATTTGCGCACCGCCTGGTGGCGATGTGTCTCCGTGCAGGCTGCGCGCCTTCTGGGCAAACGGCCGGGAGAGTCTGGCCGACGTCGTCGATGGTCAAGACGACCGATGAAGACGTCTGGTTCAGCAGGAGCAGCAGAGAGTGCTCTCTGGAAGAGAGAGAGAGAGAGAGAGAGAGAGAGAGAGAGAGGGAGAGAGAGAGAGGGAGAGAGAGAGAGGGAGGGAGATGGAGAGATCACATTGACAGAGCAAGTGGAAGATTGTAGACATATGTATGTACATATGGATTTCTCAAAATAAAAGGAACTTATTAATGCCCAAACTAAAAAAGATAAATAATCATGATTCAGCAGAGACAAAATGTATCGACCGAAATATCGACCAAACTTTTAAAGAAGTTGTCTCCTATACATATGTATGATTTTTCATACGAATTAAGATGAAAAAAATATGAGATGACTTACTTGAGTTCTCTGTTCAGCGCAAAGTTCAGTTTTGTCTCGTCGCCAATCTACAAAGAAATTACAACGTTTCCTCAACTGTTTATGTTTTAATCGTACTAGGAGCACCAGAAATATTTTAAATGTTTAAAACACCATGAAAATTTGACTGTTGCCACTCGACTTAAATATTAATTGTTTTTTTCATAGATAAATGTGTTTTAAAAATTTTGTTTACCAATGGATAATACATAATAAATACATTGTAAAAAAACATAAAAGAGAAACTTTGCGCCAACCTGAAGCGAGCCATTGCCATCGTCGACAACGAAGATGGTGAGAGTGTCGCCCGTTGAGAGACGAGCCGACACGAGCACGCCTTCCGTTGTAGAAGAGGAGGAGGAAGCTGGCGAAGAGTCGTCAAACTGAATGAAGAGAGAGAGAGAGAGAGAGAAATAGAGAGATTATTAATGTAAGAGAGAGAAAAGTTGAGAGGGAGGGAAAAGAGAATTTGAGAGAGAGAGAGAACGAGAAAGAAAGAGAAAGAGAGAGAGAGAAAGAGCGAAACGGAGGAATAAGATATGTACGAGTCAACTAACAGCAAAGTTCAGAGCGATAAGTGAGGGCAGCTGATCAGCTCCCTCCAGAGGAACGTAGCGCACGGCATCATCCATGGTGGCCGAGACGGCTACAGTATATGGCTCTGGAAGAATTTGAACTTCCCGCCAGACAGAGGATTTCAAAACGATCATTAGATTGTTGACAGCTTTTACATTGAATTAATTTTTTGATTGTCAAACTGTCTTTCTCGCTCTCACTCTCTCTCTCTCTCTCTCTCTTTCTCTTCGCCTAACATACCATCCCTGCAGTTGGGTCCAGCCCGTCCAGTTCCATAGCAATCGCATGTCGCAGTCTCCAGCTCGAGGCAGTGACCCTTCAATCGCTCTCTTGTCTCTACCTTTTTTTAAGAGCTACTGTGAATTGCATCATAGATTCAATTCGAAGATTTGATGTAAATAAAATGTAAGAAAAAAAATAATGTTAATGCCCCATAAATGAAAATTCATAGCATCATTTTTGGCACCTTCTTTCAAAATTACTACAAATCAAACCATCTTTTAAAGGCACCCGTGGTTTACAGCGGGCGACAGGGTATGTCACAGAAAAGGCCAGAGCCGAGTGATTTTTTATGCACTAGTACCTATTACATTTTAATCTGGCTCGTCAATACTCGATCTATCTTTATCCTATCTCTCTCCCTCGCTCTCTCTTTCTCTCTCTCTCTCTCTCTCTCTCTCTCTCTCTCTCTCTCTTTCTTTCTCTCTCTCTCTCTCTTTCTCTCTCTCTCTCTTTCTCTCTCTCTCTCTCTCTTTCTCAATCTCTCTCTCTTTCTCTCTCTCTCTTTCTCTCTCTCTCTCTTTTTCTCTCTCTCTCTCTCTCTCTCTTCCTTTCTCTCTCTCTCTCTTTCTCTCTCTCTCTCTCGCTCTCTAACCTCTCCACAATGTCTAGTGTCGCACTCGTGCGCGTGTTCTGCACACGTTTCCACGTCATACTCGCCGTCCGTATGCACGGCGTCAGGAAGAGGCTGGCCAAGAGTCACGGACACCAGGGTAATGCAGCCGGGCAGAGAGTGGCCATCTCAAGAGTGAGAGAGAGAGAGAAGCAGAGAGAGAGAGAGGGGGAGAGAAAGAGAGAAAGAGGGAGAGAGGGCTGAGAGAAAGAGAGTGTAAGATAAATAGTGAGAGATATAGAAGTTAAAATGGACAGAGAGAGAGAGAGAGAGAGAGAGAGAGAGAGAAAAGAGGAAGATAGCGCGAAAGTAAATATTGTTTTATATTAAAATCCCTTCACTCTAACCCGTGCTGCCCAGCGTGACTTCGAGGCGAGCGCCTGCGATAGATACAACCCTGGAATGAGAATATGTAAAAATACTTTTTTGCGATTAAAAAAGTTTTTTTTTTAAATTGAAAACTATCTAAAACACGCTTGACTTCGTTTTTTTTTTTTTTTTAAAAAACAATTACAAAAAAAATTGTGCCTGACTGTTACAATATACTTTTTTTCTTTTCAATTGAAATGACTCTTTGATCTCTTCCGCCTACATACTCTTTGATCTCTGCCGCCATCTCCGAGTCCGTCTCGGCCGAGTAGACGAGCGAGCGTGCGGCGGCGCCCAAACGCACGCCGACGCTGTGCTCGCCGGCGTCTCCTAAAGAGAAAGATTTGGGTACTGTAATTGAAAATAAACAACATTAGCAAATAAGAATAGTAAATCAATATATAATCTCTCTTTATATGCTATATATTATTGGAAATATTTTTTTTGCATACAATCTAATCTTATCTCTTACATATTTCCCATGTTGCAGGAGATACAATGTTTATTTAGCATTTGTAGCATTTGTGCATCGATATTTAATGGTCCCTCATGTTGAATAAATCTTTCGCTGTTGACGCATTCAAGCTCAGTGCTGCGTCTTATCAGTTCAAGCAGAGTAGATGAATATAGAAGGGAGAGGAAGCGCCAAAGAGACAAGCGCAAGCCGATGAGAAGGGCAATATGAGAGAGAGAGAGAGAGACAAAGAGATAGAGGTAGAGATAAAGTGAGACAGAGAGAGAGGAAGACAGAGAAGGAAGGAGAGATTGATAACAGGAGTGAGTCAGACTCTGTCGGGATGCACTTGAAGCGTTCTTTGAAGCAAACCAGCTACATTGGCGAGAGGTCCCTTATCGAAGGGGTGCGAACATTTTGGAGTAGAGAGCTTGTAAATACTACAGATTCTGAAAGGTAGAGAGAGAGAGAGAAATATAATGAGAGTGAGCTACAGAGAGAGAGAGAGAGAAGAAAAAGAGAGAGACAGAGAGAGAGAGAGTGAGAGAAAAGAGATAGACAGAGAGAGAGAGAGAGAGAGAGCGAGCGAGCGAGGGAATGAGGACAGAAAAAGAGAATGAAAAGATAGAGAGAGAAGAGTGTAAGATAAACAGCATACTTCCGACGGCTGTAAATGAGCGGAATAATATGGCTAAACATCTTCCACCGGAGTCCGATAGTGGGAAGCTACTGTCATCTGTTATCATTCGAGAGGGGTGCCAGGACACCACAGATACATACAGAGCAAGGAGAATGGAGAAAGAGAGAAAGAGAGAGAGAGACGTGGGAGTGCAATCAAATAAACAAAGCAGTAGCATTAGGGAATATCATCATTTCGATCAACATCCCGTAAACCAAATACGTTGTAAAGAATTTTGAGAAAATGATTTCAAGAGAAATTTATGTAAATAATTGTGGGCATGCAATAAGTTGTGGACTAACGGGGAAGCAATTGAATAAAGAGCAATCAATGCAGGGAGATTGGAATGGAAAAGGACTGCGAAACTTCTAATTAGGGCGAGCCAAAGAGAGTGGTGAGAGAGAACGAGAGTAAGAAGGCGGGACAGAGAGAGAGGGAGAGCGAGAGGGAGGGGGAGAGAGAGGGAGAGAGAGAAAGCGCAACAGAGAGAGAGAAAGCGCAACAGAGAGAGAGAGGACAGACACAGAGAGAGAACGAGAGTAACTGACGGAAAGTGTAAATGGTGAACGGTTTCATGATCATCGACTCTCCGGCGCCGTCGAGCATGTCGACCTCCAGGTTGCTGTCCTTTAGACCGATCACCAGCTGAATGAGCGCCAAATTTAAAATTTTCAAATGTATGGTTTAAATATTAAAATAAAACTTGACAGTTTATTAGAGCAATAAAAAGATATAAGGGGCTCATGAGAATTTAAAATTTTAAAAAATTGAATAATTAACCTCAAGACCGGTGTAAATTATTAAAAATAGAATAGTGAACCACCTCAAAAATGGTGGCGTCATCATGGGGAGAAGAGGCGCGCAGCCTCAGCATGGTGCCCGAGGCGGCGCGCGTCGTGAAGCGGACAGCCACGACTATTGTCTCTCGATCTCCTGATTGTGTGTGATCGAGGGCCGTGAATTAGGAAATAAAATAATTATTTAAAAAATTAGTTCTCTAATAAACAACATTTGTTACTGCGTAGGTCTCGATTCTTTTTTGGCACAAGAGGAGCATTGAGAAACTAGCTGTCTACCATGGTTAGAAAACTGACAGCTAGGCATATGTAAATGTAAGAAAAAAGCAAGAAAATAATAGGTACTAAAATGGCACAATAGTGCGATAAATATGCATATATTAAATATATGTATTTAAAAAAATATGAAATAGAAAAAAGTATTTTAAACAGCAGAAACTAACGCTCGACACGCCATTGTTCCGAGCTGAGACGGACGAACGAGTCGGGCGACTTCAAGTACTGACGACGTGTGAAGAAGTCGAGCTGAAAATGAGGGAAAAAGCGATAGTAAAAAAACCTTTTCAGTAAGGTTTTTGGGTAATAATTGCGAGCGCTGTTGAACACGAAAGCTCGAAAGCTGCATGCATTGCTAATTTCTTCAAAAAGCAAAAAAAAATCATGAGTTGATTTACAAAGTTGATCCATTGAAATAGGAAAATAAAGCTGGCGTGCTGGCAATCAAAGAAAAAAAATCGTTTAAAAATCAAAACCACATCCAAAAAAGGCAATGCCATGCACTAAAATCTATTCCAGACAAACTTACCCGGTGGCCCTCCGTTTCGTTGTCCCGTGGCAGTTCAACTGCCTGCTAAAATTATTTTCTATTTTTTTTCTAAATACAAAAATGGCGCGAAATAATAGACACTGCACTCAAACACATAGCCTCACGCGCACATCAAGATAGTCAAACTCGCCCATTCTAGGTTGCTGTCACCAGGAACGTCTATTTCGTACTGAAAGATGACATCATACCTGATAAGGTATCCACAGAAACGCACACTCGCACTGTTTATTTTTTTAACTCACCCAATCGCCACTTCCGTCGTACTCCTCCTCGGGCACTCCTATTACCTCAAGCTGAAGAATAACTTCTTGTTTTTTTTATTAAAAAATTCACAATTCTACTGCCTGCTAAATCATCAGAAAATTATATGTATGTATGTATATAGATTATCAAGCAAATAACATGTTGGAATTTTTTCTTATTTTCTTGTAGTTGTTTCTCGAGTTCCGTGCATTCTCTAACACATCACTCTCGCGTGCTCTCTCTCTCTCTAGTTCTCTGTCTCACATCCTCTCTCCCTCTCTCTCTCTCTCTCTGTCATACCTCCTCTCTCGCTCTCTCGCACTCTCTCTCCCTCTCTCTCTCTGTCATATCTCCTCTCTCGCTCTCTCGCACTCTCTCTCCCTCTCTCTCTCTCTCTCTCTCTCTCTCTCTCTCTCTTTCCCCACTTATTCTCTCATTCATTCTTCTCTGCATCACTCTTTTGACACGTTGATCGGTGTCAAAAAAATGTCCAAGTGAGTGACAAGCATTTTTCTTGCTGTCAAAAAGCCTGAGAAAGAGAGGGAAGAATGGAGAGAGGATTCGAAAGAGCGGTTGGAGACTGCCGGAAGTCAAGGAAGTTGGGGAACCGAGAGAGGAAAGAGAAAGAGCGAGAGAGGCATCGAGTCACAAAGAGAACTAGATAATGAGAGAGCGAAAAAATATGGTTTTGCTTGGAAAACGGTTGCCCGGTGCTTTTGTTCGGTGACTCATAGAGATAAGGCATTCCAATTAGCCATGTTTTGTTAGGTACTGGATAGTGTTGCGCATATACAATTTAAACAATTCTAAAAAAAATTCTCTAATTACTCCCCACCTCTCACTTTGCAATTGTTCTATCTTATATTTTTAGACCATAAAAATAACGACTAAACTTTGAATTAAAGTAGTAAACTCAGAAATGAAGAATATTTTAATATGTCGGGTGGTGGGGGGGGGGCTCCCAATACAAAAGCTGTCGAAAGTCGAGATAGTAAAACAAAACTTTCAAAAAGCCATTCTGACTTCTCCGTCATGGCCGGAAGTGATGGCGGCACGCGACGCGTGAGCGAGAAGCGTCGCGGTCAGCAGCAGCAGCGTCAGCAGCTGCATCGCAAGAGACGTCGGCCGATCACGATGGCCGCAAGCGAGATTCCGGCTGAGAATCACCTTTAAATTTATGTAATTAATAAAATAAAACAATATTATAACAATGCAACAAAATTTAAATTATAAATATTCAATAAATTGATATTAAGAAGAGAATTGAGGATTCCTTTAAAAATTTCAACTGTTCGCGTGAAAAGAAGTAGAAAAACCAAGCGGTTGGAAGTTGTGCATGCAAAAAACTGCCCTGGAGCAGTCGTTGAGAGAAAGAAAGAGGGATAGAGAACTATAGAGAGAATGGGAGATAAAGAAAGAGAGAAAGAGACAGAGAAAGATAGAGAAAATTACAGATAGTGAAAAAAGACATGCAAAAAGTGAGAAAGAGAGAGAAACAACAGCTGCACGTGTCTGCAAAGAACGGCTGGGATTAATCAGTGTGAGATGGCAAGGGAGAGAAGAAAGAGAGAGGGAAGAGATGGAGAGGATGAGAGATAGCGAGAGGGAGAGAGAAAAAGAGAGAGAAAGGGCGAGAGAAAGAGGGCGAGAGAAAGAGAGAGAGAGAGAGAGAGAGAGAGAGAGAGAGAGAGAGATTGAGAGAGATTGACATGGAATACGAAGTAGATGCAAAGGAGGGAGAGAGAGCGAGCGATGGAGAGAGCGATGGAGAGAGAGAGAGAAGAGAGAAGAGAAGAGAGAACAGGGAATGAAAGAACAACAAAATGTGGTGCTTTATGAAAGGCGACAAAGATATGCCTACTAATGTATGCATGGAGAAAATCTGGCAATCTTTTATCGCAAAGCGAAAACGAGGAAAAAACAGTCAAACAGTATTCCCTGATAGCCTATGAATATATATTTTTTTAACTTAAAAAATCTCTGAATGAATTTTTGTTTTATTAGCCTGGGAATCTCTCAATGGTTTCGTATCAATGTTCATCTTCTCTTCACTCTCGGCACTTTTTCCCATTAGCTCTCATTTCTCTCGCTCAACTTATGCACACGCTCTCAGTTCTTTCTTGTACTGCAAGAACACGCCCGGGAGAGTGGCAAGAGGGTGAGGCAGTGAGAGAGTGGGAGAGAGAAAGTGAGAGAGGCACATGGAGAGAGAGAGACGCACAGAGATTGAGAGATAGAGAGACAGAGAGATGGCGTGTGGACAATGACAGTGATTGTTGCCAGCCGCATCTTACTAGGCTTCTCTCTCTCTCTCTCTCTCTCTCTCTTCTAGCTTTCTTTCTCGTTATCTCTCATTTACTTCTCTCTCTCACCATCTCTGTCTCTGGCTCTGACTCTGTCTCTCTCTCTCTCTTTCTTCCCAAGAATCCTTCTCTCTCACTCTTTTTCGCTCTTTCTCTACTCCTCATCTCTCTCCTTTCTCTCTCTCCTTTCTCTCTTTCTCCATTTCCCCCCATCTTCCGCAGGACTGCGTTTCTGCAGAGCATTATGTATGAGGGTCTGGCGTGCCACACACTATTTGCACTTTCACACCACGGGAATCACGCCAAGGACAAAGTGAGCGATGGCAAATCTAGAGAGAGAGAGAGAGAGAGAGAGTGCGATAGAGAGAGAGGGAGAGGTGAGAAGAAAAGAAAGAGAGTTGGCGAGAAACAGACGGGGGAAATTCGGGAATTAAAGCAATCGCCAAGTAATCCCCCATAAAGCAGACGATTTATCTGTCTAGGCTCTCTATCCTCTTTCTCTTTCTCTCTGTTCTCTCTCTCTCTTTCTACCTTTCTATTTCTATCTTTCTATTTCTCTCTCCTCTCACTCTTTCTCTCTTTCTCTCCTTCTATACAACAAACATAAAATGCCATTCTGTCATCGCTAATTCTGCACTCTCGTTCCGTGTCCAAAGAAGGCTCTCTCTCTTTCTCTTTCTCTTTCTCTCTCTCTCTCTCTCTCTCTCTTTCTCTCTCTCTTTCTCCTTCAAATAAGAAGAAGATTCAGCGGGTTGGCATGGGCAATTTGGCGAGACGCCGGAATAGTCCTCATTCACGACGATTACATGAAGCAGCAAGGAAGAGGAATCAAAATAAAGATGTAAATAGACGTTCTGTAATTTGGAAGACGCGACAAAATCCACAACAAATCCGTCTATATTTCTCAAATAGCATATCACTCCTCTAATATACGGCCCTAATCAGATGGATGCAGATGAGTCTTATTCATTTATAGACGTGTTACTCATCCACGACCAGTCGCTCGCTATTTGGCCACTCCTTTTCCATGTCAACTGCCATGTCAGACAAGCTCGGGGCGGAAAGAGATGCACACTTTGATAGCAGGCGATATGAGACACCTCTTTAGGGCTCGGCGAGGATGCTTCTCTTTTGGCTGACTAACCATAAGCAAAACTGTCTCTCAAACTCTCTCTCTCTCTCTCTCACCCTTTATATCTCTCTCTCACCCTTTATCTCTCTCTCTCTCTTCTCTCTCTTTCTCTATCTCTGACCGTTCCCTCCTCTTACCTTCTCTCTCTCTCTCTCTCTCTCTCTCTCTCTCTCTCTGTCTCTCCAATAACGGTGAATCCTAGCCCATGCCACGTTTATCGATCCATCCGATTGCCTTATCACCGCTTGCATGGCTCACCACTCGACTGGCGCCAGTCCTTATCAAGGCCCGCCAGCAGAGGCGGACGGGCATGAAGCGTATTGCAAGAAGGGTAGATGAAGTGTCAACAGGAAGGGATGGAGAGTGAGATAGAGGGAGAGAGAGAGAGAGAGAGAGAGAGAGAGAAGGAGGGAGGGACAGATCGAGCGAAAGAAGGTAGAAGGAGGGCGAGAGAGAACGGAAGATTGGGGGAGATAGAGGGATTGATGAAAGGAAAAAAGTAACATTCTTTACATAGTTCTATGAATTCATAACTTTTATTTTGAAACAAAAGATGGAAGAATGAAATAATTTGCCGAATTTTTACAAGGTCGGCAGAGAACGGGATTCGAAAAAGAGTGAAAGTGCGGAGAATGTCTTTGCAATCAGAATCGACATGCAGCAGAGAGAAAGATTCCGTAGTATCCTAAGGCATTACCCAATATGTCAGTCTCTGTTTCTCCGTCTGAATTCGTCGTGTCTGAGACAATCAGGATGAGCGCGGGAATAAATGTAGCGCGAGAAGTAAGGGAAACGGCGTGTTTACGAAGTTACGTAGATGTTTACAAGATCAGAAGCATACACGAAAATTTTCGGCGCTACATTTTAGGTGGCTCCATAAAGAATATATTTAATACTTAAATCAAAAGCAATTTAATAATTATTGCATATTTTTTTTAAACTTTTCATCGAATAGCAGGATAGAACAATTCTTATTAAAGCTGATTAAGAAATAGCAGTAATTACAAGCGTGTGGGGGAAGAGGTCGTGAAACATACTTCGCTAGAGCTTAAAATAGAAAAGATTGCTATGGATACGAACTGCCGCTGCACCGTCTCTTTTTCTTGAGACATCTTCACACCTGCACTCTTCTGAATATTTCAGCCTTTTTTATTATTGATAAAAAAGTATTATTAATTATTAATTTCCGCGACATGAAATTGGCTCAGTTTCGCACTATCTCTCTTTCTCTCATCTTCTCTCCCTTCTCTCTCTCTCTCTCTCTCTCTCTCTCTTTCCCTCTCTTTCTCTCATCTTCTCTCCCTTCTCTCTCTCTCTCTCTCTCTCTCTCTCTCTTTCTCTCGTCTTCATTCTCTCTCTTTCTCTAGCTCTCTATCTCTCTCTCTCTCGCAGTATAAGAAAAAAAGAAACGGAAGTCAATGATTACAGGTGCAATAACTGGCAAATGTGCATGCACATGTTCGAAGCGAGAACGATAACAATTATATTGCCTTCTAATCACCAAAAGCTTCTTTGATGTACCTCCGCTCTTCTCTCCCTCTCTCCCTCCTCTCTCTCTCTTTCTCTCACTCTCACTCTCTCTCTTACTTTCACTCACGCATGAATACTATATGTTTCTCGTCTCCCTCAATGTATCTCTTTTTTTAATTTCCTGCGAACGCTTTCATATATGAACATCTCTACATGTACATATGTACATACATACAAATATACATACATATCTACATCTAGTTCCGCTCAATTTTCCGGCAACTCCTTTCCTTAGCTATTGTAAAAATGCATTTATGCTTTTAAATAGCCATGTACATACATGTATAATTGAGAAATTGTATTTCAGTAACGCAAAATGTTCATTCTTTTTGGTCGTCGACATATTTCTATAATATTACATATACATACATAGATTACACATATGTACATGTCTACCTTTTGTTGTTTTCCTAGTAGTTTTCAATGCCCTTTCGCTGTTAAATGCACGAGTCTGGCAATTTGTGCTCTCTTTAGACTTCCGGAACACTCTCCATTTGACTCAACGAGAAAGGTGTGTCCATGTTTTCTGCGCAATCGGAAAAAAGAGGCTTGAGAATTTGAGCGAGAGAGCGAGAGATGAAGAGAGGGAAGAAAAGTGAGAGAGAGATAGAGAGAGACAGATGGAGAGAGAGATGGTGAACGAGAGATGGAGAGAAAGCTGTCAGAGAAAAGAGACCGAAAGAGAGAAGAAAGAAGGTAAAAGGCCGACTCGAAAAATGCAAGTGTGAGAGTTGAGATATCTAATAGAAAAGAGAGAGAGAGTGCGTGCTCATCATCTGCGTGGTAAGACCAGTCAGGAAGAGAACAAGGGAGATATAAATATAGAAAGGGCGGGAAAGATGTAAGAGAGAGGAAGAGAGAGTGTTAAAGAAGAAAATAAAAGAGAGAAAGAAAATGAAAGAAAAAGAAGAATAGGGCTACTCTTTCTGCCGTTCCAGAATCGCTTAATCGACCCTCTGCCACTACGAAATCGAATAGTTCGCGCTGAGTCATAAAGAAAACGATGGCAATGGCTATGCACAAATACATAAAAGTCTATTCTAGATCTCTCTCTCTCTCACTTCCTCGCTCGCTCTCCTTTGCCTTCTTACTCTCAGTTCCTCTCTCTCTCTCTCTCTATCTTTCTCTCTCTCAATTCACCTCTCTTCTCTCTGTTCCTAACTCTCCCCTTTTTCACTAAGTGTTTGCTTATATGTATGTATGCATAAAAGACGAGATTTTTTGCTGCAGATCATTTACCAGTTTGTGAAAATAGCTAGAAAAAAAAACAAAATTAAGACATTCAAGAACATTTTAGAGCTTGGAGAAAAATAAGGAAAAAGACGAAAATGATCAGAGGTCCTACTGGAATACCATAAGCATCTTTCTCCATATTTGGACAGAAAAAAAAGAAGAATCAAGGAGCGGGTCCGTCGTTGTGAGGCGACGCATGGAATGCAAGGTAGTAAAGGAGGAGTCAGAGGGAGGTGACAGAAAGGGCCACGTAAGGAGAAAGATTAGAATTGTTGGAGAGAGCTAGAAAGATAGAGAGAAAGTAATAAAGATGGAAGAGGGAAGAGATAGAAGAAGGTAAGTGATCGGGGTGACCAGAGAGAGAGAGAGAGAGAGAGAGAGAGAGAGAGAGAGAGAGAGACAAAGACAGAGAGACAGAGAGAGAAAGAGAGAGACAGAGCTATGGAGGGTGATCAAGAGATAGAGAAAGACAGAGACAGAGACAGAGAAAGAGAGAGAACGAGAAAGGGAGAGCGAGAGAACGCGAGAGAAAGAGAGACAGAGAAATGAGAGATACGGGAAGGAGAGAGAGAGAGAGAGAGAAATTTAAAGATGACAGACGCTTGACTTGTTGTCTCATGCCTTATCAGCCATCGACGCCTACGACGTGCATTAAACTTCTTCCCACTTTATTTCTTCAAGCCTCTCTCTCTTCTCTCTCTCTCTCTCTCCCTCTCTCTCTTTCTATCTTTCTCTTTCTATCATTCTCTCTTTTTTCTTTCTATCTTGCTCTCTCTCCACTTTCTTCCGCTGTTTCTGAAGATTCTCCTCATACTATTTCTCGTGGCAAAGGTGTCGAAATCCAATTCATTCGTTGACGCCTCCGTTCTCTCGCATTACCAAAGTTTAATGATAGTTTTTAGATTTTATTTGATTTCTTGCCGAGTAACTAAAGATGAAAGGTTTTTCTACATATTTGAAAAGCGCCGCAAAAGTAAAGAAGATGGGAAACAAAGCAATTTTTCAATTTTGGAAGCAAGCTAAATATCTGCAGCAGTATGAGTGATAGCTCTGTCCTCCGTTTTGTACGCGGAGATTTCCGAATTAGTAATGAAACACTCTTTTCAAACTTACAAAAAATGAAACATTCTAAAATTTTTCCATTCGTTTCAAAGAAAGCAAGGAAGCTTTGAAACTTTGAAAGTTAAAATAATAGTTGCGAATTTTTCATGACTTTTCAAATTCTAATTCAACGAATTCCAAAATCATACCATCATAATGTGTTTGATAGTTTTTAAATTAATCGAATATTACTGTGAAAGCTGCATATAAATGGTAGGTTTTATCCGCCGTAGGGGAAAGAGAGAAGGCCATTCAGGGGTTGTACTCGATGGGGAGGTTCTTGCGGCGGACCATGCCGTCGCCCTGGAACCACTCGCGGCGGAACTGCTTGGCGGCGCCGTCCGGGGTGTTGGTCCACTCGATGGTGATGCGGTCGTTGTTCGTGTCCTCCTGCAGAACAGTTTAAATTGAACAAAAAGGATATTTATCAGTATGTGATAAATACAGTAGTTCAAAAAAAGATCTTCAGCACCTGCCCATAGGCGAATGCGTCGCAGGAGACAGCAACGAGGACGGGCTCCTTGGGGTCGAGGACTCCGCTGGCCGGGTCGACACCGAGACGCTTCATGTTCGTGGTCTTGAAGGCCCAGCCGATGCGACGGGCAGAGCTGTTGATCACCTGTAATTGAAAAATAAAGTTAATTCTTTGTTGCTAATTTTATTAATTCTTAATTAATGTCTTGGAAAATCTTGCGAATGCAAACATAGGAACAACCTTGATGTGATAGGTGTGCTTGTCGTCGTAGGGCGCGTTGAAGACGACCTTGGCGTTGGGCTGAGTGGCGATGTCGCCGGGAGCAAGGGACTGGGCCATGGCTTGGAGGAGGAGAAGAGAAGTGGAGAGGAGAGCAGAGAAGCGCAGTCAACGACTGATAGAATTGAATATGGCAAGCCCCTTTTATATGTTTCTCGCCTTTGCAAAATTTCATTATTCCTAAAAAGTGCGATGGTTAACATGGAAATTTCGTTGAAACCTCGCAATATCACGGAATAAAGATCAAACTACCAAAACTATTCAAAGATAAGGCACGAAACTCTCACGAATATTTGCATTTGATGTACTATGCTGCCCTAATGGAATATGATTATCATTGTGTAGAGGTCAACGGTTCAAAAATTTGCAAAAAGACGAAAGAACTCCGATGCAAAATCAGCAAATAGTAAAAAATTGATTTTTCTTTGCTTGTTTCGTGATATTATGAACGATTCACGAATTTTCATAAGCATTTCGACGCACTTTTACGAAAAAATGAAAATTTTGCAGCTGAGAACTTCTCTTCTCCTCCTCCAAGTCATGGCCCAGTCCCTTGCGCCCGGCGACATCGCCACTCAGCCCAACGCCAAGGTCGTCTTCAACGCGCCCTACGACGACAAGCACACCTACCACATCAAGGTTGTTCCTATCACTATTAATGTAGCCTTATTTCGCAAGATTTTCCAAGACATATTATTAAATAATTAATTTTATTAGCAACATTGAATAAATTTAATCGTTCAATTGCAGGTGATCAACAGCTCTGCCCGTCGCATCGGCTGGGCCTTCAAGACCACGAACATGAAGCGTCTCGGTGTCGACCCGGCCAGCGGGGTCCTCGACCCTATGGAGCCCGTCCTCGTTGCTGTGTCCTGCGATGCCTTCGCCTATGGGCAGGTGCTGCAGATCTTTTTTAACTATTGTATTTATCACATGCTATTTGTTCAATTTAAACTATTTTGCAGGAAGACACGAACAACGACCGCATCACCATCGAGTGGACCAACACCCCGGACGGCGCTGCCAAGCAGTTCCGCCGCGAGTGGTTCCAGGGCGACGGCATGGTCCGCCGCAAGAACCTCCAAATCGAGTATAACCCCTGAATGGCCCTCTCTCTTTCCCCTACGGCGGATAAAACCCACCATTTATATGCAGCTTTCACAGTAGTATTCAATTAATTGAAAACTATCAAACGCATTATGATGGTAAGATGTTGAAATTCGAAGACTTTGAAAGAGCCATGAGAAATTTGCAAGTAATATGTTCGCAACTGGCTAATTTGCCATTCTTCGCTCATATGTATTTAGGGTAAAAAAGTGCAAAGTTATGAAATTTACAATTGGCATAAAGAACTGAACATACGATCAACGAGGCGAGAAGTACATTGTCCATGGATTCTCGAACGTCCGATACGAGGATTAGCATCAATTTAGAATAAAATGTAATATTTTCAAAAATGCCACAATTTACTTTAATTTTTGAAATTAAGATTTGTATATATGAATATGCTGAGTAAAATGCTAATATTTTTTACTTTGAACAATAACCTTTGAATTTTCCACTTTTAAAATGTATATCATGAAGTAATCTCCTGAATACACCAAATATTAATTCTACTGATTCTCGAGCACCCGATACGCTTCGGTCGGCATCAGCGCGCGCAGCGAGCTGAAGCTAATTTGGGTTTCGGCCTGGGCACTTTGCATTGAGTTTCTATAGTCTACTTATAAGTCTTCCCCCTTGGTGACGTAACATGTGGGTCCGTAGGTCCTAAGTTGCATTCTATACATAGCTCTAAGTTCACCGGTTGACAAACTGAGCATAATGAACTACATATCGATTGGAAGGCATTTTTTAAACTTTGAAATTACTCCAGATACCAATAATCTAAAAGAAATACAACGTCTAAATTTTGTTAATTTCAGAACCCGAAGGCAACGATTTCAATGAAGAGATTATGCTTCAGAATCCGTCCTTCTAAAATGCTTGATTGGTGGAACATCTCATTGCGCGACAAATCCTTTATCTTTTTTTTGTGAAATGATATATTATTGAGCCGAGAGATTTTCAACCAGTTAGTAAATGAAATCGATGAAAGACATTTCAAAGATTAATATTCTCTTAACTCGCGGGCGAATAACGTGAAATGCATTTCCATTTAGTGTTCAAAAATGAAATTCGACTTGAGATTTTGAAGAAGAAAACGACGCCCTTTTGAAATATAAATGCCGTTTTCTATATATTACAAAGATACATATGTATGTAGAAGCAGTTTGGCGGAGGAGCGGGGAAGAAGGAGTAGGAAGGTGACACCATTAGAGTCTTCTTGATCCGAGTCTTAATATGTATATATAATTTATAAATATATAAATATTATATATATATATATATATATATATATATATATATATATTGATTTCGGTAGACTCGTGCTACCACTAAAACAAACCATAGACTTGGAAAGAAATTTTATGAAGACTTTTTATTTTTAATTTTATTGCTATTTCTATTGTAGAACAAACGAGGTCAATTAATAATCAACACTTTATTCTCGGTAGGGCACGAGCTGGTAATTAAAGATTATCTGCAGAACCTGCCCGTAGGCGAAGGCATCGCAGGAGACAGCAACGAGGACGGGCTCCTTGGGGTCGAGGACTCCGCTGGCCGGGTCGACGCCGATACGTTTCATGTTCGTGGTCTTGAAGGCCCAGCCGATGCGACGGGCAGAGCTGTTGATCACCTGTGATTGAATGATTAAGTTAACTCAACGTTGTTATTTTTAATAAAATATTAACAAATATATCTAAAATATTCTTGCGACATGAATGAAAATGAACCTTGATGTGGTAGGTGTGCTTGTCGTCGTAGGGCGCGTTGAAGACGACCTTGGCGTTGGGCTGAGTGGCGATGTCGCCTGGAGCAAGGGACTGGGCCATTGAGGAGGAGAAGAGAAGTGGAGAGGGAGGCGAGCAGAGAAGCACAGTCAACGACTGATAGAAATGCCTCTGACAAGCCCCTTTTATATGATTTTCTCAGCAGCAAAATTTTCGTTTTTTTTTGGCAAAAGGGCGTCGAAATGCTTATGAAAATTCGTGAATCGTTCATAATATCACGAAATTGTTGATTTTGCATTGGAGTTCGTGCTCTTTTCAGAGTAATTTCTGAATATATGATCTCTGAACAATGAAAATCAGTTTCTATGCTTGCATAATTCATCGTAAATACGCAAAATTTGGCGAATTTCGTGTCATTTATTAGAAAAGTGCTGGAAGTTTCAACTCAGTTCCCTGATATTGAATTATCCACAAAATTTACAAACTGTTCATTGCTCTTTTATGAAAAATTCAAAAACCGTATAAAAGGGAGTTGTCAGAGCTATTTCTATCAGTCGTTGACTGTGCTTCTCTGCTCGCCTCTCTACTTCTCTTCTTCTCCTCCAAGGCATGGCCCAGTCCCTTGCTCCCGGCGACATTGCCACTCAGCCCAACGCCAAGGTGGTCTTCAATGCGCCTTACGACGACAAGCACACCTACCACATCAAGGTTGTTCCTATGTATATTAATGTAGCCTTATTACGCAAGATTTGCCATGGCATTAATTAAGAATTAATAAATTAGCAACATTGAATTAATCTATTCGTTCAATTACAGGTGATCAACAGCTCTGCCCGTCGCATCGGCTGGGCCTTTAAAGGAGGGCGATCACCGAAAAGTAATTGCCGATTTCTGAAACATCTTTGCAATTTTCGAATAGTCTCGGGCATGAGGAAAAAGAAAAGGCAAATGAAAAAGCATAAAAAAGTTCCATATTCAAGTTTAAGATACTTGAAAATGCAATTTTTGAATGAATTTGTGATTGGTGTCAGTGCAAAAACGTGGTGTTACAGCACTCGATAGTAGATTTGCTGCCACTTACCCATCGCGGGAAGATTCAATTTACAAATATTTTAAGACATTTGTTTGTTTCATACTTTATCCATTTCGTATGTGAATATTCTACAATAAACTAAAAAATATTATGCAAAACAGTATGAAATTAGTAAACGAGCAATAACTTCTCGCTTCGAAATCAGCGCTACTTTAGCGATCTCATCTACCGTACTTTTTTGAGTAATTAAATGGACTTCCGTTTGAAACCTTTGCACGTTTGAACATACAATGGGTTTGAGCGGTACCAGAAAATAGCGTATTGTTCGTACTATTTCTACAGCATACTGGTTTAATCGACGTTTGTCGCTTCTTCGAAATATAATTTGTTGAAAACTTCGACATCACAATTTAAGAAAAAAATTCGTGTAAATTAAACTTCGCCACTTATAATTATGCACTTAATACCGATCGAGCACGATTTCGTAGGGGATAATCATCGAGCATGTGTATTTGGAGATCCTCTCTGATTTCGTAACACTTTCGTAACAGTGAATCACCAACCGTGCAATTCACTCGGTTTAATTACCCAAGTTTGAGGTATTTTATTTTACCTGTATCTCTGCTCAGAGTTACAGTAGACATATGGTTTACACCTCTAATTGATCGCAGAGATCAGTAGAACACAGCTAAAGTATTCATAATCACACATTCCCTCTTCTACGCTTTACATTTATTTAAATTTCATATTACCGCCAAAAATTGCGAAAGTCATCATATCGCTAAATCGTTCAAAATTCGTATACGAGCGACATTGAGTAACAATTATTCAACGTTGTTATTCTAATTCGCCGATTGCGGCGAATTCGCCGAACTCAGCGAATTCTCGCCGACCTCGGCGAATATTCGCCGAACTCGGCGAATTAAATACCCTAATTGCAGTCTTTTCTTAAATCGGGAAATGACCACCGGGGCGATAGCCCAGGTGGTCATTGACCGGGCCGAAGGCCCGTAGCGTGCCGAAGGCACGCTAGTTATAATTATAGTAATAATTGATAAAACGTTAAATGCTTTCCGTGCCCTTTTCTACATGGAGCTCAAAAATTCTATTAAAAACTACAAAATTTAAAGTTCACTCTCTTTAAAAAGAGCTAATAAACTATTGTTTTGAATCTCAAAAGAAATATATATTACATGCAAAATTAAAATTTCAAAATGTGTGTCTTGGGAAACTGCTAAAGTCTTTCCCAAAGTCACGAAACTTTATACTTTACATGTTTTTGACTAAATCATGTATGTGAAAACGGGAATTTAAGTGCATTCCTGGTCGTATAAAAGAGGCTGGATTGTCCATTTCCGCATCATTCTTACGTTTGTTCTACGGAACTACTACTACTACTTCTGCGGTTACTTTCCCCGTCCCTGTTCCCGTTCACTCTCCCCATTCTTGATTCTTAGCGTCCAGTGAATTGTTGATTTTCAGTTTAATAATTAATTAATCGATTAATTTACAGTAGTCTTCGCGCTGTTAATCGTGGCCGGAGTCGAATTGCGAATCAACGTCAACGATTTCTCCAAGCTCTGCGATGACGTACTAAGGCATGAATTCAATAGAAAAAACAAAATACTATGAAACTTATTTGGTCCGCAAATATACATATCTTAACTAAATTGATTTATTTTTACTAATATTTGTCGTATGAATTTTATTTACATTGGCAAAACAAATTTGAAGTCTTGCATTTTTCAGTGTCTCGTCCGCGAACGAAGATGAGAAGAGGGCCATTGAAGCAGAGATTCGGGCCTCGAAGAAGGCAGAGAAGGAGTAGGCTGTGATGGAGAAGGCGGCAGGAGGACACGGAGGAGAGAAGAGAATGGACTAAGAGGCCTTTTGGAATAAAGACTTGAGAGGAATAATGTTGTGTTTCGTGTCATTCATTAAATTAAAAAGCGCTTCAAATAAAGAAGAGCATTAAAATGGAGGAAAGCAGCTGAAAGATGTACTGTAATGAGAAAGCAAGAAAATGTTCCGGAAATACAAACATTGAAATGAGTAAGATGCGAAGGAAGAAAGAAAGCACGGGGATATGTATGGTTGGGGTAATTTCGTTGCAATATACACATTAAAATTTTGGGAACATCTTGTGGCTGGTTGAAAAGGCAAAACGATTGTGGAAAGAAGTAGGAAATCGTGAGTAAAGTTGTCATAAAACATTATGGCAGATTAAAGATTTCTTTGAAAACAAAAAGAATAAATCAAATAGTACTTTTCATCCGAAGACGCATTGGTGGACACTTGGTGAATAACTTGTTGATTAAAATACTCTTGTGAATAAAGTCATTGACCCAGTAGTCGTTCACCAATTCATTCACCAAGTGTGATCTGTTAATATATGTAATACTCTCGAATAGTGCTCCATGGGAAGAGAAAGTCAACGCTGCTCTCCGTAGACCAAAATCGACACATTTATGCTGCTAATTTCTATAGAATTATTTCGAGAAACAGATATGTAGCCAAAGGCTCTCGCTCGTAGATCACACTCAATTATTAACACTCTCTACATCTCATATTGTTCAATTTACTCTAAAGTACATTGGAGTTTGATGCTTTGCGAACCTGCCCGGCAAAAAATATGCTGTTACTAATATTGATTTTCCATAACTGAATAGAATAATTCCATAATTATCTACAGTTCAATTATAAGTGAACGATTTGCCCATGTGTGCAAAGAATTAATCACAAGAACACGTATTTTTATCGATATGTGCATAAGATGGATTATTTAAAGCAGCCGGTTCGCGCGCGCTTCGGGCGCGCTTCACCGGCTGGTTGCTCGGCCGCTGCGCGGCCTCGCTATCTAACTCTTCTTACGATACCATTTCTTAGTTTACTACGGCACATCATTTTAGTTGTGTTCACTCGGGAGATGAGCGAAGATATAATAAGAATGCTGGTAGCAACACACAATCGAAGTGTGAGAGACTTTGTTATGAAAAGATTCCCGGGCAAAACTCACAACTCTTCCTAATATTCAGTACTTTTGCCTTTACTGAATGTTATAGAAAGGTCCATTTGCCCGGAAGTCGGGTATTCTAGATCTTCGAAAGGAGATGTAGGTTAATTCCGGAAGCTTCAGGAAAATTCCAGGCACTCTTCTGAAAGTTCCAGGTGGCTTACACTTAAAATTCACGCCAGTATTGTAAAAAAAGGGTTGTCTGTTAAAATTAAGAAGAACACGAAGAAGCGAGAAAGCAATGACTATATTTGCGTGGGGGACGTTGCTCCTTTCGAAATCTTGCTCTGAGATCCTTCCGAATGCTTTGGATAATTATACGTCCAAGAGCAGAACTCGGCCTCTTTCAGAACCTTCGGGAATTTTATAATGACCCAGGCAGATTGACCCATTCCGGAATGTTCTAGAAAATTCCATATTCCGGGGCAGAGCTTGGCCCGTTCTGGAACTTTCTGGAATGTTCCAAGGACCGGGTGCAGGCGTTGGCCCCTTACGGAATGTTCTAGAGAAATGGATACTTTCTGGATCCGTCTGGAATGTTCCAAGGACCGGGGGCAGTCATTACCGACTTCAGGAATGTTCTGGAAAATTCCACGTGACGGGGCCAAACTCGGCCCCTTCTGGAAACTTCTAGAATGTTCCAAGAACCGGAGGCAAACGTTGTCCCCTTCCGGAATGTTCTGGAAAATTCCACGTTCCGGGACCAAACTCGGCCCTTCTGGAACCTTCTGGAATGTTCCAAGGACCGGGGGCAGGCGTGGCCCCTTCCGGAATGTGCTGGAAAATTCGTCGTTCCGGGGCCAAATTCGGCCCTTCTGGAACCTTCTGAAATGTTGCAAGATCCGGGGTAGACATTGCCCCTTCTGGAACCTTCTGTAATGTTCGAAGGACCCGGGGGTAGACGTTGGTCCTTTACGGAATGTTCTGGAGAAATTGGTTTTTTCTGGAAACTTCTGGAATGCTCTCAGCATATGGGGGCAGACGTTGGCCCCTTCCGGAATGTTCTGGAAAATTCGTCGTTCCGGGGCCAAATTCGGCCCTTCTGGAACTTTCTGGAATGTTGCAAGGTCCGGAGGTAGGCGTTGGCCCCTTACGGAATGTTCTGGAGAAATTGGTCTTTTCTGGAACCTTCTGGAATGTTTCAAGGACCTGGGGCAGGCGTTGGCCCATTCAGGAATGTTCTGGAAAACTAGGCCTCTTCTGGAACCTTCTGGAATGCTCTCAGTATCGGGGGCAGCCGTTGGCCACTTCCGGAATGTTCAGGAAAATTCCACGTTCTGGGACCAAACTCGGCCCCTTTTGTAACCTTCTGGAATGTTCCAGGGACAGGGGAAGACGATGGCGCCTTCAGGAATGGTCTGGAAAATTCATCTCCCTACGGCCAAACTCGGCCTCTTCTAGAACCTTCTAGCATGTTCAAAAGCATGGGCAGAAGTCAGCCTTAGGTGCAGAAGTCACCACGTTCATAGTGGTAGAAATGTCGCAACGTGCGAAGTGGTCTTTGCTGTTTGGATACCTCAAACATGCATGGAAGGTTCTAGAAGAAAACTGTTACATACCCACACTTAGCGCTTTATTAGTAGTTAGATATTAAAGAAATCATCAGAATCACAGCAATTAAAGGAAGTTTCCGACGAATCAGTACGAATTATACAGTAGCGCTAGAGCAACGGTTTGAATGCGCGCGCTCAAAAAGTTGCCTGTCGCTCGGTCGAGAGAGCATGTGAAATAGGAGGGCGGCTCTGACCTACCGTAACTAATTCTCTACCCGCTATTTTTCGCGTTTCTATTGCTCAGAAAATAATGAAAGAAAATCGCTCAAACTTTCAGGATATATGTTTTAGACCAAGATGAACTTATCCATATAGAAAAAAACTTAGGTTATTTATTCCCCGGAAACCTCCTTTAAAGAAATCGCATTGGAGATTACTTGTGTGTGCAACTGAAATACCTCCAAAAATCTGACAATAGCGTTGGTTTGGCTGTGAAATGTGACATTGAATTTTTCAATGTGAACAAGTATTTAAAGTAGGAATATGCATATTTATTGTCCACAAGTAGGTTCATTACTGAAGAATATCCGATCAAATATTACGTTCAAAATAAGTTCAAACATTTGATAATTGCTAAAAAAAAAGACAATTTGCGAAGGTCTTATTCAGCTCAATTGGAACTACCTTCAAAATTCGGATAGTAGCATTTTTTCACTTTGAACTACGACATTTGAATGTTCACTTTTGACAATGTTTTTCATCACACACAGCGATATCACTCAGACTCGGTTGTTTTCCTTTCATCCAGAAGATCTTCCTGATCTGGACGGCTGTTGTTTCCTCCTGACAATGAGCATATCTGCAACTCAAAAGAGCTTGTTTTGAAGGGCCCGATCTCATTCTAAAATTTTGTAATGGAATTTGATAGCCTACTTCGATTTGAAAGTACATGTTGGCAAGCAAAAGCCTACTGGCAAGACAGATTGTGATGAAAGAAAAAAGAATTAAATGAAAGCCTTCTCTTTTTTACTTTCATGCATTGTTAAAAAAAACACACGACTGAGCGATTTATGCTCTTGAATGGGAGGGGGGCAGGTTTGGAGGGATTTCACTTCTTCTTAGATCCTACCTTCTCTTCTTCTTTCTCTTCCTTCGACTTTTCCTTCTCTTCTTTCTTCGAGTCCTTGTCCTTTTCCTCTTCTTTCACCTGCATCATCGAAAAAATTTATTTTCAGAATTCTTTGCTCCTTAATACATACATTGATTATATTGAATCGGCAGATTTCACATATTTTTGAATTTCATAAAATCAGTTCCAACTTCGTCCTTCTCGGTCTTCTCCTTCTTATCCTTTGTCGACTTCTTGGACTCCTTCGACTTCTTCGACTTCTTCTCTGCCTAATAAAAACATACTTTAGTATCATATGTATGTATATACACGTTTGAATTATTCAATTTCAGACCTCTTCGTTCTCTTTCTTCTCATCTTTCTTCTCATCTTTCTTGTCCTTTTCATCTTCAGCTTCCTGAAATTGAAAAGGATATATATACGACAACCACGGCGTACAATTCTACAAACCAAATCTTTTTAGTATTACCTTTTTGTCTCCCTTCGTCTCCTTGTCATCCTTCTGCTTCTTACTCTTCTCTTTCTTCTCTTCCTTATCCTTCTCAGACTTCTTTGTTTCCTTCTTATCCTTTCCGTCCTTCTTGTCCTTTTCATCCTTCTCCTCTTTCTTCTCCTCCTTCTCCTTTTTCTTCTCCTCTTTCTTCTCGTCTTTCTCCTCTCTCTTCTCTGCCTCTTTCTTCTCTTCTCCCTCTTTCTCGTCCATCTCTACCTTCTTCTCCCGTCCGTCCTTCTCTGCTTCTTTCTTCTCTTCCCCTTCCTTCTTCTCTTCCTTCTTTTCCTCTTCCTTCTTTTTCTCTTCCTTCTTTTCCTCTGCCTTCTTTTCCCCTGCCTTCTCCCCAGCAGGCGGGGGAGCTCCAGTGGTGCTCTTCGCGCCTGCAGGAGCGACGGGGGTTTTGGCATCCTTCTTGGGAGCCGCCTTGGGCGCGGGAGGAGACTTCTTCTTTTCCTTCTAAAAATATTTATATTAATTTAAATTAGTTAAATTCGAATTACAATAAGAGAGAAAATATCAATTCCATGAAAAAACTCTGACAGCGCATATGGCGACGAAGAAGAGAAGAGAAAGCGGAGCGAGCAAGAGAGACATCGAGAGACCCACAATCATCTACAAACACAACCATTTCATCTCTTTCGTCACTCTTCATCATCTTCGAAATGCTTTTATATTCCATTGATATATTTACTTTACTGCAATTTTAACTTCTATTCTCGTTGTAGTTGTAGTTAATCCAATGGATATACAGCTAACAGCGATTCGTTGACTTGATTGAAGAAGAGCGAAGGCCTGATCCGGCCAGCTGTGGGCGCGATTTGAAGAGAAAGTGACAAAAAGGAGGAGGAGACGAGAAGATTGGATGCTTCGTATTGTCCTCGAAGTGCATTTGTGGCCTGGTGCAAAAATCAGAATGAGTGCAGAAGGAATTACGGTTCTTTCGCCATCATTACACTATGAATAAAATATTACTAGCAAATTCTTCACGACTTCTTCATAGTCTAAAAAAAGTGGGGAACCTTTGTTTCCCCTGCTTTCCGGGGGATTAGAAGGGATTCCTTTCTCGCTTTTGGCTTCCGGCCCGAGATCGAATAAAAGTAGGGAAACCACAAGTTGGAATGTGAATTCTATTTTTGTCGATTTTGTTCCTTCTTGTGGTTTCTCTACTTTTATTCGATATCCGGAAGCCAAATTGACAGCATTTATGTTCGCGCGAAGAGCGCGAAGAAAGGGTCCCTTCTGATCTACCGGAAAGCAGGGGAAACAAGGGTTTCTCTTTCTCTTTTACTGGAAACACTTACAATTCTCGGTTCTGTTTCTGCTGAGTCGAACGAGAAAGTGACAGAATATCTCCTAGGAATGTGACATAATTTCAGGACCCTTGAAAGTTCTTTTAGGAGATACAATTTGTCTTCGAACAACTTGCGAATCTATTACCTAAATTTTCTACATTTTATTATTATAATGCAGTTTGATCCTTTCGAATTTACTGTGAAAACGGCATATAGATTATGCGTTTTATCTGCTGTATTGGAAGAGATATAGATGGCGAAGAAAGGGAGTGCGAGAATAGAGAGTGAAGAGACGCATGAGGAACCCTTCAGGGGTTGTACTCGATGGGGAGGTTCTTACGGCGGACCATGCCGTCGCCCTGGAACCACTCGCGGCGGAACTGCTTGGCGGCGCCGTCCGGGGTGTTGGTCCACTCGATCGTTGTTCGTGTCCTCCTGCAAATTATTTTAAATTGTACAAATACGATATTTGTATGTAAATAATTTGATTTGTATAATGACTATCAAAATGTTGGTAACTGAAGATTACGTATCTACAGCACCTGCCCGTAGGCGAAGGCGTCGCAGGGGACAGCAACGAGGACGGGCTCCTTGGGGTCGAGGACTCCGCTGGCGGGGTCGACACCGAGACGCTTCATGTTCGTGGTCTTGAAGGCCCAGCCGATGCGACGGGCAGAGCTGTTGATCACCTGTGATTGAATGATTAAGAACTAAACGTTGTTATTTTTAATAAATTATTAACAAATATATCTAAAATATTCTTGCGAAAGAGGGTCACATGAATGAAAACGAACCTTGATGTGATAGGTGTGCTTGTCGTCGTAGGGCGCGTTGAAGACGACCTTGGCATTGGGCTGAGTGGCGATGTCGCCGGGAGCAAGGGACTGGGCCATGCCTTGGAGGAGGAGAAGAGAAGTGCAGAGGCGAGCAGAGAAGCACAGTCAACGACTGATGGCAATGCCTCTGGCAAGCCCCTTTTATATGATTTTCTCAGCAGCAAAATTTTCGTTTTTTAGCAAAAGGGCGTCGAAATGCTTATGAAAATTCGTGAATCGTTCATAATATCACGAAACAAACAAAGAAAGATCACTTATTTTCTCATTTGCTGATGTCATTGGAGTTCTTTCTCCTATTTGCAAATTTTTGAACCGTTGACCTCTACATAATGATAATAATTTTCCATATGGGCAGCATAGTTCATCAAATGCAAATATTCGTGAGAGTTTTGTGTCTTATCTTAGAATAGTTTTGGTAATTTGATCTTTATTCCGTGATATTGCGAGGTTTCCACGAAATTTCCATGTTAACCATCGTACTTTTTAGGAATAGTGAAATTTTGCATCCGCGAAAAATATATAAAAGGGGCTTGCCATATGCATTTCTGCTCTCCTCTCCACTTTTCTTCTCCCCCTCCAGGGCATGGCCCAGTCCCTTGCTCCCGGCGACATCGCCACTCAGCCCAACGCCAAGGTCGTCTTCAACGCGCCCTACGACGACAAGCACACCTATCACATCAAGGTTGTTCCTATGTATGTATAATAATATATCCTTGTTTCGCAAGATTTTCCAAGACATTAATCAAGAATTAATAAAATTAGCAATAATGAATTAACTTAATCGTTCAATTACACTTGATCAACAGCTCTGCCCGTCGCATCGGCTGGGCCTTCAAGACCACGAACATGAAGCGTCTCGGTGTCGACCCGGCCAGCGGAGTTCTCCACCCCAAGGAGCCCGTCCTGGTTGCCGTCTCCTGTGACGCCTTCGCCTACGGGCAGGTATTGTAGATATTCTTTAAATACCAGTATAAATTTTTCATCCTATTCAAAGCTGTAAAGTTGTTTAAATTGCGCAGTTTAAAACGTAATTTGCAGGAGGGCACGAACAACGACCGCATCACCATCGAGTGGACCAACACCCCGGACGGCGCTGCCAAGCAGTTCCGCCGCGAGTGGTTCCAGGGCGACGGCATGGTCCGCCGCAAGAACCTCCCCATCGAGTACAACCCTTGAAAGGTTCCTCATGCGTCTCTTCAATCTCTATTCCTGCCCCGCTCTTCGTCTCTTTCCCTCTGGCAGATAAACCGCATCATGTATTTGCAGTGTTCGCAATAAAATTCGATTTATTAAAAAAAGGATCATGCATTTAGATTGTAAGATGTTGAAATTCGCTGAATTCTTTGCAACGTCCGTTTTTGTCGATCCCTCGGAAAGCTATATGGTTCCGAATATGGAAACTAATTGTAAGGCCAATCCTACTCTATAATTGTTGATTGTTTTAGTTTTTATAAATCGTTACTCAATTTATGATATTTAAGCAATGCGCTTGTTCACTTATTGAATTCAATCTCTTTAGTGTCGTTTCACATGTACGGATACTCTGATATGTACTGTTATTCATGAATCTGGCTACTTACATGAGCTTTCGATGGTCAATCAAAATGCTTCTATCTATGTACGTACATACATATGTATGTATAGTGCTTAGCAAAGAAACTGTATTGATTGTTGGCTGTTACTGGGTGTTAAATGCATGCAACTAGTGCAAGAGTCAAAAACGAGACACCATCTTATCTCATACATCAGCCTATAGTCATTCCCTTTGCAACCAATTCGCTCATAAAAAGCATTATTCTCGTTTGAGTGCTATCAGTAATGGAATGGAGTCGGAGATTACGGTACTGCGCCCTTATGAAAGAGTGTAGAAAGCAGGCGGAAGCATACTTATGCTTTTGTTGTTTGCTATCTCTGTAAATAAAAATAGGCTAACTGGCAGGATTGTGGTAGGACTGCCGGCCACTCCACCAGTTAGCCTTCCAAATTCACGCAGGAAGGCTAACTGGCAGGATTGTTTTGGTTAAGTGCACTAGGTACTATTTGTAAATATGACCATTCACTTTTTCCTTCATCTGCACTTAATTTGTAAATTTCACTTTGTATTATGCACTTTTCGAAAATACACTTTATATCGGGCGTTTTCCTGGGCTTCCATTCACAGCAAGAAAAAACATATTTAACAAGAACGATAGACTAAAAGTGAATAAAATGGCTACGGGACTGTTCTAAGCAGGAGTATACAAGGAAAATCAGTCTTATAACATGACACAGCACGATCGGGGAAGAAAAAATCCAAGAGCTTACAAGGAACATCAGCATTATTAATGGCACAGAATGAAAGGTCTAGCAATTACACAAGCACCTTAAGGAAATGAGCAGCAGCAATACAAGTACAGATCACCGGAATTGGAAATCAACTAGTATTCTTATAATACAGACAAAAAGTGAGCCATCTTGTTAATATTAAGATGACCATTCACATAGCAATCATTGCCAGCCAATTTACCAGGAATATTCCGTAATAATGTCGTAATGCGACACGAGAATTAACAACGAGGGCTTGATAGCGTAAGAGAATAGAATATTAACTGAAGATGAAGAAATCTTGCACTTCTTCATGACAGGAAGTTACCTAGCACTTTCATGACCCACGAGGAGCTAACTCGCCATTCTTCATTCAATATTCCGGAGCTGTTGTGGTCGTGGAGTGGTAGAACTCGACACTTTCGACTGAATTAATTCGCACTTAGGTTACTTAAAAAGACGAAAAACACAATCAAATAATAACCAGACGTATCTCACATTAATTCTTTATTTAAAAAAAAGAATACCAGAATTAGCTAATACAATTTCAACAAGCACATACCGTATGTTAGCAGGCCTGGGCTGATCAGAAGCTGCCGTAGAAGAGTACGGTAGACACAATGAAGAGAGAAGGGCCGTCTCGAAGCTATCCGCCAGCACGTATCTGCAAGATCATCTCTCACTACAACTTCATTCCTGAATCCACCCTATTCGAAATGAGAAAAATACCGAAAAAGTAGAGGAATTTTAAAATAGCCAAGCATTTAACTTTTACACAATTCCTATAAAAATTCTTCCATTTTCGTGCAAAACTTAGTGTCCCCAAAAATCGAGGTGTTCCGGCTACAAAAGAGTTGGCCAGAAGAGTAAAACAAAAGAGTTAAACTAACAGTCCTGCAGATCCACTCATGCGCTAAAGTATGTGCCGCTTCCCTCATAGAGTACCACTCGGCGAGATCCATCTTTGATTGCTCATGCAACTCGATCCGCTTCTGCTGCAAAATATATTGTGTACAGTATACTCTGGAATCGAGAAGAACTTGAATTCCTACTTTACAGTATCACTCACTAATAATCCTTCAGAAGTAAAATGTGCTGAATAAAAAATAACTAATACTCGAAGTAAATACAACATACCCCTGATCTCTGGAATAGAAAAAAAAGAATAAAATAATCATAACACTACGCGCACTGCTAACTTCTGGTTGTGATCCTTGAGATGCAGCGTGGGACGGCGTGGCGTGTCTCTGAGGCTGCTTGGCCGGCTCATCGTTCTCACAGCCCCTGCCAGACCAGGCCATTATCGGCTGCAGCTCCATCACTCCCTTGAATAGTCACTACCTTACCATTCATGACTGACAAACCTGGCTAAGTAAGGCTAACCTGGCTAACCTGGATATATATGAAGATTTGATGTTTACAAAACCTTTCACTCGGAAGCAGTCTTCTAATCATTCATTTACTTTCCCGCGAAGACTAATCGTTGCTGCTGTGGCGGGATTCCTTCCTTCTTCTCTTTTATCCACTCCACCTTATCAATCGGTTCCATATCCATCTCGACTTCCTTGCCGGCTTACTTCAGTATTCTACAATAAATATGGGTAACTACAAAACCGTTTAAAATGTTGGAATATCATTTCTCAAGTTCAATAAAGGTGCCAACTTTGCATAGAAATTGCATATCTAAAAGAATAATGAGCACATAATTGGCCGAAAATAGCAAGTGCATGGTAATGGGAACCATTCAGTCACAAATTTACCATCTATAAAGCGAACCTGCTTGGGTTACTGCCGCTCAATATCGGGAGGGAAAGCGAAAGAAGAGCCGTCACAGGCAGCCAACTAGGCGGCTTCTCCTCCCTCGACGCACACTTTGCAGGCGAGAAGACAACGAGACAGTTCTGCAAAGCAACATCCTACTTGAGAAGCTAAACGCGTCGAATAAAAAGAATACTCCAAATAACAACAAAATAACAAAATCATCTAAAATAGAAGCAAAACATAGACTACACACACACACCTCCGATTGCCCTCCTTGAGATGCCTGAGCAGCGCCTTCGTTCGAGAGATGTCCTTGCAAGCCTGCAGTGTAAATATAAAAGTAAGTGAAACAAAGAAATTTGCATTCTCATTCATTCAATATTAATGTGAGTATTTTTCAAACAAGAAAGAAATACCCTGAACGAAAGTGGAGAATTGAGATTTTTCCTTCGAAGCAATTCCATCGTTTAATAATAAAGGCAAGCATAAAAAAGTAAACAGTAAACTGCTTCATTAAACATTGAGAAATCACATTTCATAAACCGATTGCTTCTGTGGAGAAAGAGACGAGGAGGCGAGGCGACAAAACAACAGCGACTCGAGATGGAGCGATGAGAAGGAGTGCGAGGAACTCTTCGCAGTGCTGGCTGAGGCGAAACGTGCCTGTATAATTGCTATCTGTTTAAAGCGAAATAGGCATCTAATTAAGCGCAAAATGCATGGTAATCAGAACGTGGAGGAGAACACGGCAAGGAGAACATTGTATCAAAAGCAACTATAACGACCACGAAATTATCGCTCCCGGGATGACCGCTACCGCGACCGCGTCGCACCCTGTTAATTAGCCTTCCAACTCCTGTTGATAGGCCTTCCAACAGAAGCTCCTGCCAATTACCTTTCCACATCCTTCCAGTTAGCCTTCTTGCTGGCAAATCCTGCCAGTTAGCCTTCTTGTGTGAACAATCCTACCAATTAGATTCTTTCATTTACAGAGATGCTGTTCCGTGGATCACACATCAGTTTCACCATCAAAGGTCCTAAATAAGGAGAGCTGGAGACAGAGAGAGTGGTAGAGAGAGAGAGAGAGTAAGCGAGATAGTGAGACATAGAGAGAGAGAGAGTGAGCGAGATAGTGAGAGTGAGAGTGATAGAAAGAGAGGTAGATAAAGAAAGAATGATAAGGAGGAAACGTATGTACTTTAAAAGTCACGACGGTCTGACTGATTCCTCACATTCTGCCCTTGTGAACATGCTCAGAGGAATGGACTCTGCTCTCGGTAAGTCGCATGTCATCTTCGACTACACAGTTTTCTTCATTTCAGGAACTGTTGCACTTGTGCCTTACCTTATACTGTCACACTTTTACTACATAATCCTTTATAGAAAGCGCCTAACTGAACAACAGTAAATACTTTAATTTTTATTTGAGTGTCTAAATGTTTATGGGCATATTATTTTTTCAACTGCAGCACATATTTTTTTCAGATGCTAGGCACAAAAATGCGAAATCGGACATTGTCGAATTCGCCGACTTTCAATTTAATCCCGGCCCTCTGCAGGTATTTTATTTCTTGGCATGTTATCCAATTCAAAAAAAAATTGGAACACAATTTGATCTCTCTGATATCTAAGAAAACCTTTGAAACCGCAGAGCAATTTCTATTTGTGAGGAATTTGAAAATACCTTGGGTGTGTGTACTATTATTAATTAATAGGTGGATATTTGTGCGGCAAAAGGATGCAAACTCTTTGCTGTCACAAAAAAACACCGGAGACTACGAAGGACAGATCCATATTTTGAAAGGCGATGGATCCATCATGAACAAGTGAGATTCATTTTTCTACACTATCTATAAATAATTGATTTTACTTTAAATCTTTGAAAATTTCAGTCTGAGAGACATCGTACGCAACAACGTTGGAGATGACGGTCTTAAAACGGCCGTAGAACTGCCGGCCGGAATATATCAAGTGAAGAACTCGAATGATGATGGCAAAATCCACGCATTGACAACCTTCTTCTTCTACTTTGTCAGCAATGATACAGGTTTTTGTAAATTATATATTTTCTGCCAACACATTGCAGTTGAACAAACGATATTCCTCGATATCTAATACATCGTAGTGCATTAAAACATAGTTAAACAGGATCAAGTTCGGGCCATTTTTAAATGTCTGATTTCTTCAATCAAGATCGTCATCATTTTATATTGCACTTTGCGATAAAGTGTACATAAACTCTCTCGCTCTCTGCCCACCCTGCACAACACCAAGATAAAATGCCGATGGTTTCTGATGCTTTAAGGAGTTTTGAATAGTTCTGTCCATCAGCTATAAATGTCCAATTGTGATCAACAGATGTAGTTCAGTCAGCAACTTTTGTCTACGACGCCGAGAAAGCGAAACAGATTTCTTCCATGAAAGAAGATTTCCACTCTGCAGTCACTGTGCTCAGCGCACTGCCGCAGTTTACTCTTGGCTCGGTGTGGAGGAGTAATCAGTATTAAGTTGCATGTTATTAGTTCAAATGCGCTAAGGCTCGCAACCGATTTTTTTTCTCGATCCAATTAGACATCACTAACGACCATATAGAAATATTTTCTCAGGCGGCGGGAGTAACAGTCTACACCAGTGGCTTCGACAGCATGACTGACGATTCTGTCGTTCTTTTTACCGGGTATAACATACTTAAAAATGCTCTTCTTATTCTCTCCTCTATTTCAAAGCCTCTTTGATGTGATATTGGGTCTGAAACCTCAAGACTTACATACATATGTGTATATCATCAACGAATCAAAAATCAGTTATTTTTTAAATATCTCTCTAGGCATAATTAACGGACATTAGCCGCGTATTGGAGAAACATCAAACACTATTTGTACGTAGTAACATATTAGATGTAATATCCAGATCAAAAGAACGCGCCGCTTCGTCCTTCGCAACGATCGTTGGGCCGATTGCAACCGTTTTCATGGGGCATTTTGATGCCTCGGCTTCGTTCACCGTCACCATCGACACGTCAGACCGTCAGCAGATCACGTATACTTTATAGTTCAAAACTTTTTCTGTTCCTTTCAAAGTTCAACTTTTATTCATAATCATATATGATATACATATATTTGACTGCATTTAATGTCGCACAACGGACTTCGCTCCGGGCGCATCCTTCGTCGCCATGTCGCCACGCTGGAAAGGGCATGGCGCCGTTCGCCAGCAAGTTGCCACCTCAGGTTCATTGCTGTTTCATTCAGCGCATATTTAGTCTATGAAAGGAAAGGCTATGAATCAAGCATGAAAATGACATGATATAATCCTTCCTTAACATTCAAAAGGATCAATATCTCATTTTAGGTCGCCTACAAGTTCAAGTCCTCCCGCGCATCGCCCATTTCAATGCATGTTATCACAAAGATTGGAAAGGAGGAAAAGAACGTCACGATTATTGGCAGCGGGACCACAATTATCTACGACAGCAAGTGAGTGCTCTTATCAAAAAATAAACTTGTTAAAAAACTACTTTTTTAATGTGATCGATTACTCTATCAATAAAAGTAGCGATCTTTCATGCAGCTTCTCTGGCGAAAATGATCTAGACGCGAAAGAAATGTCAGCGTCGGAGATTTCTGTGGATTGGGAGAGAATCGAACGCTCTGGCTATTTCGTCGCACGATTCGAGTCTTCCGGTTGGACAACATTTCAGCTCTGCCAAAATTTTATATTGAGAATTTCAAATTAGAGATAAATCGTTCGATACAAGGGTTTCACTGACTTAATTAGACTTGGATGGTGGCTTGGGTACGGGTTCGGATCCGCTTGAGTGCAAAACTCTCTGTCTGCTTACAGGTTCACCGTCCTCTACGCCAACACCACTCGGAAAATCAGGTTTGTGATATTTCAGACAGTTTTGCTTCTTTTTTAACCAACTTATTCTTTAGCAGTTTCTTCTTTATTAAAAAAATAGAAAAATTGTAATTAAAAACAAAAACAAACGCGTTTTTACATGGTCCGAGCCATATTTTGAGTAGAAGACTGTAGGAGAGATAAGATAACAGCGACAGAGAAGCAGGGAAAGAAAGGATATTGAAAGCGAGAGAGAGAGGTGAAAGAATGAAAGAAATCGCCAAGAACGAGGTCCTTGCCACCTCATTCTTAGCTAGAAAAAACCTTTGGCACGGCGGTTCACTGTGTTTTAACGGGTTTGCGCCCGCGGATATTAGTTTCGCATTTTAAGGGTAAATACCCTTGGAAGCTGGTGCAACGGAAAATACCGTAGCCGCAGCCGTAGTTTTCAATGGTATTTTTTCTAGTACAAGTGCATTTCTTATAGGAATCCTCGTCCTGCCAAGTCTTCTTCCAATTTTCCTCGTTTCATGGTTACCATTCTTCTGACAGATTTATTAGTGCCACCTTTACGCTAACTGTGAGATTTTCATACTTTCATTCTGGTGTATTCCGATCAGCAATATTTTGTAGTATACTGTGTGTGTCACGGTGACTTCCCTCACATCTCATTCTTTCCCCCTCATATCACATTTTGCGATGCATTCCATGAATGCAAATTATGTTGTTTGGTGTGAATTATTGTACCATGCATAAGCATATGTTAATTATTTCTACGTAAGCAGTCCTTGTTACGTGCCTTTTGCTTGACTATAATTGTCAGTCTGTCATGTCTCGCTCATAGTGAGCAGTCCCTCTTCCCCTTCTCTCTGCCTGTTTTGTTTTTCCAGTCAGACCAGTTGTTTGATAAAAGCGTTCTTTCCCACGTCATATCCATACCCACACGACAGCGCAGAAGCAAGAGACGTTCATTACATCTGCTTCCAAAGCAACGGGGCTCCAATTGTATTTGACTGCTACAAAAAAGCTATCTGCATCTTCAGCTGACTATGCATGAAAAGTATGTTGATGGAGAATGATCCTTATATATTTTTAAATAAATAAGTTTATCTTTGGGCTTATTTATTCTCGTTGGAAAGATATGTTATTGTGCTATCACTTTAAGTCAGACGACCTTTCTTCACCATTTTATATTAAATAAAAAGCTAAATTTCGTATACATTTGCTGGGTTTCTCTGCTGGCTTCTCTCATCTCCATTCACCAAGGGTTCAGAAAGGTGGTGTATGGTAAAAATTAGTCTACAACGAACACCAAGATAAATTTCCTGCTCTTTTGTTTTCAAAGAGAATCGTATTTAATGCGTATTTACCCGATCCTTACATCTCCCCGTGCTTTTTTCTTCCTTCGATTCTAACTCATTTCAATGTTCGTATTTCCGAAACATTTTCTTGTTTTCACTTACAGTCCATCTTTCCGCGTTTCCCCCAATTTTTAATGTAACGAATGACACAAAAAACGAGATACCTTTATCCCGAAGACCCTCTTAGTCCATCTTTTTTCACTCCTCCGGGTCCTCCTGCGGCCTTCTTCTTCATAGCCTTCTCCTTCTCTGCCTTCTTCGGGCTCTTCACATCTTCCATTGCGGACTTGACACTGAAAAATGCTGGTAGTACAACATTGTTTTGCCTAAATAAGGTTTTTTTATTAAATACATACACACAAAACGGATTGTTCGTAACATTCACCTCTCGGCACGAATGTTTATTCGGATGTTCTTCTGAGCGATGAACATTCCCTCCGGCAGCGCCGCGGCGTCGAATGTTACGCTGCCCGCGGCCGGAATGTTGCGAACATTGCGCGGTCGTCGCGCAATGTTCGGGTCAGCGGAACATTCTATCCTCGAGGGCAGCGCTCTCTCTCCTTCATAAGAATTCATTGTGATCATTGGAAAGATCTGGAAGGAAAGTTCTCCTTGAACTTCAAGTGCACTTTACGTCTTGCACGGCAACCGAGTCGCCGTTCTCGTCAAAGACCTCACAAGGGAAGTCTCTCGAGTGGCGGAAGCTATTGAATATGTTCTCTTCATTTTTGAATAGTACTCATCGAGTAGGTCTAGAATATATTTTCTGAATCCGCTAAAATGACCTAGAAAGTAGGGTTTTTTTAATTTTGAAATTTGGGGTCGGAAAATCATAAAAGTGGTAGTACATAGATCGGGCTACGGAAAAGTGGTCAAAACAGCGACCGCATGGCCCGATCGGTAGTGAGGTTGACTTGTAATCAGATGGTCGAGGGTTCGAACCCCGACGGCGCGATCTTTTTGCATCTATTTATGGACTTGTAAAAAAACAAATATGTACATGTAAAGACCTGTAAAAACACACAATTACATGTTATGTCACGAAGCATCTATTTAGCAGCGGAGATACCGCAAGCTATTTTCTTCTTTTTTTTCTTATGTGCTTTCATGTCTGTTTATTTGCATTTATATCACTGCTTGTAAATAATTATTGGGAGATACTATTATCTGTAGGTGATAAAGATGTTCTCACCATCTCGAATTATCGGGCTATTGGAAAAGGAGTTTGGAATCTCTCATGATCCAGATGGCACCTCTAGGCAAGAGAGGAAAATTTTCAATGCGTTCGCCTCTATTCTCCGAGAAGCGGCCATCTCCGATATAATCATTGAAGAGGGGGAGGAGGAGTGTGATGCCGATGAATTAGAAGGGATGGATCAGGAATGGACTCCTGACGACGCTGGAGTTTCCGATCGTACACTCATCACCGGCAAGACCGTCCAATTCGGTGAATCCGATATTCCCGTCGAGCTGGTAAGCTAATTTTTTTCAGATAAAATTTTTTTAATTAGAAGCGATTGAAAACTTTTTATTTTGAGGTGGAGAAAGCCATCGCTTTCTACCGGTCAGCGAAGCAGAAGGGCAAATACCGATCCCCCTTGGCCCGTCCTTCACGTCCTCTCGGAACAATGGCGAACAAGTTCAAGTTCATCAAGCACGGCTATGACATCAAGAAGCTGTTGAAGTTCCAGCGGGCGAGAGAGATCTGGGATTCGTCCAAGAATCGCCTCAAGCAGCTGGCCAGCCTTCTGCTCGACGAAGTTAAAGAGAACATGGGGCAAGGTACGGATGATCTTTTCATATGTAAAAGGGTAAGAGAGGGAGATAGAGAGAGAAAGAGAGACAGAAAGAGAGAAAGAGGGAGAGAGAGAGAGAGAGAGATCCAGAGACACCTTGTGTATGTATGTATGTACATATGTATATATGTAAATTTGTACGTATGTCATATGTATGTACACATGTATGTACATATGTATGTATGTATGTATGTATGTAGTCTACTTATTTCGGCAGGTGCCGTCTTGCACGACATCGACCTCCAGCAGATGGCGCTTCGCATAAACCGCGAGCACCGCCTTCTGGAGGGATTCAAGGCGTCCAAAGGCTGGCTCTCCCGCTTCAAGGCGCAATCCGGCATCGTATCGCGGCGAGTGACGTCGTTCGTGGCGAAGAAGAATCTCCTCGATCGAGACCGCATCCAGAAGGCAGCCGACGAGTTCGTCAATCAGGTGAAGACGGAGACAGCCAATAAGCCTCTATCTGCCATTATGAATGCCGACCAGAGTAACTTTCTCAAAGAAATGCACTCCGCAAGAACTCTGGCTCCTGTAGGCGTTCGGAAGGTAGAGGCGGTTGTACAGTCGACGTCGGCCACGACCCACTCCTATACCGTCCTCCCCACCCTCATAGCCGATGGCACCCTTGGAGACAAGCTCTACGTGGTTCTGCAAGAGAAGGGGGGAAAGTTCCCGCAGAGCTTTTCCTTTGCGGCTCCAAATCTGGTTGTCCGTGCTGGCTCGTCTCACATTATGACGAAGCAGCATATGGAAGACTGGATTAGGACATGCGTCTTCTCTCCCTCCGCCCCCTCCCACACCTACATGATCGTCGACTCATGGTCGGCGTTCAAGGACCACGCTGCTTTCCATGCATGTGCCCCCGCTGGAAAGACCATAACCGTCCGCAACATACCAGCCGGCGCCACGTCCATGATACAGCCATGCGACGTCTTTTTCTTCCGCCCCTTCAAGTCCCTCATGCGGCGTTTCACATCATACGTAATGAGTCACGGGATCGATTTCGTCGTCTTTCAACGCGAGTCGATTCTCAAGATGGTCAGCGCTGCGTACCACCAGCTCACTGCCCCTTGTTTCCAGCCCCTGATCCGATACGCCTGGCATGGCGCTGGCTACACAGACCAGCACCCCGGCCACTTCGACACCCCCGTCCAAGTCTGCTTCAGCGGCGACAGCGTCATTCCTTGCGAACATTCCTCTGGCTGCCAGTCCCTCTCGTTCATTCTATGCGCTCACAGCCACTGCAGGAAGCGCTTCTGCTTCCAACACTTCATTGTTGACACACACTATTGCTAATTTGATGTTGCTCGATACATTGTAATTTTGCTCCAGAAGTTAAATAAATGTTTAAATATTTGTGGTAAAATTGTAAGGACGAGAAAAACTATTGGAGGAAAATGAGTATACAACACATTTACGACATTTTTCCAAGTCCAGAAATAGATGCAAAAAGATCACGCCGTCGGAGTTCGAACCCTCGACCATCTGATTACAAGTCAACCTCACTACCGATCGGGCCATGTGGTCGCTGTTTTGACCACTTTTCCGTAGCCCGATCTATGTACTACCACTTTTATGATTTTCCGACCCCAAATTTCAAAATTAAAAAACCCTACTTTATAGGTCATTTTAGCGGATTCAGAAAATATATTCTAGACCTACTCGATGAGTACTATTCAAAAATGAAGAGAACATATTCAATAGCTTCCGCCACTCGAGAGACTTCCCTTGTCAGGCCCGTAGAATCTGCTGCAGCGAATCTTCGGCGCAGTGCCGATGACACCGCTAAGCTGAAATTAGAGCTATGTAGTCTATTCTGCTATTTTCATACGAAATCTTTTATGAGAAGCTTCACTGGAATCTTGAACGTGCTCTTATTTACACTTTCCACTTTCCTCATTTAAATGCAGCTGATTTCTCTAGGGTAAAATATTATATTCAAATGCAGATGACATACAAATAAAGCGAATTTTTTCGCGATGCCTATATCACTTTGATTGATAAAAAGAAAGTTAGTTCTTGTGCGCAGATGAAATTTAGCTGATTTCCTAAGATTGCCCTCACCGTGTACTGGATGGGACAATCTCACAGTAATTGGGAAGGGCGGTGGTGGTGAAGGTCCCTGGAGGCTGGCGGAGTTTATTGGTGCAGTCGTTATAGCATACTCTCACGTCGGCACATGTTGCCTGCAAGCTTTCTTAAAGGTTTTGTTTATTTTTCTTCGAATTTTGTTTTTATAATTATCGACGGAAAAAATTCTGCAAAAATTCTTTTTTTTTTCTCCAGATTTCTAAAGAAAAAGAGATAGAATGTGTATAAAAGTGGAGACGAAGATAAACCTACTCTTGTCCGGCTTCTCTCATATCGATGTTATCAATACTTTTCTCTTGAAGCAAAAATAATCTCAAGGAAATAGCGCATCCCGAAAAAATCTAGCGATAATGGAGACTTGAATACGAAAACTCGGCGATCAACAAAAAATTGTGTGAGATTTCAAAGTGCCACGGCCCATCGGACTCTCATTCACGCGTATTATTTTTACGAAGCCGGTTTGTGCGACCTTCGAAATAGTACGCGAGAACGCGAGTGCATGCTCCCAAGGCAGAAGCGACAATTGAACACGCATATTTAATATTGTATATATTTTTCCGAGATCCTCTTCCGCTAATGAATGAAACTAGAAAAGAGCAATACGATAAATGGAAGTAATACGATACGAAGATAATGCGGTAGATGATAGTGTTAAAGATTCATATTTAGAATTCTAAAAATTATGATTATAAAGTACAAAATAAATAGCAATATATCTCTTCTAGTTATAATAATCTTTCTTACAACAGTAGCTCCATAGCTGAAGGTGGGTGCAGTTGCTGCATCGCATCTCAGGAATTGAGCCGATTGTATATTACCGTTCCCCTGAATACATATGATGTTTAGAGCAGCCGAATAACAATGAGATAGATACATAACTATGCACATATCTAAAGTAATTTACACTGACATTGTTATGGATTATGACACCAGATGCACAAGAAGCGAATACTGCAGCCGGCCTATTCGGATAGTTAGCGACAAAGTAGACCTGGAAGAGGATGGCTGAAAACATGCATTCGGCATGGAATTAAGAACGAAGGCACGAAAAGCGTGAGATAGACAATAAGGTATAATTTATGTGGGATATGAATTAAATGGGAAATCGGAAGATCATTGTAAAACATTTCAACAATGGTAAAAGAATGAACAGTAATGGAATATGGTGCTCACGAGGAAACCATTTATGGATTTCTTCATTCATCCTCTTTCTTTTAGTGCTAATAATAAGAGAGATTAATCCTGAGAGAGAGAATTATCAGAATAAATTTTAAGAACAGCCGCACGATTATTCTCCCTCGAGGACATGGACAAGTGTCTCGGATATGTCCAGGACATTTTCTGGGGTGGCAGACAAATGTCCCAGACACTAAGCAAAAGGCCTCTGTTAATATGTCTTTGAAATATCGCAGACACTTTTGGAAAATATTATGTCCAAGACATCGGAATGTCTGGGGCAATGTCCAGGACATCCTGAGAAGGCGAGGGAGTGTACAATTTGAAGAGAGGCGAAACAAACACGCCGAATGTCATTTCCTGTCTCCGAGACAAATCACTCCCCTCGCATATCATTCTTAACCGTAGCGTTCTATTTTGCGGTGCGTTCTAGTGCCGAGAGTGCATGTTAATTATTGTCCGACATAATTATTATTTGTCTATGTGAGTTTTTTCCCGACCTCATAAGCCATCTTGCCTAGTTTTGCTCATAGTCAGCTATCCCTCGTCCCGTTGCTCACCCAGTTATGAAAAAATTTGGATGACAAGTATACATAAATGTGTAAAAGTCAAATTTAGCACAAAATATTCCCTTTTTCTTATGAAATATGTCCATGACATGTCTCCCGCGTGTCTCTAGAGTGTCTTGGAAAATAAAATGTCTTGGACATGTCCAAGACGCTTGCCCCTGTCCTCGAGGGAGAATAATCGTACGGCAGATGTTGTTGGTTATAAATAAAATAAATTCAAAAAAATTTTGACAGCGAGCAAAGAAAGGTAACCTACAACATCGGCGCAGTTGGTTATGTAGTTACTGTAAGAAGGGAGGCACTGAAGAGGGTTGCAGCCTTCAGTTGTTGGAAATGTATTAACCATTTGGAATGCTGAATAAAATTAATGAGAATTATATTATGTTTACTTGGAACGATTCTTTTTGTTATATTGTAAGAAACTGAATTATCTTAAACGTAAGAGTTATGGGACATTTAATTAAGAAAGAAACGAAAAGAATGATAGACTGACGCTGCACAACGCAAGTGGAGTAATGGGCACTTGAACCCGTCGGAGCAAAGAGACGATTCGCTTGGCAGATGACCTCGCTCGGCAGAACAATCCGCATTTCCGGACTTCCAGGAAACTAGCGGGAAATTCTTGGATGATAGCAAACAATGCTGAGCAATTTCGAGAGAAGAGATGAGATAGTGCCAAGTTACACCAGATATCATAAACTGGGTATATAAAAGTGATGATAACGCTTTTTTTTAATTAGACTTATGACACAAATAATATACAGTAGTCCGGGAATATCATTTATGCGTAATCTTTAAAATGAAAGAAAAAGCTATCCGTACCCACTGCACCATCGGCGTGGATGGGTCGCATGCGATTCGACAAGGCTCGATATGCGGCGGGTAGCAGAAGACGCCGGGCGGGCAGGCCCACGTCGTGCGGGCTTCTCTTTCCAGGAGATCAGGACTCGAACACCAGCATGCTGAAAGGCCCTCTTGTCGTGAATCATAAAAGATAAGTGGTAAACACTATCTTGTATTTTTTGACCATATAATCTACAAAGTCGTTGAGTGGAACAAACGAACGATAGCGACAATAGACAGCCGGAGAGCCGGGATAGACGACATCTGGATTCGCCGTGTCAAAGAATCCTCCGCCGCGCGGCAAGCAGCTCAGCCCGCCTGTGTCGACATTGCCAGCTGCCTGCATTAGTACAGTGACGTGGGCAGCGGGCCTCTTTCCATCCTCTTTCAGACTCCAAAATGTGATACGAAAGGCATTTTCTCAACGGAGATGAAAAGAAGACTCGGAGCTGCGGAGAGAAAGAAGCGTCTGACAATGAGGTGAGAGCACTCTTGGCAATTGACACTGACCGACCAGTGATTCCACAAGAAGTCACGTGAAAGCCATGCTCCTATTGAGACTATTGTCGATTTTACATGTAAATGAAAGAAGGGAGCGATACTGATTATTTGGCTGGGATCTGCAATATTTTTGCTATAATCAACGCTCTAGTCATTTCTCACCATTAGCAATTAAATATGTTCGAGTTCAAATAATATGATACTTTTCAGAAATATGTCTTTCTAACAATATCGAGCGTGGCGCCGCTGCTGCAAGTGACTTGAACGCAGGGAGAAGTTGTGATGACGAGGAGAGTGGAGTCAGAGCTGATGTTCGGAGGGCGGAGGAGCGAGGAAGCGAGGAAAACCGCACGTTAGGCACTCTGGCTAGGATCCATTCTGCACTTATTCTTCTTTCAGTTTCACAAAATAGAAAAAGAAAGAATTTGATATGCATTAAAGGAAGGAGGACTTGTTGCATAACATCATAAGATGAACACCTTACCATTAGGCTAAAAAAAATTTTATAAGTTAACACAAAGTAACTTTGAATTGGCAGCGGCAACAGAGTTGTGGTGGTTGTGGTGGTCGCCGTGGTTGTGGTGCTCAGGACAGTCGTGGTTTTTGTGTTGGCATTTTTGGTCGTCGTCGTCGTCGTAGATGTGGACACGAGCGGTTCCTTGGGCCCCGGCGAGCGGAAGCAGCCGACCACCCAGGCAGGCAGGAGAAGAATGAGCAGATATTGCTCGCGAATTCGAGCTCAGCGGTATGATTGGTCGGCTGAAACACAAACTCTGAAGGAACGAGCATTCGACAAAGCAAAGAAATATCGTCCTAAAAAATAGCTTACACTTCGAAAAGGCGCATTTAAAATTGTTGTTAGGCAAAATTTTAATTGTCTGATTTTTGCCAGATGACTTTGGTCATAATTCAATAAGCCAACAAATATTTTCTAAAAATTCATTTGAAACTGTGACGAATATGTATGTGCCAGACTAGAGGGAAAAGAAGAATAAAAGGGTGCATTCATCTAAATTTAAGAGCTTTTGCAAATGATTGTCGTTAAGGCGAGAAGATTGAACGACATGAATAACCGCGCAATGAAGGTGTTAAATGAACGGGAGTGGTGGATCTCGTTTTGTCTCCCTGAACCGCTTTCAAGGCTGGCTGGACGGAAATGCAGGATTGATAGAGAAAAGAAAAAAGCTGAATATGGTCTGGCACACTGCGGTCAAAAGCTCACAATTAGTGGTCAAAGGCGGATCGCGCCATATCTGCGTAGAATTAATGATAGTTTAAAATAATCAGACAAACTATTGTGAAATATTTTTGTGCAGTGTCAATTGGTATTCATTTCAACACGGGTTGCACCTTATTCTGTGTCTTGCAAATTGGCCTTCTGTTATTTCTATGTACAATAAGTAAGTGACAAAGGCGTTTCGCGAAAATGTGGATATTAGCGGGGTCTAGTATCACTCGGCCTCCAGGGGTCGAAGAGACCCACGCGATAGCTCATCCGACTAAGCTCGACATCTTTAGAACGAAACTTAAGAATCACGAACAAAAAGTTTCGGTACCATGGGGATGACTTACATATAAGTAAACCCGGGAAAGTCAGAACAAAGTGCACAGACCGAAATATCAAATAGCGTCAGTTGCTCGCTGCGTTCGCACTGACGCCAAACTGTAAATATGATGTCAAAAAGCTAATTGTAAGTAAGTGCCATAATTATTCTCAAGCTAATTCATTCTACATTTTTCAGTATTTGCCAGATTCAGCGAGGAAAGGTCTTCTCCCCGTCGATGACGTGCAACTTGCTGTCATTGGTGTGCATGAAAGCAATGAGAAAAGGCTCAAAGTCTGCGTCCGGCTGTTGCTCACCGAATCAATTCGGCCAAAATAAGAGTAATGTTAACGACTGTCAAATGGTACTCCTGAAAAAGTACGAGTTACCACTATCTTGGAAACCGTCCCACTGGACATCGCTTTAACCTCGCTGCAACAGTTTTTCGCCCGGTGGCTCATCTAGATCTCCGTGCGCTTCGCTGTTGCGCCTCCGTTAAAATGGTTATTCTGTAAGTTTCTGATTTGGGGCACCAATAATTCAATAGTGCTCCAGAGTCAAATAAGAAAGAATGACGCCACTTTCTTACAGCAAAGGGACAAGCGCGAATTCCTTTTCTCTTCCAATGCCAAGTAATGATTCACTATCATACCTTTCCTGCGTTCCTTCCAACTGATTCATCTGCTCCTCTCGTTTTTTCCTAAAAAGTATTTAAGGGAAAGGAGCCATTTTTCTTTCCTTGCCTTTCTTTTTCATATTTGAAAGGTTTAATTACCCATAAAGACTTCATCTTACAGGTTTCTCAGCAGTTTTCTTCCAGTAAGCATGCGAGGGAAAGCGGTCTTCGCTTCTACCTTGATCCTGGCAATTTTGGGTTTGTTTAAAATAAATTAACAAATACCCTGAAATAATGTTTATGCAGAAAAATTGTTCAATAAGAAACATTTAAAAAAAAACTTTTATAGATTCGCCTCCTTTCTCTTTATCCTTCATATATACTCTTTTTCTCTCTTCTTTCCATTATCTTTCGACCTTCTCTAGGTGATAAGAAAGAACGATGACCGAGCATGAGGAGAAGGGAGAATCGGAGGGGCGAACATTACTTCAGATCTGCACCCACATTCGCGATAATTAATAAGTCAAATGGTGTAAGGCACATGGATTTAGTCGCAGCAAATGTCAGAAGTACAAGACAATCTCGAGTTCACAGATGGCAGTGTTGTTGTAAGAGTAAGGGGCGAGGCCAGGGCAAGCGTGTGTCAGAACAAGACTAACATATGAATGTACTACTTTCAGCTGGTTCTACGACCATAGCTCCGACGACCACAGCTCCGACAACCACAGCTCCGACAACCATCGCTCCGACCACCACAGCTCCGACGACCACAGCTCCGACAACCACAGCTCCGACGACCACAGCTCCGACGACCACAGATTCGACAACCGTAGCTCCGACGACTACAGCTCCGACAACCACAACTCCGACGACAACCGCTCCGACGACCACAGATCCGACAACCATAGCTCCGACGACCACAGCTCCGACAACCACAGATCCGACAACCATAGCTCCGACGACCACAGCTCCGACGACCACAGCTCCGACGACCACAGCTCCCTCGACCGCAGCTCCGACAACCACAGCTCCGACTACCACAGCTCCGACGACCACAGATCCGGCAACCACAACTCCGACAATCACAGCTCCGACGACCACAGATCCGACAACCATAGCTCCGACTACCACAGATCCGACAACCATAGCTCCGACGACCATAGCTCCGACAACCACAGCTCCGACGACAACCGCTCCGACGACCACAGATCCGACAGCCATAGCTCCAACGACCACAGCTCCGACAACCACAGCTCCGACAACCACAACTCCGACGACAACCGCTCCGACGACCACAGATCCGACGACCATGGCTCCGACGACCACAGCTCCTACGATCACAGCACCTACGACCACAGAGCCGACGACAGCCGCTCCGACGACCACAGATCCGATAACCATAGCTAGGACGACCACAGCTCCGACAATCACAACACCGACGACATCCGCTCCAACGACTACAGATCCGACCACCACAGCTCCGACAACCATAGCTCTGACGACCACAGCTCCGACAACCATAGCTCCGACGACAACCGCTCCGACGACCACAGATACGACGTCCTCAGTACCGACGACAACAGATCCGACGACCACAGCAGCGACGTCCTCAGCTCCGACGACCACAAATCCGACAACAATGGCTCCGACGACCACAGCTCCGACAACCACAGCTCCGACGATAACCGCTCCGACGACCACAAATCTGACAACATATCCGACGACCACGCCTGAGCAGATTCCATCCAAGTTCTTTGGGCGCTTCATGCACGACCACAGCGAGAACTTCGATGATTACTGGGCTTCGAAGGGGATGAAGTACAAGACAATCTCGAGTTCACAGATGGCAGTGTTGTTGTAAGAGTAACTGGCGAGGCCAGGGCAAGCGTGTGTCAGAACAAGACTAACATATGAATGTACTACTTTCAGCTGGTTCTACGACCACAGCTCAGACGACCAGCGCTCCGACCACCACAGCTCCGACGACCACAGCTCCGACAACCACCGCTCCGACCACCACAGCTCCGACAACCACAACTCCGACGACAACCGCTCCGACGACCACAGATTCGACAACCGTAGCTCCGACGACCACAGCTCCGACAGCCACAACTCCGACGACAACCGCTCCGACGACCACAGATCCGACAGCCATAGCTCCGACGACCACAGCTCCGACAATCACAGCTCCGACAACCACAACTCCGACGACAACCGCTCCGACGACCACAGATCCGACGACCATGGCTCCGACGAATACAGCTCCTACGATCACAGCTCCTACGACCACAGAGCCGACGACAGCCGCTCCGACGACCACAGATCCGATAACCATAGCTCCGACGATCACAGCTCCGACAACCACAATTCCGACGACAACCGCTCCAACGACCACAGATCCGACCACCACAGCTCCGACGACCACAGTTCCGACAACCAACCTCCGACGACAACCGCTCAGACGACCACAGATCCGACGTCCTCAGTACCGACGAACACAAATCCGACAACAATGGCTCCGACGACCACAGCTCCGACAACCACAGCTCCGACAACCACAGCTCCGACGATAACCGCTACGACGACCACAAATCCGACGTACTCAGCTCCTACGACAACATATCTACGACGACACGCCTGAGCAGATTCCATCCAAGTTCTTTGGGCGCTTCATGCACGACCACAGCGAGAACTTCGATGATTACTGGGCTGCGAAGGGGATGAATTGGTTCCAGCGCATTATTATCCGACAATTGCTGTTACCAAGGTACTGCATTTTGTTTTCTTACCTATCTACAATGTGAGTGGAGTCTACAATCTTCAGTTGCTTCAACATTCTCTCTACTTGCTTACTCCTTACTCTGTTCAGTTGTGCTCTCTCTCTCTCTCCATCTCTCTCTCTCCCATCCCTCTCACACACACTCTCTCAACAAGAAAAGTTGTAGCGGATTTTCATTGTTCAAGAAATTTTTGAGCTTTTCGTACGTTATAAAAAAGAAGACATTTGAAACTGACTTGTATTTTCTTCACTCTCTGATGGTGAAAATTTATTTTTAAAAAATCCATTTTTGAAAACGCAATAAAAAATTGCCTTATGCATTGCAGCAGCTAATTTTTTACTCCGTTACACCAAATTTCAAGGGCTTTCATTTAAGCTATAAATTGTATTTTTTCGAGTGCAGGGTTTCTGACCATTCTCTGGTTTAGTCTGCTATCTAGATCTTGGAGACATTCCAGGGGGAGGGACTCGACGGCACAATGGACAATGCTAGTCATCTCTGCTTCTTCTCTCTTATCCCACTGCTCTCTCTTTCTCTTCCTATCAGATATCTCTGCCTCTTCTCTTTTCTCTCTCTCTCTCTCTCTCTCTCTCTCTCTCTCTCTTTCTCTTTCTGATCCCTTCTCTACCTCCGGCTCATCGCGTGTTCTTCTCATCTCATTTTCATTTGATTTATTCATTAATATATGAAATATATGATATATATGAAATACATATATGAAAAGCACCATAAAAGATAGAAGATGGGAAACAAAGCAATTTTGTAATTTCGGAAGCACGCTAAATATCTGCAGCAGTATGAGTGATAGCCCTGTCCTCCGTTTAGTACTCGGAGATTTTCGAATTAGTAAAATTCTAAATTCTTACTGACGAAAAATTAAACATTCTCAAATTCTTCCATTCGTTTCAAAGAAAGCAAGGATAAATTCGACTTTTCGAAACTTCGAAAGTTAAAATAATAGTTGCAAATTTTTCATGACTTTTCAAACTCTAATTCAACGAATTCCAAAATCATACCATCATAATGCGTTTGATAGTTTTTCAATCAATCGAATATTACTGTGAATACTGCATATAAATGGTAGGTTTTATCCGCCGTAGGAGAAAGAGATAAGGCCATTCAAGGGTTGTACTCGATGGGGAGGTTCTTGCGGCGGACCATGCCGTCGCCCTGGAACCACTCGCGGCGGAACTGCTTGGCGGCGCCGTCCGGGGTGTTGGTCCACTCGATGGTGATGCGGTCGTTGTTCGTGTCCTCCTGCAGAACAGTTTAAATTGAACAAAAAGGATATTTATCAGTATGTGATAAATACAGTAGTTCAAAAAAAGATCTTCAGCACCTGCCCATAGGCGAATGCGTCGCAGGAGACAGCAACGAGGACGGGCTCCTTGGGGTCGAGGACTCCGCTGGCCGGGTCGACACCGAGACGCTTCATGTTCGTGGTCTTGAAGGCCCAGCCGATGCGACGGGCAGAGCTGTTGATCACCTGTAATTGAAAGTGAGTTTATTTAATGTTGTTAATCAGATTAATTATAAAAAATCAATCTTTAATAATCTTGCGAAACAAGTTTACATGAATGAAATCAAACCTACCTTGATGTGGTAGGTGTGCTTGTCGTCGTAGGGCGCGTTGAAGACGACCTTGGCGTTTGGCTGAGTGGCGATGTCGCCGGGAGCAAGGGACTGTGCCATGGCTTGGAGGAGGAGATGAGAAGTGGAGAGGAGAGCAGAGAAGCACAGTCAACGACTGATAGAAATGACTCTGGCAAGCCCCTTTTATATGATTTTCTCAGGAACAAAATTTTCATTTTTTCACAAAAGTGCAATGATTAACATGGAAATTTCGTGTAAAGCTCGCAATATCACGGAATTAAGATCAAACTACCAAATCTATTCAAAAACAAGGCACTAAACTCGCACGAATATTTTCATTTGATGAACTATGCTTCCCATATGGAAAATGGTTATCATTGTGTAGAATTCAACGGTTCAAAAATTTGCAAATAGAAGAAGTCCGATGCAAAATCAGCCATGGAGAAAAATAATTGATCTTTCTTTGTTTGTTTCATGATATTTTGAAGAATTCACGAATTATCATAAATATTTCGATGCACGTTTGTGAAAAAATGAAAATTTTGCAGCTGAGAAAATCATATAAAAGGGGCTTGCCATAGGCATTTCTATCAGTCGTTGACTGTGCTTCTCTGCTCTCCTCTCCACTTCTCTTCTCCTCCTCCAAGGCATGGCCCAGTCCCTTGCTCCCGGCGACATCGCCACTCAGCCCAACGCCAAGGTCGTCTTCAACGCGCCCTACGACGACAAGCACACCTACCACATCAAGGTTGTTCCTATCTCTATTAATGTAGCCTTATTTCGCAAGATTTTCCAAGACATATTATTAAAGAGTTAATTTAATTAGCAACATTGGATTAACTTTATCGTTCAATTACAGGTGATCAACAGCTCTGCCCGTCGCATCGGCTGGGCCTTCAAGACCACGAACATGAAGCGTCTCGGTGTCGACCCGGCCAGCGGAGTCCTCGACCCCAAGGAGCCCGTCCTCGTTGCTGTATCCTGCGACGCCTTCGCCTATGGGCAGGTTCTGCGGTTAATTTTTAGAGTTATACAGATTCAATGTATAATTTATTAAATATCCTATTTTACAATGCAAAATATTTTTCAGGAGGACACGAACAACGACCGCATCACCATCGAGTGGACCAACACCCCGGACGGCGCTGCCAAGCAGTTCCGCCGCGAGTGGTTCCAGGGCGACGGCGCCGCAAGAACCTCCCAATCGAGTACAACCCCTGAAGGGATCTCGCACACCCTCTTCACCATCACTTCCTCTTTCCCTCCGGCAGATACATTAAACGCATCATCTATGTAAATGAAGCATTCATAGTAAGATTCGATGTATTAAAAAAGCATTTGTAAAATTTTGAAATTCGTCGAATTCTCGTTTGTTTCGATCCCCGCAACGGTATATGGTTCCGAATATTGAAATTGAGATAATTAAAAACGAGCAAAAAAACTTTTTCATGATGTACTGTAATATGTGTTAGCGAAGAATTTTTAATAATTCTCTCATGGGAAATGTGGTGCGTATGGTAATTGCGTCGCAAACAGTACACTGCGATATACAAACATACATTTTTAAAAAAATAATATTACTTTTGTTCACATTGATGGTGCATACGGAGAAAGAGAGAGAGAGAGAGAGAACGAGGGAGAGGGGGGGGGAAGAGCAGGTCATGATTAAGAGGCCGTCCATAGACCTTAAAATCTACCGTACTTTGTACCGTACATACATATGTATGTTAAAGACGCTTGAGTATTACTATAATTTTTAAAGTCCCTGGACAGTCTCTTCAAGTTGAGAAATATCAGTACGTTACAGACATCATTTGGGGATCTCTGCTATTTGCATACATTGTAGCTATCATAATCGCCTTGAAGTATAAAGATCAAAATGCCGTAGACAACTGAACACTTATAAGTACATATGACAGCTTGAACTCATTAATTTATGTGGATTATATTGTCTGCGGCTTGCTGCAGCAGTAAAATCCCGGCATGAACTTCAACCAAGCGATCTATGCCTTAAATAACGTTTTATTATATGTTATTTCTTGCAGAGTGGCAGTGGGGCCTCGATTGATGCATGGATGAATGTGAGAGTGTAAAATCGATTTCGTTGATCTCTATTTCACAATGTATAATTCTGATCGATAAACTGACGACGCACTCTGTTTCTAGGCGAAGAAGGGCAAGAGTGACGTGGAGTGTTTTGACAAGGACCCCGCAACTGACGCTCCCGAGAAGACTTCCACCGTGGAGACAAGCGTGTGCTCGCGCGCCTCTCTCCACGTCCTCTTCGCTACTCTCGCCGTCTCCGTCCTCTTTTTCTCTCGCCACTGAACATCGCTCTCCCCTCGTCCTTCCCGCCAAGAACCAACCACGCGCGGCATAAAGCAACCGAAGAGTGATCGAACTTGGTTCAAGCCTTTTGTGGTCACGTCGAGTAACAAGAAATAGTGAACACGATGATAGTTTAGAAGAGATTCAACTCCATAGCTGTCTATTGCGAATATATTCACAGGTATAGCAAGCAGATCAATGGCGAAGATCATTGGAGCGATCTGGAATGAAAAGGAGTGATTAAGAGGACAGAGGCGGACAAGCAGTGACTTTATATAAAGCGGGTAAATACCAGCTTCAGTAGCACAAAAAATGGGTAAGAAAGGCCAGTTTTGCAAATATGAATATGCAATATGGAGCGGTAATGGAATGGCAAATTAGCAGAGAGAACGAAGAATTTAGAGAAAGCAGGCCATAGGTACGTTCCTGGGAATCGTGAAATATGGTGAGGTATGAATATGATTACCTCACCATATTTATATGAATATGAAGGACGAAAGTATGAAAAAAGAAGTTGTCTTGCTCAGATCTTTTTTAAATGCAATACCTACTGTTTCCTCACTGAAATGCGACCTCGGTCTCAAAAGTAGCCAATGCTTTGTCTCACCATTTCCTCAGTTAGCTGAACATATTCCGTAATGTTTATGATCGTGATAATGGTTGGAACGCTGCTATTCAACGAAGATAAATCCAGCCAATCGTTTACTCTGTAACTTTGGTATGCAAGTTCTCGTTGAACTTCAAGTGCACTTTACGTCTTGCACGGCAACTGAGTCGCCGTTCTCGTCAAAGACCTCAGGCCCGTAGAATCTGCTGCAACGAATCTTTGGCGCAGTGGCGATGACACCGTTAAGCTGAAATAGGAGCATTTAGTCTATAACTCGCATTCTATCCTGCTATTTTCATACTAGATCGCTCATGAGAACCTCCACTGGAAGCTTGAACGTGCTCTTATTTACATTATCCACTATTAGAGAATTTAATGGCGAATATATCGACATCAATATTATCCCAAAAACAAAGCTTTGAAAATAATTATACAGTTTCATCCCAACGAGCAAAAACGCGAGTGCACCAGGTTCAAGTCAAAATTTCGTAAAATGTATATCGTTCGATTTTCTTCATAAGAACATATCTTGTGTAGTTTTTTCTCCTCTTTCTTATGAACTATAAATTGGCCCGTGCCCGGGCCGCGAAATAGGTTAAATGTCCAAAAAACCAATTTCTGAAATAGAAAAATGCTTAAAACTGGTCAAAACTGAATTTTTCAAAAAACACATCATACATCTTTTTTGTGTGCTTTCCAATGACAAATAAAACAAAAAAAAGAAAACTGAAAAATATTAAGTTTTAAGGAAGTTATGAACACTCAAAATTTTGCCATACTATTGCATGCACTGAGAAGAAAAATTTTTTTAAAACAAATCTGACTTCATTATTTCTTTTACAATGCAAGTGGGTACTCCTCATAAAATTTTGGTTACCAAAATCCGACACTTTCCCTCGGGGCAGGCGCCCATGGGGTGCTGCTTGATCCTTACAGAGAGGCTCTCTTAACCATTTGGAATGCTGAATAAAATTAATGATAATTATGTTATTTTTACTTGGAACGACACTTTTTTCTAAAATCGAAAGAAAAATAATTATCTTAATCGTAAGAGTTATCGGACATTCAATTGAGAAGGAAATGAAAAGAAGCTCTAACTGACGCTGCACAACGCAAGTGGAGTAATGGGCACTCGAACCCGTCGGAGCAAAGAGATGATTCGTTTGGCAGATGACCTCGTTCGGCAGTACAATTCGCATTTCCGGACTTCCAGGAAACTAGCGGGAAATTTTTTCGAGAGAAATGATGAGACAGTGCCAAATTATACCAGATACCACAAACTGTATACATAAAAGTGATGGTTACGCTTATTTTTTGACACAAATATATTCCTACAACTATACAGTAATCCGTGATTATCATTTATGTATGATTTAAAAAAAATAAAAGTAAGAGCTAGGGCCGTACCCACTGCACCATCGGCGTGGAGGAGTCGCATGCCATTCGACAGGTCTCGATATGCGGCGGGTAGCAGAAGACGCCGGGCGGGCACGCCCACGTCCTGCGGGCTTCTCTTTCCAGGAGGTCAGGACTCGAACACCAGCATGCTGAAAAGACTCTCTTATCGTGATTCATAAAAGATAAGTTATCATTCTTTTGATTTTTTGGCCATATAATTTATTTATATGTATGTACATACATACATCAAATTGAATATTTTTGACAACACTTTTACAATGACGTGACAAATGAATAAAGTAATATATGGTAATTGTGCGAAAACAAAGGCGTAAACGAACGATAACGACAGTAGACGGCCGGAGAGTCGGGATAGACGACGCCAGGATTCGCCGTGTCAAAGAAGCCACCGCCGCGCGGCAAGCAGCTCAGCCCGCCCGTGTCGATATTGCCAACTGCCTGCATTCGTACAGTGACGTGGGCAGCGGGCCCCTTTCCATCCCCTTTTCTAACTCCAAAATAAGGAAATATTTTGAAGTCAAAATACCATGATACTTTTCAGAATATATGCCTTACTAACAATAACGAGCGTCGCTCGTGCAAGTGACTTGGACGCAGGGAGAAGTTGTGATGACAAGGAGAGTGGAGTCGGAGCAGATGTGATCGAGGAGGCATTCGGAGGGCGGAGGAGCGAGGAAGCGGGGAAGACCGCACGTTAGACACTCTGGCTAGGATGCATTCTGCATTTATGCTTCTTTCAGTGTCACAAAATAGAAAATTAAATAATTTGACATGTATTAAAAGAAGGAGGACTTGTTGCATAACATCATAAGATGAACACCTTACCATTAGGCTAAAAAAAATTTTATAAGTTAACACAAAGTAACTTTGAATTGGCAGCGGCAACAGAGTTGTGGTGGTTGTGGTGGTCGCCGTGGTTGTGGTGCTCAGGACAGTCGTTGCTATTGTGTTGGCATTTTTGGTCGTCGTCGTCGTCGTAGATGTGGACACGAGCGGTTCCTTGGGCCCCGGCCAGCGGAAGCAGCCGACCACCCAGGCAGGCAGGAGAAGAATGAGCAGATAGTGCTCGCGCATTCGAGCTCGGTGGTACGAATGGTCGGCCGAAACTCAGACTCTATATGAACGAGCATTCGATAGAACAAGGGAATATCATGCTAAAAATAAAGATTGCACTTGGACAAAGTAAAATTTTAGTTAAAGTACTTTTGCCAGATGACTTTGGCCATAACTCATTAAGTCAACAAATATTTTCTAAAAATTCATTTGAAATTATGACGAATATGTTTGTGCCAAACAAGAGGAAAAAGAAGAATAAAAGGGTGCATTCATTTAAATTTAAGATAATTTGCAAATGGTTGTCGTTAAGGCGAGAGGACTGAACGATATGAATAACCGTGCGATGAAGGTGTCAAATGAACGGGAGTGGTGGATCTCGTTTTATGCTGTGTCACTTCTCCCTGAGCCGCGGACGGAAAGGCAGGATTGACAGAGAAATCGCGCGGGTGCTATTGTCTCGCACACGGCGGTCAAAAGCTCACAATTAGTGGTCAAAAGCTGAACGAGCCATATCTGAGAAAAATTAATGATAGTTTAAAATAATCAGAGAAGCTATTGTGAAATATTTTTGTGCAGTGTCAATTGATATTCATTTCAACACGGGTTGCACCTTATTATGTGTCTTGCAAATTGGTCTTATGTTATTTCTACGTACAATAACTAAGTGACAAAGGCGTTTCGCGAAAATGTGGATATTAGCGGGGTCTAGTATCACTCGGCCTCCAGGGGTCGAAGAGACCTACGCGATAGCTCATTCGACTAAGCTCGCCGTCTGTAGAACGAAACTAAGAATCACGATCAAAAAGTTACTGTACCCTGGTGATGACTTATACGTAAATCCGGGAAAGTCAGAACAAAGTGCCCAGACCGAAACCCAAATAGCGTCGCTGCGTTCGCACTGATGCCAACCTGTAAATATCATGTCAAAAAGCAACATAAGCGCAGTAGTGCCGCAATTAATCTCAAAGTTAAAGCCAATTCATTCTTCATTCTTCTGCATTTGTCAGATTCATGCAGAAAGGAAAGTACTCATCCCCGCCGATGACGTGCAACGTGTTGCATTTTGTGTGCAGTATCTAAGCAAAGCGAAGAGAGTCAAAGTCTGCGCCCGGCTGTTGCTCATCCAATCAAATCGGCTAAGCCATGAGTAATGTTAGCGACTGTCAAATGGTACTCCTGAAAAAGTACGAGAGACCACTATCTTCGAAACTGTCCAATTTGACATCACTTTAGCCTCGCTGCAACAGTTTTTCGCCCGGTGGCTCATCTAGATCTCCGTGCGCTTCGCTATTGCACCTCAGTGAAAATAGCATGTATTCTGTAAGTTTCTGATTCGGGGCACCAATAATTCAATAATGCTCCAGAGTCAAATAAGAAAGAATGACGCCACTTCTTATGGCTATGCAGCAGCAAAGTGACAAGCACGAATTCCTTTCTCTTCAAATGTCAACTAATGATTCACTATCATACCTTTCCGGCGTTCCTTCCAACTGATTCATCGTTTTTTCCTAACAAGTATTTAAGGGAAGGGAGTAAAGAAGACCGCCATTTTTCTTTCCTTGCCTATATTTTTCATATTTGAAAGGTTTACTTACACTTGTTTGATAAAGGCTTCATCTTTCAGGTTTCTCAGCAGTTTTCTTCCAGTAAACATGCGAGGGAAAGCGGTCTTCGCGGCTACCTTGATCCTCGCTATTTTGGGTTTGTTTTAAGAGAGCCAATCTGAGAGGTTCGAGCAGGCCTCTATACAAGACATGTCGGGAACAAAATTATTTTTTGATTTTTTATTCCTTCTAATGGCTTATGTAGCACTCTATAGAGATCCCAAAAAATTGTTCCAAAAATTTTTTTCCTGTTATTTCACCATGGATATTCACCGAAAACCCGAAAAAACTCAAATGATCATAACTTTGTTCGTTGTTGAGATATATTAATTTTGAACTGTTTATTCAATTCCAAATTGAAAGGTGCACAAAATTCATGTTAACCACTTTCTAAAAATATTTCATTAAAGGCCTCATTTTGGCATTTTAATATTTCGTGTGGTGCGTTTGGGGCATAAAAACCCCACCATGTCAAATAGCTGAAAGCACCACATGAAAGAGCAACCTTTGTTACTCCTATTTAGATACATTTCATTCAGAAATCCGGTCCCCAATTTTACAACATTTTCACTTGAAGCGCGCGAGTCGGTCAAAATGGCGCATTTTTCGGCCGCCGAGGCACCGCGAAAGCGCATTCATCGATCCATAACTGCGCTCACTATCAATATTATAAAATCGTAAGTATATCATCTTAGAGCTCTCACGGAGATCTTCAAATGTTTCATACATACTTTTATTGAACAGTTTCAATTTATATGGGAAATTTCGTTCTGTACAATTAGAAGGCTTAAAAAACTAATTTAAAAACATTTTCGCCTGTCGAAACATACATCATAAGAAAGAGGATGAAATTTTGTACAAGATGAACCCCTTTCAATGGAATTTCATGCATATGATCTTTTGTTATAAGCCTAAGGGTAGGATAGCAAGGCATTATGGAAAAACTGTAGAAAAAATTATTGGAATATTCTAATTCGAATTTGGAATATTATAATTCGAATAACCTAAAATGTGAATTCTTTGGCAAAATGACAGCGACTCTACTGGCACTACTTTTATTAACAAAACAAAAGATCGTATGCATGGAAAGAGGTTCATCTTGTAGTAAATTTTATCCTCTTTCTTATGATGTATGTTTCGACAGGAGAAAATGCTCTTAAAGTAGATTTTTAAGCCTTCTAATTTACAGAACGAAATTTCCCATATAAATTGAAACTTTTCAATAAAAGTATGTATGTAACATTTGAAGATCTCCGTGAGAGCTCTAAGATGATATACTTACGATTTTACAATATTGACATTGAGCGCAGTTATGGATCGATGATTGCGCTTGCGCGGTGCCTTGGCGGCCGAAAAATGCGCCATTTTGACCGACTCGCGCGCTTCAAGTCAAAATGTTGTAAAATTGGGGACCGGATTTCTGAATGAAATGTATCTAAGTAGGGGTAACAAAGGTCGCTCTTTCACGTGGTGCTTTCAGCTTTTTGACATGGGGGGGGGGGGTTTATGCCCCAAACGCACCACTCGAAATATTAAAATGCCAAAATGAGGCCTTTTATGAAATATTTTTAAAAAGTGATTAACACGACTTTTGTGCGCCTTTCAATTTGGAATTGAATAAACAGTTCAAAATTAATATATCTTAACAACGAAGAAAGTTATGATCATTTGAGTTTTTTCGGGTTTTCGGTGAATATCCATGGTGAAATAACAGAAAAAATTTTTTGAAACAATTTTTTTGGGATCTCTATAGGGTGCTACATAAGCCATTAGAAGGAATAAAAAATCAAAAAAATAATTTTGTTCCCGACATGCCCGTGCTCGAGTCTCTCAGATTGGCTCTCTTAAATAAATAAATATCAAATGAAACAAGTAACCTGTGATAATGTTAATGCAGAAAAATTGCTCTATTAGAAACTTTTTAAAAAGATTTGCACCACTTTGGAACTTTTAAGATTCGCCTCTTTTCTCTGCATCCTTATTTAGTGAAAAACGAACCACAATTCAATAACGTGTTTATTAATCACACAAAAGATGGACCTAACCGGCGAATGTGCGGCATATTGGAAGAAAGTTTCCCCTCCTTTTTCCCTCTTCTTTAAATTATCTCTCGACCTTCTCTAGGTGATAAGAAAGTACGATGACCGAGCATGAGGAGAAGGGGGAATCGGAGGGGCGAACATTACTTCAGATCAGCACCCACATTCGCGATAATTAATAAGGCAAATGGTGTAAGGCACATGGATTAAGTCGCAGCAAGTGTCAGAAGTACAAGACAATCTCGTGTTCACACATGGCAGTGGGGTAGTAAGGATGAGGGGCGAGGCCAGGGCAAGCGTGTGTCGGAACAAGACTAACATATGAATGTATTACTATCAGCTGGTTCTACGACCACAGCTCCGACGACCACAAATCCGACGTCCTCAGATCCGACGACCACAGATTCGACGTCCTCAGCTCCGACTTCCACAGCTCCGACGACTACAGCTCCGACGACCACTGCTCCGACGACCACAAATCCGACGTCCTCAAATCCGACGACCATAGCTCCGACGACAACTGCTCCAACGACCACAAATCCGACAACAACAGCCCCGACGACCACAGTTCCGACGACCACAGTTCCGACGACCACAACTCCGACGTCCTCAGATCCGACGACCACAGTTCCGACGACCACAGTTCCGACGACCACAACTCCGACGTCCTCAGATCCGACGACCACAGATTCGACGTCCTCAGCTCCGACGACCACTGCTCCGACGACCACAAATCCGACAACAACAGCCCCGACGACCACAGCTCCGACGACCACAAATCCGACGTCCTCAGATCTGACGACCACCGATCCGGCGACCACAGCTCCGACGACCACATCTCCGACGACCACAAATCCGACGTCCTCAGCTCCGACGACAACAGATCCGGCGAACAAAGCTCCGACAACAACCGTCCCGACGACAGCAGCCCCGACGACCACAGATCTGATGAACGCATACCTTAATTGGCAATTTGGAGGCAACCAGCCTTAATCTGGCTCACCTCTGGCCTTCTTCCCGCCCTCGTTCCCATCGTCCTCACCAACCGACTCTGTGGTTAAGCCCGACCCCCGTGATCCCTCTTTGTTCCTGCTCGACGACCACAACACCTCGGACTCAGTCCCCTTCCCTGTCGTCTCTCGTTCTCTAATTTCGAGTTTCGCTGCCTAATAAACTTGTCGATCGAAAGTCGTTTCGCCCGAATAACCCAGCATTGCCTGTTCATAATCCTGAAATATAACGGTTTCATGGTAAATATTTTAACTTTATCCCGTTGAATCCGTCGTTGCCAGAAAAGCAAACATAAAAAGGTGTGAAGAAGAGAGGAACTTGTACATTGACGTTTCGCTCACCATCGGCACACGAAAGACAAAGTGTTCCTTGAAGCTCCGCCCACGCTCGAACTTCGTGCAGATATTGAATCCGTCCCGTCCACGTCGACCACTCACGGCGTTATCACGGAGAAGAAGTGACGACACAATCTGACAAATTGCAGATTGCTCACATCTGTGAAGGGACAAAATTTTAAATAGGGATTCCTTATCAGAGGTCGACTTATGCGGAAGCTTAGCATTAGACTAATTCGATATGCAAAGCAAAGTACTAGAATTTTAAAGAAGACATCAGGGCCGATGACAATTGGAGTAGTCGCTAAATCGGTCCTGGCCAAAGGAACAAGTAAGACTGTATTTTTAGATGAGAACCTTTTCGCAAATTTTTGAACCTTTTACAATAATTTTCATTATTTCTAAAATGTGAGATGATCAACATGGAAATTTCGTGGAAAGCTCTCAATATCACGGAAGAAAACACGAAACTCGCTCGAATATTTACATTTGATGAACTATGCTGCCCATATGGAATATGATTATCACTGTTATCAAAGGTTCAAAGATTTGCAAAAGCAGAAGGAACTCACGAATTTTCATAAGTATTTCGATGCACTTTTGTGAAAAATGAAAATCTTGCAACTGAGAAAATCGTATAAAAGGGGCTTGCTAGAGGCATTTCTATCAGTCGTTGACTGTGCTTCTCTGCTCTCCTCTCCACTTCTCTTCTCCTCCTACAAGGCATGGCCCAGTCCCTTGCTCCCGGCGACATCGCCACTCAGCCCAACGCCAAGGTCGTCTTCAACGCGCCCTACGACGACAAGCACACCTACCACATCAAGGTTGTTCCTATGTAGCCTTATTTCAAAAGATTTGCCAAGAAATTAATTAAGAGCTAATAGAGTTATCAACACTGAATTAAATTAATCATCCAATTACAGGTGATCAACAGCTCTGCCCGTCGCATCGGCTGGGCCTTCAAGACCACGAACATGAAGCGTCTCGGTGTCGACCCGGCCAGCGGAGTCCTCGACCCCAAGGAGCCCGTCCTCGTTGCTGTCTCCTGCGACGCCTTCGCCTATGGGCAGGTACTCAAGATAATCTTTTATCACCAATATAAGTATTTTGCTAAAATCAAGCCATATTTATAGTTATTTTTAAAAATTACACTGCTTATAGAAATAATTTGCAGGAGGACACGAACAACGACCGCATCACCATCGAGTGGACCAACACCCCGGACGGCGCTGCCAAGCAGTTCCGCCGCGAGTGGTTCCAGGGCGACGGCATGGTCCGCCGCAAGAACCTCCCCATCGAGTACAACCCCTGAAGGGCTCTCGCGCATCCTCTTCACTATCTCTTTCTCTTTCCCTCCGGCAGATACATTAAACGTATCAACTATATGTATATAGCATGCACAGTAAGATTCGATATATTAAAAAAAAGGATCAACTGGATTTGTAAGATTTTGAAATTCCTCGAATTCTCGTTTTTTTTAATCCTCGGAACGGTATATGGTACCGAATATTGAAATTAAGAAAATTAAAAACGAACAGAAAAATTTTTTCAACATGGTTGCACTGTATTATATGCGAAGAATTTATAATAATGATGTCATTGGATATGTGTTGCCTATGGTAATTGAGTCGCAAACTGTACAGTGCGATATACAAACATAGTATTTTTTTTTTAAATAATATACTTTTGTTCACATGGTGAATGATGGTGAATACGGAACGGTTCCCGCGGCCGCCCAGTGGACCGTCGCGGGACTTGCGGAATATTGGCGGGAACACGCTCGAAAAAGGCGCGAAGAAAGAGGCGCGAAAATAGTGTTATTCAAAAGCATCTTGCGCGTCGCGTGTCGGTACTCGGAGATGCAGAGCAGAATGAGGAGCGGATCGATGGCGGGGAAGATCGACGTTGTCAGCATGATCAGCGTGCCGATCGAACCGAGGTCGAAGCCTTGCAATTATATTGACTGATATATTGATTGATTGGTTGATTTTTCGGAATTTATTGATTATTTTTCTTAATTCATGTAATTTATCGATAGATTTTTTTGAAGGATCAACTTGTGTTATTCATTTAAATTATTTAAATACTGTTTATTTATGCACAAGATTTATGTGGCTGTCAATGTTTTTTTGTGAAGATAATGGTGAGAGTAATCAAGAAAAGACACCTGCGATTGGCGAGAGAAAAAGTACACCAAGTGGCACAAAGTTGAAGATGAACGGCACCATTGACTGAAGAGAAAAGATGCTCGTATTCTTTTATCAGAGCCACCCCAGTCATTCTATGTTTTTCTTGCTTCATATTTGAACGAGAAAAAAAACTAGACAATTTCCATTTACAGTAATACGATTATGTACAAAACGAGTGCTTCTGGCTAAAAGGATTTAAAAAAATATATATATAACACCTGTACGACGAGCGCTCGAAACAGTTGGACCTGCAGGTGAATGAGACGCTTGCCTGAAAATTCATTATGTATAAGCTATACGAGGTTCGCACGATGTCGTCTAAGTGCATACATGTATGTATGTATGTACTACATACATATTACACGCTTCTGTTGTAAGCAAACGAAACGAGTATCGTCTGTAATAAGTAATAACTATGAATGACCAATAAATAGGCAAAAAAATGACGGGACGCGAGATATTTCCATGCCTTTATTCTCCTTCTTTTTGCTAACCTTGCACTTACATAATTCTTCAACTTGAAAACCTTAAAATCTGCAGTAATCCGCAAGAAATATGTTTGTAATAAGAAAGATGAAGACGACTAAGAACGCTGGATTTTTGCTGAACGGACATGATGAATACAAAATAAATAGAAAAAAGGAAATATCTATCGAAATAAAATGTAAATATCTATCGATATCTCCCATCTTTCTGACCCTGGCTTCCGTTCGCCTTGACAGTGGCGCGCATCTTGGAGATGATACGGGCGGAGCAGAAGGCGATGGCCGCGCCGGCAGAGGCCACGACGCCCGAGAAGCAGCCAAGGGCCACCAGAGTGCCGCCGCGGATTCGCGTCTCCTGGAGAGGTGGGTCAATCCCTCTTTCTCTCTCCTTTTACTTTATTTACGTCACCAAATTTCATGTGAAAGTACCGAAAAATTCTCTCTCTCTCTCTCTTGCTCTCTCTCTCTCTCTGTATACCTTTCTTTCTCTCTCTTTCTCCTTCTCTTCCTCTCTTTCTCTCTCTCCCTCTCTCTCTCTCTCTCTCTACCTTTAACTAACCGTTCTAAACACGATGGCGATATGCCCAATGTCCGCGAGCTCCACTCCGTACTCTCTTCTGATGACGCCCTCAAAGAGGCGCACCGTGTCGCCATCCGGCAAGAAGGCGCCGAACGCGGCGGTGAGCATCGCCGCGCAGCACGTCGCGTCCACGGCTATGGCCGCTGCAGCCGCCATGGCCGGCGTGCTTGAGGAACGGATCGGCAAGTGCGGCCTGGACAGAGAGAGAGAGAGAGAGAGAGAGAGAGAGAGAGAGAGAAAGGATAGAGGGAGAGAGACACAGAGAGAGAGACAGAGATAGAGACAGAGAGACAGAGAGAGTGAGAGAGAGAATGAGATTGAGAGAAAGAAAGAGAGGGAGAGAAAGAGAGAGAGAAAGAAAGAGAGAGAAAGAGAGAGAGAGAGAGAGAGAGCGGGAGAGAAGGTCATGTTTGTTCATAAACCTTAAAATCTACCGTACTTTCTAGCGTACTTCTGTTCAAGATACTTGAGGTTTACGGTAGTTTTTAAAGCCTCTGGACAGTCTCTTTATGTTGAGAAATATCACTACGTTGCATACATCATTTGGGGATCTCTGCTATTTTCATACATTGTAGCTATCATATTCGTTTTGTAGTATAAATATCAAAATGTCGTTTAGGTTTGAGGCGCTTATTTTCATAAAGAGAGAGAGAGAAACTTTTGATGTATACAGTGGTAAAATGTCTCAGATACATTAACAGGTTATGTATGTACATTCATATATGTACATACTTAGAACTGTCAACATTGTAAGAGACTTTATAAATGTTCCGGAAGTTGTTAGGATGAAAGCATTACATTTCATTACACAGTCTCTTACTCGCAGAGGACGACATAGCGGTAGACAAAGTGGAAGGCGAGCAGGATGTATGTTTGGTAGAAGAGCACGATGTAGAGCATGCAGCCGAGCAGGCCGAGCCAGCGCGGCTGAGACAGGGTGGACAGGCCGAGGAAGACGTAGCCGTAGCGAGACATCTCCACGCACTGCGAGAGAGAAGGAGAGAGAGAGAGAGAGAGAGAGGGAGAGAGAAAGGGAGAGGGAGAGAGAGAGAGTTAGAGAGGGAGAGAGAGAGAAAGAGAGAGAGAGAGAGAGAGAGAGAGCAAGAAAGAGAGGTATATTAATAAGCAGAGATGACGTCGTCAATTAAAAGTTTACTAAGACAACATATGTATTTATGTATAAATATAGTTTACTTTTGCAATTTTAATAGTAAAAAAAGAAGAAAAATAAGAGTTTTTCAACAATTTTACCGGCATGAAAAAGGCGTTGACCGCAGCGACGACAACATCCATGGAGGCGAAGCAGAGCAGCAGCAGACGGTAGCGACCGATTCCTGCCGAGCGAGTCCGCAGAATTACGGTAATCAGGAGAAGATTCGTCGCGAGAGACGACGCGAAGATGACGACAGTCGCCACGAAACGCAACCACGAACTACTCGAGAGTGGCAGGAGAAGCATGGCGGGAAAACTGAATATTTGAATTGGTTATTTTGGCGGGAAAAATTTATATCGCGGAATACTTTTTTGAGCAATAGGAATTTTATGACAACGCTTCATTCAATGAATTGGCCTGGCTAGAAGCAAAGTTGTTTTGTAAATATTTTATGTTGTGAAGTGATCATGGAGACGTATTTTTTTATGCAGACCAATTATTTACATAGACATATCTTTGGATGCACATGCAAAAATAATTATAAAAGTTCAATCTGCAGACATAACTTGTCTACCATGCAAAGATGTATTTCAGAGAACGAACCCGTCATCAAGAATTTTCAGGGAACATTTAGAATTAATGAGTAAAACAACATTCAGAAAGATCTATTAAAAACCTAATAGAGCTCGAAAAGCATCTTTGAAGCTATAATTATTGCGAAGATTCTGGAAGAGAGAGAGAGAGAGAGAGAGAGAGTGAGTGAGTGAGTGAGAGAGTGAGAGAGAGTGAGAGAGAGAGGCATAAACAATTAAATAAAGAGATTATGAACATCGTCCTCCGTAAGGAGGGCTCTAAAATGTGTTCATCAATTTGCGCTGATGTTAATTTGAATGTGGCACAAGATGATGCATTCTCAAATTTATAGTCAATATCAAAGTATCTCTGTTTGTACTCGGGGACATGATGGTGATAGTAACTAGACAAATGGAGAATTGAGAAATAGATCGTATCATGTTTGCAAGATCTCCAAATTGCATTGTTGGGTGCAGAAGCTGAGATGTTTTAATCGCCTTCGAAAATCCAAAAGGCTACAGAAATTTAGGTCTGAAAACATCAAATGCCAGAAATATTTGAACATTTGTAGCCGTTTTCATTCACATTCTGCTTCGAACATATCTTCATGCTCCACCTCTCCTTCTCTCTTTCGCGCAGCTCTCTCTCTCTCTCTCTCTCTCTCTCTCTCTGTCTCTCTCTGAATCTCTGGCTCTCTCTGCCTCTATCTGTCTCGCTTTCACTCTCTCTCTCTCTCTCTCTCTCTCTCTCTTTCTCTCTGTCTCTATCTCTCTGTCTGTATCCTTCTGACCGTCTCCAATTCTCGTTACATTGAATTTGTATCCAATGTTAATGAGATGCATGAGAAAAACATGACATAGTTTGGCGAGAACTTCCTTATCACCAAACATCTTGTGATCTTCGAATCTGCGTTATCTCATTACACTTTTCTAGCACTCAATGAAATGCCCATAATTGCTATTTTTCCTCATTTACCCCATTTCATGGACAACAAGGAACTAGAATATCTATAAAAAAAACATACACATGTATACAGACGTGCATATCCATACATCCTTTCTCAGTCACATGAAAACAATATTCGCAATATATCAGAGTCTGAGGCCTTAGGCATGTATGCATTCGAAAATTTATAACCGGAGCTCCTATTCCTGATGATGAGTGCAAGTACTCGTAGCTCAATGGCCATAGTACAAATGAGACCTTGAAGTTGCCGATGTTTAGCCTCGATGTAGAGAGAGGAAAAGAGAGCGACAGAGATGGAGATGGAAAGACAGAGAGAGAAAGAGAGGAATAGAGAGAGAAAGACTTAGAAAGAGGAGACAGAGAAATTAAGATAAAGAGAGATTGGGTGGGTGTCCTTTGCACCAGACGAATCCAAATCGCCAACCAACCTGTCGCAGAAGTTGACCACTTCTTCCACCCCTAAATGTAGGCTAAAGTCCAGAAATTCAAAATTCACTGTTTACCTCAGTAGAGCACCTCACGTAAGCCTAACAAGTACAATCATAAAGCATGTGGAGACCGCAGGTGTAAACGTTTTACACAATGAAATTTTACCTTGGTAATGCACTTCATGTACATACAGTGGCGTGCATAATTCTATAAACTTTTGGTTTTTCATACATAATTTCCTTCAGGGAACATTAAAGTTAATGAAATTTTCAGGGCTGCAAAGATAATAGAATTGTCCACGGCACTGTAAATGTGCCTAATAAGTAAAAGTAGACATGGAGAGATCGCAAATACAAAAGTTTGATCAGATGTTCGAGACGGAGGAAGAGTACGCGCATGACCCGACGAATCTCGGTTGCGTCTCGCTGCGCGCGAGGCAGCGCGCGAGACATGGCGCGAGGGCCAAGACGCCCCGAATGGCGACTCGTTTGTAATCGGAGATGAAGAACAGCATGAGCACGGGGTCGACGGCGGCGAAGGTGGGCATTGCCATAATGATGATCGTTCCATATGCGCCCAAGTCTAGGCCTGAAACGATTATTATTATTAAAATATAACAATAAAAATACACAATTAAAAAAGAACACGAAACGAAGCAGGCATGAAAGCGTAGAGAGGAACCTCACAGTTCATCTACATTCGATTTTTAGTGTAAAATTGCATACTATATCTTGGCTATTTGCCAGCGAGTGCTGTTTCCAATCAACTCTGCTAAATCATGGTCTCACTTTTTTCCTTGCTTTTTTGCCGCAACAGTTTCTCCCCGTTCATTTTTTTTTTCATATTTGTTTTTCTACATTCCATGGCCAGCGAATGTTCCTCCTTTTTTCGTTCGTTGTGAAACCACTGTTATTCTGATGGTTTCCTCAACTGGGTTGTAAATAACTAGAGGAATAGTTGGACGCGCCATTTTAGGAATAATTATTGCCATGAAAAAGGGCGAGCATTGGCTGCACGCGCCGTTTTGGGAATAAGTCTTGCCATCATTGGTAGCTCATGATCTCCTTGGGCATGGCCTATTTTTGTTATGTCCCTCAAACTGTCCGAATAACCATTTCATCATCATCTTCTGTAAAAGTTCATATCTGTTCTATATATGACCTGATCTCTTCTAGACACTCTTCTCTCATGTTTTCCGTGTCATGTTTACAACGTGCTCAACTATCCCCTTATCTTTATGTCTCAAGCTGTTCTTCAAGCTTTCAGTCCTTTTCTCTCATGCCGACCTCGGGTCGGCCATTCTGTTTTATTTCATCGCCCAAGTCACGCGTAATGTGAGGTTATCTTTTCGAGTTCGTTACCTTGCTTCAAATCTGCTCAGAAATATACGAAATCTCAAAGGTCTTGAGACTTTTTTTTTAAACCTAATTCAAAACCATACGGCGGTATGAACATTGAGAAATTTCTTCATAGCGAGGGTAATTATGCTTTTTCATTCGCTGGTATTTCTTATATATATATATATTTAAAAGTATTGTTAATTGTTTTTTTTTTGTCAAGGTGGAATTTCTGGAGGTCAACATCATGATTGGCTACAAATCGGAGCCGATCAATGGCAGCGAGCTGTCATCCAGTGATCATAGGCATGTTTTCGTCTCTCTCTCTCTCTCTCTCTCTCTTTCTATCTCTCTATCTTTTTTCTGTCTTTTTTATATATCATTTTTATTTTAATATTTTTTTTGTATTCTTCTCTCTTTTTTCTAACATAAGTAGGTCACCTAGTTCAAGTACAACACTGCTTCGATCTCTTTATTCTTGTACGAATTTTATATTTAATTCTTGTTTCTAATTCATAATTACCTTAATATTTTTTAAATTGGACTAACAATAAGTAAATTATTTGTATAAATAAATATATATTTTTATTTATTTTATGTTCTTATTTTAACTTTTATATTTTAAAAATGAATATTCATTTCCAGCAAAGCCGGCCTCCTGACCGGCATTGCGACACGTGCGCTCATTCAGCCTCTCGATGTGCTCAAGATTCGCTTCCAACTCCAGGAGGAGCCGATCGGCGGACGAAAGTCCGGCAAGTATCGGGTGCGTCTTTTTCTCATTTGTAATATTGTGAATTTTTTTTTATATTATTTTTCTCTCCCTTGTGTAAGAATATTGTCTTTTGGCCGTAAAGTAAGGAAACGGTCCATTACTCCACATTTACTTTGTCTTTTTGGTTAGGGCTTCTAAATTGTTAGCAATCCTGATAATACCATTAGTAAGATCCCAGAGGAATGCTTTGATAAAATGTCTCCACGAAACGTTGTTAATAGACAAAACGTGGGTACTAATTATGAGGATTCCGAGCCTAACTATGTTTTCGTTATACCCAATTTTGAGCTTCTAGGAAGGCTCTTAGGTTTGGCTCCAGCCTAATTTGGGTCAGTCCTTTCCTATTTTTAGTTAACGTAGTTCGCGTTAACCTACTCTTAGTTCGCCTTAACCTACCCGTAGTTCGCTTTAACCTACCCGTAGTTTGCCTTAATCTACCCTTTGTTCGCCTAGCGTATTTAGCCTATCCGTAGTTCGCCTTAGCCAATCTTTGATTAGCCTTGGCCTATCCTTATGCCTATCCTTTGTTATGCTTACCTTTCCTTAGTTCGGCTTAGCGTATTAGTTCGCCTTAACCTATCCCTTGTTAGCCTCAGCCTATCCTTTGCTAGCTTTAGCCTTTACTTAGCTTGCCTTAACCTTAACCTTAACCTAACCTAAGCCTTCCTTTACTTGCCCAGGGCGTGATGCAGTCGATGTCGCTAATCCTACGCGAAGAGGGCGCGACCGCTTTCTGGAAGGGCCACCTGCCGGCGCAGGGCCTCTCCGGCATCTACGGCCTCGTCCAATTCGCGTGCTTCGAACGCATCAGCCGAGCCATTGGTCTCTTAACTTTTTTTCTCCATTTTCTCCTTCGCATTAGCGAGGAGTTGTTTTTGGAGCTTTTTACTCTTTTCGTTTCTCGAATTACACGCCAGTATTGTTTTTTTGTAGGATTACGATATATTTTAAGGTCTCTCGACAGCCTCTTTAAAAATGAAGCAACAAAGTATAGAATAACTATATAAAGGAACAGACTTGTAAATGTTCACAGAAATTACTTATTTCGTTCTGTCCTCCACAAAGTTGCGCAGTCCATCGCTTTCTGTCTTCGAGCGCTTTAGACTCTTTCTCCATTGATATCTCTCGTTTGTTTTCGTTCTAACTCTATCTACTTATCACTCTGTCTCTCTCTCTCTCTCTCTCTCTCGTCGGCAGGTTCTCATCTTAATCGTGGGGAGTCCGACTTCATCGCTGGTGGCATCGCAGGAAGTGTCGCAATTACCGCTGCAATGCCCTTGGATGTCATCCGGACCAGACTCGTTGCACAGGCAGGGATGGGAGGCAAAGCAGGAGGTAAAAGAGAGAGAGAGACAGAAGGAGAGAGAGAGAGATAAGGAAAGAGAGAAAGATAAGGAGAGAGAGAGAAAAGGTGACCGAATATTACTGTACACATCTTGTATGCATCTTGACAGAATATACGGTATTTAGATCTATTTTACTGCCCCCTCCCTATTGCTATGACTTCCTTCAAGGGTTATGTGAGTGTAAGGTCTGTGTAAAAGACAATATTCGCATGTCAGTCGCAGAACTGTAATGGCTTTTCTTTTCGAGAAATGGGAATATAGATTTGTTTTCAAGAAATAAAAATGAAGTCTTGCTATGTATAGCCCTGCTTCTAGCTTCCACGCAAGTCTACCGAGGCACACTACATGCGATCGTCGAGATTTGGCGTCAAGAGGGCGCCAAGGGCTACTTCAGAGGATGGATCCCGAATCTTGCGCAGGTACGGTAGACTTGAGCAAGTGAATACGGTATCTGTGATTAAGCAGGGTAGGTTACCGTAGTAGGGATATCCCATACTTTTTGTCATCGATATCAATGAACTAACTATTCACCGTTTTCACAGGTTGTGGATGATATATTTATCTAATTTCTCCGCAATCAAAGCCACCGAATCTCGATGATGTTTATTTTAGCTGTCATCAGGTGGCTTTTCTCAACTTTGTATCTTACCATTAGTTTCAGTAATTCATTTTCTCTGTTTCTCTCTCTCTCTTTCTCTCTTTCTCTCTATCTCTCACTCTCCTTAAATATCCTTTTTAAGGTCGCTCCAAATACAGGACTTCAGTTCCTCTTCTACAACGTAATCATTGCCCACATTGACCGGGTCATGGAGTCGAGAGATAGCTCGCACGCCCTAGTTGCCGGTTTCTTATTTTTTTCCTTTGTACCCCCCCCCCCCTCAACTAGGATATCACCAAATATTTTATGGAATGTGAAACAAAATAAATAAATAATTATATTAAACTGTGTTTCACTAAGATGTTTGTTTAATATCGGTGTTATTTAGTTATATTGGGTTATGTTAATTAAGATGAAAATAGGAATATTAAAAATAAATTATTAAATAAAATGGTCTATAGGCGCAATCGCCGGAACGTTGACGAAGACGATTCTGTACCCGCTTGACCTGCTTAGACATCGACTTCAGATGAATGGATTCAAGGTTTATATTATATTATATATATATATTTTTTCTTTTATAAGATTTGAAAGTAAATTCTATGAATTTATTTGTTTTTATTTTATCGCTCCTTTGCTTCCTTTTTTAAAGTCTACCATACATTCCTGCCTGCTAGCAGACCATTTATTACGATGAAATTTATCATCAACAACAACAACAACGATAAAAAAATTTTTTACTCTTAAAAATCTTGACAGAGAGAGACGCAATTCGGAAAGACGTCCAACTACTCGGGCGGCCTTCTTCGTTGTGTGCTGGCTATTCTCAAGGCAGAAGGCACTTTTGGGCTCTTCAAGGTAGATTATTACTTATTTGAAAGGCATATTCATTATCCATTTCGAAAAATTAATACGTTCCCTTTAAATATTCTCCCAATTCAAGGCCGCTGATATTGTTCTTGCTTAAAAAGTTGAGCTTTTCAACAGAAATACTCCCATACTCCATTTATGAGGCAATTTTCAAGACTGTTTAGCGATGGCAAACTCATTTTACGTTAATTGATAATATTTTAAAGCATATTTAATAATAAAAATCAACTAAATATTCGATTTCTTGTAGTGACTTGGAAAAGGTGTCTTTTTTCTCAACTTTAAAACTCATACAATTTCTCGTAGGGCCTCTTGCCAAGTCAGCTGAAAGCCGCGACGAGCTCCGGCTTGAGCTTTCTCTTCTACAAACTCTTCTGCGATATGCTTCGCGAGATGAAGCCGTGAGTATTATTACGGTATCATCTTATACGGTAATACTACGCTATGATTCTGTGTTATTTTAGGTGATCAATTAATGTTGTGGTTCATTAAGAGAAAGGCAAGAATTTGAATATTTATAATTTGCTCTTATTTTGACAAGGGTTTTCCGTATCGTTGCTAAAGCTAGGAGTCACGTGGTAGTTGGGAATACTTTTCTCGGTTATTGGCTATGAGTATTTGTGCTGTGGCCCTCGTGCATGTTTTAAGTTCGATTTTATTTCTTAGGTTTGTTCTCTCTCTCTCTCTCTCTCTCTCTCTCTCTCTCTTTCTTTCCATCTATCTCCCTCCTTCCCTACCGCCCTATGGATCTGACCATGAGTTCTCTTTGTGCAGCAAATTATCGGGTGATCTATTTGCTCACGACTAGGGTTTCTCCCGATAAGCCTATCTCCAGTTATTAGGCATAATCGCCACGTGTTAAGCTTTAAATTCGGAACCCGGTATATTCGTCACCCTTTAAATTTGTACATACATGTAAATTCGGTGTCCTATGCGGTCGGTAGTTTATACCTTTAAGTTCGTTCTCCTATGTGATCAGTTCCCTTTAAGTTCATTACCTTTAAATGAGCTACCGTTTAAATTATATGTTCGGTACCCATTCTTGAGTCCGTATTCTTTCAAGTTGCCTTGCTTACCTATGCAAGTTACCTATACAACTCTCAACGAATACGGTGCTGTAACTGGTACAATTGACAGTTTTGCTTGTTATTTTCAGTTGTTGCATATTCCTCAATTGACGAGTGAATAAATACTTCAAAAAAGTATACTGTACGCAAAAAATATATCTTTCCTAATTGCACTGTTGGGCTCAGAAAATGAGGATTTTTAATCGCCTGCGAAAATTCAAAAAAGAAACATAGATTTCTGGTCAAAGCAGAGCGAAGCTGCAAATGTATGAATATTTGTAGCTGTTTTCGTTAACATTCTGCTTCTGATACATTATTTTCCACCTCATCTCTCTCTTGCTCTGTCTTCCCTTGTCTCTCTCCCTCTCTCTTTCTCTCTCTCTCTCTCTCTCTCTCTCTCTCTCTCTCTCGCTCTCGCACATACTATCCTATGGACCTTCTCTAAGTATGGTCGCATTGAAATTCGTACCCAGTGTTAATGAGAGGAATTTGAAAAACATGATACAATCTTGCGATAACTTACTTATCATGAAACATCTTGTGATCTTCGAGTCTACGTAATGTCATTATACCTCCCCAGTACTCAATGCCCACCATTCTTATTTTATGGTCAGTTGCCCGATTTCATGGATAAAATAAATTTGAACATCTGTATATCTGCACGCACATACTATGTATGTAAGTAATACAGATATTCATATTCACATATAAATCATTTATTGTCACAGTAAAATATTATTCGTAATATAATAGAATTTGAGGCCTTAGGCATACATACATATATGCAATTGGAAAATTGGTTATTTATTATAATATTCGTTAAATGGCACAGTAGGAGCTACTATCTTGAGAGGAAGTACTCGAAGCCAACTGGCTATTGTACAACTGAGACTTTGAAGCTGCTGATAAATAGCCTCGAGGTGGAGACAGGAAAAGAGATAGAGAGAGAGAGAGATGGAGAGACAGAGAGAGAGAGAAAGAGAGAGAGAGAGAGAGAGAGAGAGAGAGAGAGAGAGGACAGAAAGACATCGAGAGTTGTGTCGGTGCCTATTGCACCTGCCCGAACCGAATCGCCAACCAACCTGTCGGGGAAGTTGATCACTAAATGTAAGATAAAAGTCCACAAATTCAAAACTGCATGTTTACCTCAGTAATTCACTTGATATATGCCTAATTAGTACAACAATATAGAAAACGGAGACGGCAGTTGCAAAAGTTTTACACAATGAACATTTACCTCATCGTCAGTCATGCACTTCATATACATTTGTCTAATGAGAACAAGCGTGCTATCCTTTACAACGTATTAAGATGTGCGAGACGGAGGAAGAGTATGCGCAAGACCCGACGAATCTCGGTTGCGTCTCGCTACGCGCAAGACCGCGCGCGAGACATGGCGCGAGGGTCAAGACGCCCCGAATGGCGACTCGCTTGTACTCGGAGATGAAGAACAGCATGAGCACGGGGTCGACGGCGGCGAAGGTGGACATGGCCATCATTATGAGTGTTCCGTAGGCGCCGAGATCGAGGCCGGAAATTAGGATTTCATTTTAATTATATTTAATCTTTTCGTTTATAAAACGAATAAATCACACGAAACATGGAAAAATAGCATTATGAACAGCGACCAACCTACTAGGGGCGCCACAATAATCACCGTGGTCGGCAGGAAGTTGAAGATGAACGGCACGACGGTCTGCAAGGCATGTGAGGCATACAAAAACAGATGCAGAAGTTTAAATCTCTTCCAATTTACGGAGCTCGTCAGCTCACTCACTCTCTATTTCTCTATTTCTCTCTTTCTCCCTCTTACTCTCTCTCTCTCTCTCTCTCTCTCTCTCTCTCTGTTTCTTTATTTCTCTCATTCACTATTTCGCTCTCTCTCCATCTCTCTAATTCAACAATAAGCAAGAAGTCCGAGAATCTAAAAACAGCCAATATTAATCACTATGTCACAAAGTCTGGTCATAACAAAGCCATTTAGCTAATCCCCAGAGTTCTCCCCCCGTAATTCCGCAGAGAACCTGAATGACAAGCGCGCGAAATAGCTGAATCTGCCGTCTGATGTGGCGTCGACCTGTGAGACGAAAAAATTCTTTTTTTTTAAATAGCCATTTTTTTAATTTAAGGTTTGATTCTAGGCTTTTTAAAATTATAATTATTATATCTATAAAATTATTTTTAATTAAAAAAGATAATGACAAAACAACATAAATAAATGAGTGAGAACACAAACCATGCGCGCGTGTGATGGCGCGCATCTTGGCTACGATGCGCGAAGAGCAGAAGAGAATGACGGCGGCCGCCACAGCGACGACGACGCCGAAGCTCGCCAGCCCGACCAGGGTCTTGAAGCGAATGTGCGTTTCCTGACGAGGATTACTGTTATCATTTTCTTCTTTCAAATTCCTATGCTTTTTTCATCTTCCTATCTCTCTCGTTTTTCTTCTACCAAGTTATCATTCTGTCTATCTTTTCTTAGCATTCGTTGGATCTCTTCCAATTTACGGAGCTCGTCAAGTCACTCTCTCCCTCTCTCTTTCTCTCTCTCTCTCTCTCTCTCTCTCTCTCTCTCTCTCTCTCTTTCTCTCTTCATCTCTCTCCCTCTCTCTCCCTCTCTCTCTCTCTCTCTCTCTCTCTCTCTCACTCTCCACCGTTCGCACGACGATAGCAAGATGTCCAAGGTGCTTCGCGTCCGCGGCGAACTCTCTTCGAATGACGTCATCAAAGAGCACCGCCGTCTCTCCGTCGGGCAGCAGCGAGGCCGCCGTGGCCGCGAGCATGGCAGCGCACGCCGCGCCGTCCACCGCAATGGCCGCCGCCGCCCACGGGCCGAGCGGCCGCGAAACGAGCCAGTCTGGCCTGAGCACTTACAATTTGAAAAGATGCTGATATTTCTTTTATCAATTCCATTTTCCGAGTCTCATAAATGTTGCCACCTTTCGACATGATTACCATAAATTTAGAGCTAGTATGTCCATTTATTATTTAAATATTCACCAATGTATCTTTACAGGGCACGTACATACATAGTATGTATGCATGTATGTATGTATATACACACATACATATGTATATGTATTTGCATACATACATATGTACATATGTTCACACGTGTGGAGTATGAATGAAGGAGAATAAAAAAAAATGTCTTCCCTCCCAATCATCTTCTCACCGGCAAAAGACGACGTAGCGATAGACAAAGTGGAAGGCGAGCACGATGAATGTCTGGTAGAAGAGCACGATGAAGAGGAGGCAGCCGAGTAGGCCGAGCCAGCGAGGCCAGCTCAGAGAGGAGAGACCGAAGAAGACGAAGCCGGACGGAGACATTAGAATGCACTCAAGGGGAGAGAGTGATCGGAATGTACAGTGTATTTCGAGGAAACAGAGAAAAGTAGGCAGAGAGAGAGAGAGAGAGAGAGAGAAGAGAAGAGAGAACAGATTAAGAGAGAGAGAGAGAGAGAACAGAGAAAGAGAGAGAGAGAGCGCGAGAAAGATAAAAGAGAAAGAGAGAGAGAGAGAGAACAGAGAGAGAGAGAGAGAGAGAGAGAGAACAGAGAAAGAGAGAGAGAGCGAGCGAGAAAGATAAAAGATAGAGAGAGAGACAGAGAGACAGAGAGAGAGAGAGAGAGAGAGACAACAGAGAAAGAGAGAGAGAAAGAGAGAAAGAGAGAGAGAGAGAGAGAGAGAGCGAGAGAAAGAGAGAAAGAGAGAGAGAGAGAGCGAGAGAGCTTGAGAAAGTGCGAAAAAAAAGTCTATCTTTTTATCACACATTAATTACTCCCCCTGCAGTACCCCTTCCACCATCTCTCACCGGCATGAACAGCGCGTTGACGGCAGCGATGGCCATGTCGACGGAGGCGAAACAGAGTAGCAGTATACGGTAGTCACCAATGCCCGAAGAGCGCGGCGTCCGCAAGATGACAACGATGAGCAGAGCATTGGTCAACAGAGAAACCGTGCCAATCAAAGCGGTCGCTAGCGAGTGCACAAGTGACCAATTGGTCAGCAGAGGAGAGCTCATCTCTATCCTTCTTTCGCGACAGGACCACCTACAGTACACATTTTCACTCTCCCATGGAATATCTCATAAGGTACGGTTGGATTGAGCTGCGATGTTCGCTTCACGATAAAGCACATTGTCGACGATGATTACGCGACATTCAGGAAATTATTAGACATTGGCGACAATTAAACGCGCGGGCAGATTTGTGTTTCAAAGGAGGAGAGGTCGACGTGACGATTTCGAATGAATTGCTAAAAGAAGGACGACATTTTGCTAGACGTTAATATGGAGTCTAACATAAGAAAACTCCTCATTTCCTAGTTGTCACCTTCTTAAAATGACTGCCTTTTCCCTTTGCGAGCAGCTGAATTCTTTAGAACATTTACGTTTAAAGCGAAAAGGCAATCTATCAAAATGTCAGCTTCGTCGTCTTCTTATAATAAATGGATAATCAACACTTCTTAACTCGAGTACATGAGCACGGAAGTGAAAAGGCAAGGGAATCTAACATCATAACGGAAAATGTCACGGCAAATTAAGTGATTTGTAATTTGTTTGATCAATTTCTTGGAAACGAAGTGTCATAACCAATTAAGTCATTAGTAATTTCGTAGATTAATTTCTCCTTCGCAATCCGATTAATGAAATCGACGCGTTTGAGGTTACAAACCAAGAAAACAAGAAGATAAACCGTCGTGGCCTGGCTAGACACTCATCTGTAATATTACAGTGACGTCACCCACTCCAATGTATGTTCTTGAAGATCTGAGCGTATCTAGACAGTACTCGTTTTCATTTCTTGCACAAATGCTCCTTATTTCACAACATGTACTTGTACTATTTGACTAGATGACTCGTCTTCTCCTTGCATGTGTTACTCTTATGCCAGCCTATGAATAGGTCATTCATGAATACAATCACTTCCCTTATTAGCTCCCTTTATAAGGAAATGGCAAGCTCCCTCATACAAGGATCTCATTAATCCGCCATCCACATCGCCAATTCCTGTTCAGGCACTTCATTCCATTGATTTGTTACTTTCCAACTTTGCTAATGAGCACTCTTCGACATTTTCTTCAATCTGCTTCTCTACTCTGTATTTCACAAAACACTCCTTCTAAAAGACCATTTCAATTTATAACAGCCTCTCCTCAAAATACAACGCAACAATTAATATCTTATAGGGTCTTTATAAATATGGGACTAGTTCCCCCAAGTTGGACCGAGGATGGATGGACGGTTGGGAAGGATGCGAGAGATGGGAAAGGAGAGAGAGAGAGAGGGAGAGAAGGGTACCACCAGGCATCCCTCCTACTCGTAGACCCACGAGTTGATGAAGGGGCTCTCGTAGTCGTTGATCTCGCTGTCCTTGAACCAGTGGGCAATCTCTCGGTTAGCCGAGTCCACAGAGTCGGATCCGTGGCAGATGTTGCGGCCGGTCTGAAATAAAGCAAACTTTTATTTTGTATTTCATTAACATCTAGCACATCCAAGCCTCCTTATTACCAATGATAAACCCATACATTGCCTTTTATGATCGATAATTACAGTTTACTGGCAATAAAAAAAATTTTCCTTTGACGCGAAACAAAAAAAAACACTTCCACCTGCCTGAACCTCAATTAGCTTTACTTCAGCAATTCCTGACCTGGATGGAGAAGTCTCCACGGATGGAGCCGGGGGCCGATGCGAGCGGGTTGGTCGCGCCGAGCATGATACGGCCCTGCTTGACAATGTCCAGTCCCTGCCACACCATCGCCACGACGGGGCCGGAGGTCATGTAGGAGATGAGTCCAGGGAAGAACGGCTTCGCCTTCAGGTCCTCGTAGTGGGTCTGAGGAAGGAAAATTATCATTAAATGTCAAGCCAAACAGAGCAAATATCTGCATGTGAAGCTAAAAATTTTCGAAATGAGATCCCCTTTCTCAAAAAAAAAACTATCAATCAATATTCCCATCTTAATGTCATATTCTAGAGCTGTCAACAGTCGCGGCTGGCGAGCAATAAAGTTGGCGGAGTGCCAACTATTCCAACCCCCCCTCACAAACGCACCTCGAGATGATCCTTGGAGGCAGTCATCTGCTTGAGTGCCACGAGCTTGTAGCCGCGGTCCTCGAAGCGCTGGATGATCTTGCCGACGAGTCCACGATGGACGCCGTCCGGCTTGATCATGATGAAGCTGCGCTCGTTCTTGTCGGCCATCCTTCAAATAGTGACAGATCTTAGTGTGCTAGATACCGTATCTCAATCATAAATTCAAAGACGCACATACCGAAAATATTCAAGCGGAACGATTAGTATCAGTGGAAAAATTGAATGGTAATCGTGAAATTTTGCAATCCAAAGTGGATGTTGGCGTCCGTGGACGTGGCTTTAGTGTTGGGCGCAGAACGGCAATATATAGACAGGAAAAGTGGAGGCGTTCTCTTCAATCTCGCAGAGGTCAAGGACGATGAGCATGGGCAAACACTGGGGAAAGGAGCGCATTCACCCCCGTCAGTTGAAGTGTGCTAGGCTTACCTAGCCAAGAATAAAGGAACTCCTATGGAACAACGAGAATGAGGGGGGGGGGAACGAAGGCCATGACTTGTAAACATGAAGTAGGACTGAGAATACCTCCGGAAAAATACGTATAACGTCATGTTTGAAGGGAAAGGACTTGGAAAAATCATGAGAAAAGTTCCAGTAAAGTTAAGCAAACAGCGGACTCTCTGAAAGAACGTGGCCGAAGAAGCGGAGCGCGCGAGGCGCTGAACAGCATGCGGGTCGCCATTGTGCCAACTATCTTAGACATCTTTCTCCAAGTAGAGAAGAGAGGGTAAAGCACCGAGTGCTATGGAGGGAATCAGTCGAAATGAATTACTTTCACAACCAGGAAATACCCGAAAATGCCTTCTGACTATGAAGTGGGCGTCACAAAATATGACTAAACAGCTTTTCCAATAAGTACTCTGCACTTTCGACTAACTAAACAAGATTTTAAAGTGTGAAACAAGTTCATTGAAACTTGAAACAAGGTCGACCCAGTGGTGGGTTATTGTTGAAAGCGGCTTAAAAACAAGCAGAATCACATGTCACAGGATAACGTTCATAGAAGATGCGCCTACTTTTTGCAGTCGTCGCGTGCGCACGTCTCACCACTTTCGGACAGAACCACGGAGAAGGAGAGGAAAGCCACTATAAGCAGCGGCAGCAACCTCCTCGGCAACATACACACATACAAATACACACGAGGACAACGAAGGAGAGGAACGACGAGCAGAAGAAGGAATGGAAGATGGGAGAAGAGGGCCAAAAATAAACGAATTCACCCGTTCCCATAGCAACAACCGAAAACTACAGTAATCAGGTGCAATCGTGACGAGAGAAAACGTGCTGTAAAACTTTGGCTTGCTGCCAAAGCACACAGACCTGAGCAAATTCGTGAGTAAAAATTGTCTTTTTCTGGGCTGTTATTTTGTCTTTCTTTTTCTTTTTCATATTGAAGTTGAGTTCGTTGTGTTCCGCTGCTTAAATTGGTTTCAATGTATATTTTTTGAAGACTATGCACCTTATCTATCGCTCAATTCATTGTCATCAGTATGAACAGCGGCCGCCCAAGCAGTGTTTTCTTATTCGTATTCTCATCGCCTTTCTTCTCTAACCTCGATTGCTTGTTTGGCGAGTGTTACGGCTTGGTTCTTTGAATGCGATGTAGTGAGCGATATGATGAAGCTTGCTACAGCTATTGATAACAATTGAAATGTTTGAATAGGATAGAGAATGAGAGAGAGAGAGAGAGAGAAAAAGAGAGAGAGAGAGAGAAAAAAAAAGAGAGAGAGAGAGAGAGGGAGAGAGAGTGAAACAGAAATGGAGCAAAATCTCTTGCATTCGTCATAGCATTGTGCTCTCTCCGTTGTCTGAAAGGGCCCCTCGCCTTATTCAGTGTTCGAAACAAGTACGCATCGTGCTTTCTCGATCTTTCGTCCTTGCCTCCTCTTCCAAGATCTCGTGATCCTGAACTAGTTTCTCTCTCTTTCTCTGTCTAACTATTTCTCTCTCTCTCTCTCTCTCTCTCTCTCTCTCTCTCTCTTCCACTGTTTCTCTCTCTAACTGTCTCACTCTCTCTCTCCCTGTCCTCTGATATCATAGTGTGTAAAGAACGAGTGGTTTCTGCACCGGGAGAAAATTTTCGATTTCGGCCGGCTACCAAATATTTATGGATTATACTTTAAGGTACTATAAAGAAATTGAAGCAGATATAAGGCTTCACGGAAGTTTTGGCCAATCAAGCATTCGTCTTACTTTTGGGTGTAGATTGAAGTACACTGCATGAAAGCATAAATTTTTGCTAGTTGAAATCGAATATGTTCCCCGGAGTATGGCCTCATTGAGTCCTCCTTGTCTTACAGGGAGGCCCTCTTAAACAGCCGCCTGTTTACTGTGTGCATTTATTCAAATTTTCTTTCACTATGAAAATACTGGTATTTTTCCATCTAAATTAATGTCCGCTTGCTCTTGTTCTGGTAAAATTTTGTTTCCGTGACTTCCCTGTCTTCCATGTCAGACCCAAAAACCCCGATGGCTTTGTTGCTTTGTTGAAACGCTTGGCAACCGAATCTTTTGCGTTTGGGCGCAAAGCTATTGAAATCGAAATCGCATACTTCGCACGCATTGCTCCTTAAAATTAAAAAAAATATATATTTTAGAGAAACTAAAGGCTTAGCCTATTACTTCAATATAATTTTCACTCTTTTTTCATTTTAATTACTTACAGATAGAACAAATACCTAAACTACTGTTTTACTGTGAATTTTCGACATTCTTTTCCGTGCTGTTGGAAGGTGAATTGTTAAGCGAAACTTATTTTTTCATTCCGGAGATTTCTGGCCTTCTTTTTTTCGCTTTTATAATTGCGTGACGCGAATGATCGAAAAAAAGTTCTTACGTTGTGTGCGACTTGCTTTTTGATTTGTGTTGCCTCATTCTCCGCTGTTAAGTGTATTATCAATGTTCTGTCCTAGTTTAGTTTTCTCCTCTCTCTCTCTCTCTCTCTCATCTCTCTCTCTCTTTCTTTCTCTCTCTCTCTTTCTTTCTCTCTCTCTTTCCCTCTCTCCTACTGATAATCATCGGTCCCACTCCTCAGGATGCTTCCTTCGCAGACTACATTCCTCTTCTGATCTGTCTCGGTCGCCGAGTACCTTCAAGATATCAGAGTTAGCAATGACGCCACCGCTCTCCGAAGGAGCCGCGGAGGGGATTGACGGCGGGACCACAGAGATCAGGTCTCTTTGATGAATTAGTTACTATCTAATGAGCACGAAACAGCATTCCTTAAAAATGATTTTAGAAATGAGGATATAATAGTTTGGTAGATTAAAGGAGGAAATTTCTGGTCTTGTCAAGCTTTCTCTTCAGTTTCGGTTCATTTTGTCATTTATTTAAGGCATCTTAGTGACAAAGATAAAAAAAAGTACTACAGAGATACTAGGCTTAGGAGTTTATGGTGGAAAATTAAAGATTGAGAATATAGTATAGGTGAGGGAGAAAAATGTAGAGAGAGAGGGAAGATACTCGCGCATGATTACTCAATAAGCTTTTTCAGCACAATACAATACTAAAACCTTGGTTTACTTATACGTTTTTTTTCCTTCATCTTCAAGTATCACTTTGGCGACCTGGACATTATGTTTTGTGCACCTTTATGTCTCAAGCCGTGTTCATGGTTTTTTTCTCTTTTGCCTCTCTTTCTCTCTATCTCTATCTTTCTCTCTCTCTTTCCCTCTGTCTCTCTCTCTCCTCTGGCGTTTACGCCCTGATAAGCGATTCCTGCTCCCTTGTCGTAGTGGGAGAGCCCAAAGACCCGTCGGTCTCTCTGACATTAGTTCATCAAGGAATGTTTGGCGTAGAGGGGGCCGTCGTTCTCGCTATCAAACGCATCCAAAATGAGCTCTGTCCAATACGGTAAATAAATTGGGGGAAAATTACGGTGTTTTTGTAAGTAAATGGAAATTATAAAATAGATTGATTAGAAAATCTGTTGGTGCTGGTACTCAATAATGTTTAAAAAAAAGTTTTTTATTTATTTAAAAAAAAGTTACTTTATAAGAAAGTAGTATTTGTAACGACAATTTTTTTTCTAATAAAAAAGTTACTGTATAAGAAAGAATTCGAAGTTTTTTTATTATTTAAATGGTATTTTTTTGAAGAAAATATATCTAAATTAGACGCTTCCGCTCCGCCGGCGTGCTCTACAAGTGGACAAACTACGTGACGGGCTGGCAGCCCCGCTACTTTGAAGTGCAGCATGGCTGCCTCGTGTACTTCAAGACGAAGGCAGAGAAGAATGCCGGATGCAGAGGCTCACTCGCATTGAAGGCGGCTCATGTCGAGGTTTTTTTTGTCACTTTTAATTATTTCTATTCCTTATATTAACAATAAGTTTTTTCACCTATCAACTTACAGGTTGTTTTTATTTTTAATTTTACAAAATAGCCTTTTTCTATCAAAAAGTCCACCGTCACTATGCTTGCTACGTCTAGAAATAATAGAATTCTTCCTAAAAAAAATTTTGAAACTTCAATTTAGACTTATGTTTGAGAACTGCTGTTTTCTGCCGAACGTCATTCTATCATTTTTAAAGGCAAACAGTTAAAAAAATAATGTATAAATCGTCATAGAATTTTAGTAATACTTGGTTTAAGAAATATGTGATGGACTTTTTAAGCGGTTAAATTTTTTTGTAAGTGTACTGTGGCTGCAAGCTTACAATATATGGTAGTCGAATTTCGCGCTTCCTGAATATATGGAATATCTTAATTTATAATTTCTTTCTACTTGGCCATGGCTTTCCCTGATTGCCCAAGGAATCAATGATAACCGAATCAATAGCATAGTATACTTCGCCAGGGCATGGTTAAGCGAGCTGGACACATAGATAACGAGGAAAAGCTTCTTCCAAAGTCTACAATCTTATCTCTGTCAAAATCACTGACTGACTTTTCTCTTATTGTTAAAATTAATTTATGTCGTTGGTGGAGGTCTCGAATTTGACCATAACGTTGGAAAGAATCAAAAGCTTTTTTTATCAGGTTTTTAACTTGTATTTTGATAAGTTAAAAAGAGGTGTTTCACTGCTCCTACACCCATTCCGTAGATAAATAGAGTGGAAGTAGAATGTTTTTCTCAGTATTTTTAAGCGAATTAATGTTTATTAATTAAAAAGGCATTGAATGTGAAAGTTTTTTTTCCAATTTATAATAAGCAATGAAACAAGGTGGTACGGGGGTCCCACAAAAGTGGGTGGGTAAGACCACCGAGGGCCTTGAAAAATAGACTGGGTAAGCCAAAAATAAAAAATTTCGGGTCTCAAAAATTGCGTGGTTCAGATCTGGATTTTTTCCTTGATTGTAGGTTTAAAAATAGTTATTTTAATCATATTGTTTAGACGCATGGCTTCGACGACTGCGAATTCGCCGTCCGAGTGAACGAGGCGACCGTCTGGTATCTGAGAGCTGAGAACAACATCGAACGAGATCGATGGGTTCGACGACTCACAGTGGATTATGTGAGTCGGATCATTAAGATGATCAAGGCATGCTTTTTGTTTGCCAATGTTTAATCTCTAAGAAAAAGTTGCTTAATCATGCTCTCAAAGGGCTAAAAAAAATTGGAGAATAGAAGAAATATATATATATATCAGGTGAGGTAAAATGAATGTTAAGGAAAAAAGGGGGAAATTATTCTTTATGGTGACAATACTTGTAGATTATCGGTAGAAAAGAAAGAATTTAGTGTTTTTTGTCTTGACTCTTGAAATGCATTAATTGACGCTCAGATTGGCTTGCTCTTCGTTGTTATTAAAATTCCCGGGAATATTTTTTTTTATAGAAAAAGAATTGAAAACCTGAACTAGTGTGAGAGATCACATGAAGAAGTGGATAAGTCAGATGATGATATAAGGGGAGATAAATGGAGAGAGATAAGTGAATTGAGAGAGAGAGAGAAAAGGAGAGAGAAAGAGAAAGAAGCAGAAAAGTAAAGAGAGGGAGACAGAGGGAGAGAGAGATAGAGAGAGAGAGGGACAATAGGAGCGCGAATACTCGTCATTGTGATCACACTGCGTCCCTCTTACATCACCCACCGCCCACCCTTTGTTTGCCTTGGAACCAAAGTGATTTGTATTGAATCAAAATATTGCTGTACCAGATTATACATATTTATTTGTTTAACATTCCATAATAATTGCTCCCCCTTTTTATCTTCATGTGTCTGAACGTTTCCCCGATACTCTACTGAAATACCTAAATCCGTTGGAACATTCTTGAACAATTTGTGGCGACTCCTTCATTGATAAAAATTTCTAGCCTTTCTCCAAAATTCGACGACGCTAGTCTTCTTACTGTTCTTCTTTTGTTATTCGTGTTTGTCTTCTGCCTGGATTCTCTCTCTCTCTCTCTCTCTCTTTCTCTCTCTCTCTTTCTCTCTTTCTCTCTCTCTCTGTTTCTCTCTTTCTCTCATTCTTTATCTGTCGCTGTCTCCCATACTCCATTTCCATCTCCATTCCTTCTTTCTCTTCTCCTTTCACTGCCAGTTCCTCCTTTTTGTACCCATCCATTTATTCTGAGCTTCTTCTCCATCTAATCCTTCCGTTCTTTCTTTTTGTTTGCTCATTTTACAATTCAAATGTTCCTTTTTTTCTGTCTACCCTGAGATGCTAGCATTTTGCTCCACCCTTCCTTTAATCTCTTTCCAGCATTCGAGCAGTGTATTTCTAAAGAAATTATTGACATTTCTCTCAAGTAGTCAAGCCCCTCTTATAAAGGGTAAAATGTCTATTACCCGTCTACTAGTATTACTCCTAGTTATACGTTTCTCATCACTTACCCAAAATAGCCTTACTTGCCCTTCCCATCGTTCTATCTCTCTATCTTATTTTCCGATCTATATTTCTCTCTCGGTCTCTCTCTATCTCTTTCTCTTTCTCTCTCTCCTTCTCTCTCTCTCTTTCTCTCTCGCTCTCTCTCTTTCACTATCTCTCTCTTTCTCTCTTTCTTCTCCTTCCTCCTGTCCCTTGCATTCTAAAATCAATCCTTCCCCACTGACTAGCAAGGCTGGTTTTCAGTGCAATGCCTCAGGGCTGTGCTCCTTTCCATGTGGCCCGTTCAGCTGTCCGACACTGAAGAACGAGTCTCGGAATGCATGTTTTGTTTTCTCTCTCTCTCTCTCTCTCTCTCTCTCTCTCTCTGTCTCTCTGTCTCTCTCTCTCTCTCTCTCTCTCTCTCTCTCTTTCCCTCTCTCGCGTTCTATTGCTATGAGTCCGTTCACCTCTCCCTTCATCGTTTCTCACTCGATGCTCATTTCTGTCACTTCCTTCCTCTCTGCATTCCATGCTCTCTCATTTCGTTCTCATCTTTCTCTTTTTCTTGATGGCCTCTCTCTCTCCCTCACTCTCTCACTATTTCTCTCTCTCTCACTTTCTCTCCTCTTCGCTCCTTCTTCCCCCGCTCTCTTGCTCTCTCTCTCTCTCCCTCATCGGCCGGCCCGCTCTCACACCAATCAAGCTGTCCGCATCTCGCTCGAACGCGGTAGCCTTCCAAAGGTCAACTCTTCTACCCGGCCTCATTTCTTGCCCACGTGACCCTTCATACTTTGATAAATTACCCCTTCTCAAAGAGCTTTATCCACCTGCTTTATCCATCACATTCTCCCTCAAGAAAGACAAATCATCTTCCTTAGAAAGATGATGTACAGCTTAGAATTACCTGTAAAATTAGGAGACCATATTTTAGCATGCTTTCTGATGTGCTGTATTCGTATCCTCTTTGTCGTGCTTTGAACTTTTCTTATAACCTTTGATGCTTATCATGCTTTCTGATGTTCTATATTCGTAAGCTCTTTGTCGTGCTCTGAACTCTTCGTAAAACCTTCGATGTCTTCTTTTCTCTTCTTACGCTCCAGCTATAAACTCATTAGCTCTTCTTTAACTCCCTAAGCTTAGCTGAGACCCTGAACTCTAAAAACTTAACTCTTCTTCAACTCCCTAAGCTTAGCTGAGACCCGAAACTTTAAAACCTCCTTAACTTTTCTTTAACTCCCTAAGCTCAGCTGAGACCCTGAACTCTAAAAACTCCTTGATTATTCTTCCCTGTCCCGAAACTATAAAAACTTCTTAACTCTTCTTTAACTCCCTAAGCTAAACTGAGCCCCTTAACTCTAAAAACTCCTAAACTCTTATTTAACTCACTAAGCTTAACTGAGCCCTTGACCTCAAAAACCTCCTAAACTCTTCTTTGCTCTTTTAAGTTCTTTAGCTCCCTAAAGTAGTAGTACTCCAGAAAGTAGCTTAACTTAGTTAACTAGTACTTTGATAAATTACCCCTTCTCAAAGAGCTTTATCCACCTGCTTTATCCATCACATTCTCCCTCAAGAAAGACAAATCATCTTCCTCCCAAACATTACTCATTACTACACGCTGTTCGTTCTGTCTTCTTCTTTCGTTTCGCTTAGCACTTGGCCTTTTTTTATCGGTTTGCTCTACTTACCCTATCTTGGTTCGTCTCTTCTCTCTCTCTCTCGCTCTCTTTCTCTCTGCCTCTTTCTCTCTCTATCGCTAGCTATAACTCTCACGCTCTTTCTCTTTCTCTCTCTTTCTCTTACATTCCCACATTCTCTCGCTATCTCTGCTCCTCTTTCACCCCTCCTTTCCAATAATCGCACCTATGTTCCTACTCCTTCTCCGAACACGGCTCGGATTGATCGCACTCTTTCTTCCTGTTAGGCAAGCGTCTCGCAACTCCTCTTTTGTTCTCTCTCTTTCTCTCTCTCTCTCTCTGTCTCTCTCTCTCTCCTTGCCTCTCACTCTCTTTCTCCCTCGCTCTCTCTCTCCCTGTATCTTTCTATCACTTCCTCCATCTCTTGCTCGCCATCCTATTAGAGCCAGTCTAGGTTCTGACGTAGTTGCGACCAAGAATTGTGGTAAAATGTAATGTTCGCTCTCGTGGATTACATCACCCGTTCTAGAGAGAGCAAGAGCAACTTGACACGTAATTGACATAATTCTACCATTTCCGGTGTAATTCATTTGCCCAGAACTTGATCGCGTTCTAATAGACATTTCGTCATTAAACGCCCACTCTTCATTTTCACTTTCTTCTTGACAAGAATATCCTCAATCGCTTATAGCAACAGTGTTTATTCTCCTAACTACCAATGCTTTCCATCCAATGTTCCTATTGTCCTTTTTAATTGATGGCTTTCCAGCTGTCGCTCTCTCTCTCTCTGTCTCTCGCTCCCTCTACCGCTTCCTCTCTCTCTCTCTCTCTCTCTCTCTCTCTCTCTCCCTCTCTCTCTTTCACTTTCTCTCTATAAAAGTCTTCTATCTCTAACATATTCCCAAGTTGACTCAGGGGTTGCTTCAGATATTAACTGTTGTAAATTTTAGTATTTATTGCCACATATAATATTGCGGTAGTCCACTTTTTAAACCTGTTATTTTGTTCATGTTATTTCCTGTAATTACGCCTATGTCTGTCAGTTGCTAGACTATTACCGAAAACATCCGAAATTTGATATTTTATGCCTTTCTTCCTTCCGGTTGCTTACATAAATGATTTGTCGGGCAAATAGCTTTGAATGCAATGACTGTTGTTTATATTTTTCTGTCGCTTTCCTCCGCTCCTTCTCTCTCCTCAAAATCTATCTCTCTCTTAAACTCTCTCCCTCTTTCTCCATCTCTCTCTCTCTATCTCTCTCTCTCTCTCTTTCTTTCTTTCTCTACCCATCTTTCTCTCTCACTCGCTTTCTCTCTCGTTTCTCACACCTCCTACTTGATGGTCCTTGCTTGAACTTACACTGAACTTTGTTAGACGTTGTAACGAGCATATATCTTTGTCACCATTCAAAGTTTAATCCTTTTCGCCTTCTTTTTTCGAATGAGAATTTTTCTGGGAACATATTCAGCACATTTCTCCAATGAGTACGCTTGATTAGTTTACGCTTCATTTGCTCTGTCACCCTTCTCTCTCTCTCTCTCTCTCTCTCTCTCTCTCTCTCTCTCTCTCTCTCTTTCTCTTTCTCTTTCTCTCTCTCTCTCTTTATCTCTCTCGCTCTCTCTCTTTATCTCTCTCTCTCTTTATCTCTCTCTCTCGCTCTGTCTCGCTCTCTCTCTCTCTTTATCTCTTTCTCTCTCTCCCTCTCTCGCTCTCTCTCTCTCTCTTTCTGTCACTCTTAATAACTTCGTCGTCATTTTTGTGCACAAACTGCAATAATTTTTGCCGTACATTACTAGAGCCTCCCAGTAAGGCTCAAGTAGGCCCTCCCTTGATGGTGCTTTCCAATCGAATGCTTGCTTTTATCTTTTAACAAGCACTAAACTCAGCTGTGATCTATTTGAATGTTCCTGCCAATAGTGGACGCGTCTCTCTAAATCACATGCCTTTGTGTCAGGCAAAAATGCGCGAATTCAAAATTGAGTTTTTTGGCTCCTTTAAGCGAGGGCATGTCTGTTTGGAGCCCTCCTTGAGTCGTGTCTCTCTTAAAGATTTCTAATGCAGCATCTGCATTTCCTGTTCATATCGTACTTTATCGCTCTGATATGCATTTCATAAGTTTGTAGGTGGGCACATGGAGATCTGGAAGAAAATTCGGCCTCGTCGAAGGCAATCGAAAGCTATAACGGTATTTAGAACACAAAAATACCTTCCCAATCTTGAATGATTAAATGCGGTTATTATGAATTAACTGATTTTTATCGAAAATTCGATTAAACATTTATTTTGTAGCCTTTAATCCTTGTACAATTTTGTTTTACTTTTGGATTTGTACATTTAATTTTAATTAGAAAAATTTTTGATCAGTGTTTAAAATATAGAATTTCGGAAGGGTCCACCAACAAAAATGGGAAGGGTTGTAGTCTCTTCCACATCAAAACGTGTCTAAAATCGGATGGTTTTGAGTGTGTTTTAGTAAATCCACTGTTCCATACTTATTTTTTGGTAGGGTTCGTGGTAAAATTTAGACCTATTTAAAACAGTTTCTCATTAAGGCGGACTCTGACTACTCATCGAGTAAGAGCCACTCAAGGAACGCATCTGTTTGTTCGACTCCAAGCGAGGCAGATGGAGCGAAGAAGGTGGGCTTTAAAAAAAAATAATATTTTAATTTTTTTTATTTAATTTAATTTTAACTTAGTAATATATAACTAACTAAGAATAATTAAATAGAGGAAACGATTTAAAAAAATTAATCAAAAGGAGTGGTATTTAATTGTTATCATTATTGTTGTTTGGCTTTAATGGCTATTTGTGTTGTATTCGGAACAAGAAAAAAAAATGGTTAAAGGAGGAAAACGGTTTTTGTTAGAAGCGCGAGTTGAAGAAAGAGTTTTTGGCTTCTTGAGTATCATTTATTGGAGGTGTCGATGATTGCTGCGCGTGCAGTGGAACTTGCTGCCTATCGTGAACTCTGTATCAGTCAAATGGCAGAGATTGAAGAGCAGCTTGAGAAGGTTGGGTATCCTTTTTATATATTTCATTATTATTATTACTATTTTAAAAAAAGTTTTTTTTAATAGCTTCCCTACGCTCTTCTGAGTAATCTAAACGCTCACTTGAATCAGAAAAAAAGAGTATTATCTACCGTATTCATCAGAACATACCTACAGTAGGAGAGTAATAGTAGAATGAGTTGGAAAAAATAGCTCTATTCTCCTAGGCCGGCAGCCTTCCTCGTGCCCAGCTCCTAACCATGAAAGCGACCCACATTGCAATGCTCAGCAATGTCGATCAAATCATTCAGCTGAGCACCAGTACGATGGTCAGTCTCAATGTTGATGTATTCAAGTCAAGATATTATTATTATGAAAAAGAGAAACCTTACTGGGGTTTAAGAGATTGGATTCTGTTCTTATCTATGAATTTTTAAAACAATTTTTTTCTATACGAACATTTAATTTTGGACCGTTAACGAGTAATAGTTACTGTGTGTTCCTCTTGTAAGCATAACCAATATTATTTATAACCAAAGCTTTCATTTTGCACTTGGTGCATAACATTTTAGAAGTAAAATAAAATATCATTTGTTCCTTTATAAACTTTGGTTGACCTCTCTCTTTCTCATATTCTCTTTCATATCTCTATTTTTTTCTCTCTCTCTCTGGCTCTCTATACGCTCTACCTCTCTCATATCTCACTTTAGATATATTTTTTAACTAGTTTATGAAACATCACGTAGATATCTCAGTGTCCGTTTTATTAAATAATCCAAGTCCCCACTCATTTCACCGGCACGATGTGCCTCTCAGCGGCTGTTCTCAATTTCTTTCGCCCCAAAAACAACTCCAAAGAAGAAGCTGCATCTCTGACCTGTCCTTTTCCTTTCGCTCTCTGCGTCTCTCCGCACTCTTCACCATCTCGCCCCTCCTCCACCCTCTCGCTGTCTCCCGTCTCTTCCGCGGGCACTCTCTATCTCTCTGCGCCCTCTTCTCCTCTCCTATCAGATCTTGATGTCCGAGGATTTGTTTTGTTGCCCGCTACTAAAAATATTTACTCAGCTTTTGTGCTTGTAATTCGCTAACATTTCCTCTTGTCGAATGTTCCATCGCGAAAGATAGAGAGAGAGGGAGAGAGAGAGAGAGACAGTGGGAGTGGGAGAGATTAAGAGAGGGCAGGAGAGAGAGAGAAAGAGAGAGTGGGATAGAGAGAAAGAGTTGGAGAGAGAGTGGGAGAGAAATGTGACATCTGTATAGCTCCATATGGGCTACGATGTACTAGGAAGGGATATGTTACATGATTTAGTCTGGAATGTCTCCTCGAAATGCCATTGATTTTGATTCTTTGATGACTTGCACTCTTTTCTCCTTCAGCTCCCCCGTTGTCCTAATTGAATTAACAGCAAGGGCAGAATCGATTATGGCATGGTGAAATTTCTCGATGAACAGTTTCGTTCCTTCTCTCTCTATATATCTCTCTCTCTCTAATCTCTCTATCTCTCATCTCTCTCGCTTTCGCTCTCACTCGTTCTCTCTCTCTCTCTCTCTCTCTCTCTCTACCTTGTCCGATCTGCTGTTTATGTTTCATTCGTACTTTCTCTACCACGCACTGTCCCTGCGATCATGATCACCCTATGCGATGCATTTCAGAGGGAACTGTCAAGATGAATGAGATCGTATAGCTGTATTACCCTCTTTCTCTCTTTCTCTCTCTCTCTCTCGTCTTTCTCTCTCACTCTCTCTCTCTCTCTCTTCCCCTTCTCCCTTTCTCTTCCTCTCTCTTTCTCTCTCCCTCTCTTCTTTTCTCCTGGTCTATCGGCTCTTGTTCCGGGAGATCTCTTGTTCTATTATCACCTCCATCGCCTTCTCTCCATTTGCTACGCCCTTCTGTACAAGGGATGAAATTGTAGAGAGTTTTATATAGTTTCATCATTTCTCAAATAGTTGGAATGCGATGCTGAAAAATTATTATTTTAAAATGTTTTTATTTATAGGGAGTATGACAAAGTTTCATCATTTTCTCAAATAGTTGGAATTCGATGCTGAAAAATTATTATTTTAAAATGTTTTTATTTAATTTTACTATCATTTTATTTTCTAATTTCCAAAATTAATTCCTCCAACTTTTAAAGGAGCAGCCTGGCGTGCATAAGCATCCGCTTCCACTGTCACCCATCGACTCCGAAGTGGTAGACAAGAAGAAGAACGGAGAAGGGTCTGCCAAGGACCCCCGAGAGCTCTCCAAGAGTGCCAAGAAGGCCCCCGATCTTCCGTCTGCGACCCCCCGTCACCCCGTCTCCACTCTAGAACATCCTTCCCCTTCATCTTCTTCGAACGGAACCGTTGCAAAGCCAGACATGGTCAGCTGTGTAAGTGATGACACTTTTCCTGTATAATTCTTTTTTTTGTGTCTTGAAGAGAAAAAAAATGCAAAAAAAAATCGATTCTCATCTGACAAAAATGTAAACAAAATTCAACTCTGAAAATAATGTTTGGTTGATATGAGTCACATTGACAACATTCAGGTTCTTTTTGGAATGGGATGAGTGTATTTCAATTGATAAGATGGGAAAAAAAGTGTTTCTAGATCATTTTCTCTCTTCATTTCTTGTAGGAGTTCTATCTTCCCAATTACTTGTGTTGCTCATTGTTTATTATGCACTTCTCACATTGGCTTTCATCAAGTAAGTATAATAATTGGAATATACGTCATCACTAATTGTAATGATATTTCGTCTTCTTAAAAAAATTCTTTGATGCAATTTTTTATTTATTTTATAGATATAGGTAATTTTATTTATTAAATGAATAAAAAAAAACAATTTCTTCTGCAGATTGGAAGCGACGGCGACGAAGAGGATTGGCACGACGCGTCCGAGCGATCTTCTCTCTCTTCCATTGAGAAGGTTTCTTCCCAGGACCCAAAAAACAAACATTTGAATTCCCGCACTTTTCCCTGAGCCATCAAGGCTCAGGGAAAAATGCGGGAATTCAAATGTTATTATTAATAATGTAAACAAAAAATTATTGTGGGCTGATTTTTTGTTGTTGTGTTAAGCTGTATTTATCTAGGGAGTTGAGGCAAGAGAGTCGAGGACTTCTTCTGCAGCTTCTTCCATCAAATACGTACGTGAGGCAGGAGACAGAGTTGTGGCCATGGTAGACAGGGTGAGTGGATGAGTTGCTATTGTTTTATATATTTATTATCTTTATCTTTATTCGCGCATCGGATAAAGATAATTAATATAATATTATCTTTATCTTTATTCTTTATTTATTAATTAGTTTGTTCTTTTTGTATATTCATTTTATGTATTAATAACATTACCACCAAAATATTGATAAATATATACTTTTGACTATTTTGTCACTTTTCATTGAATTGCCGTTATCTTCCTCAATTCTTTTTCCCCTCTCTCACAATCATTTCTTTCCGCGTTTTCTCGGCTTCTCTCCTTCTCTAAGTTTCTATCTTTTCTTCAAAAATAGTTGTTTTGTCTCACTGTTCATTTTAAGAGTAAAACAGATGGTATCAGCTTCCCTTTCAGCATCTTCCCTACGGTTCATTCGACTCTGTGATGTTGCCGCTAGAGGAGGCACTGCACGACGAGGTTTTGTTTGGAGTTTGTATATCTTTATTCCTTTAATTAATTATTTAGTTGCCAATTTAAACAAATCAAAAAAGTAGTAAAAGAAAAAAAATAAAGAAAAGAACAAAATGTAATACTTTACCACACTTCTTGTTGGTTAGTCAGAATAAATGTAGAGCTCTTTTATTTTGAATTACTTTAATATTCGTTTTACTACTTTTTTGGAATAAAAAAGGAAATCATTAAAATATTGGATAAGCCTAAATAATTTAATGTAGAGGTTGTAAAAGAATTTATAATAATTTAATTTAGAGGTTGTAATATATTTTTTTATAATTTAATTCAGGTCATATAATAACTTATAGTGACTGAATTTAGGTTGTTAAATAGTTTATAGTAATGAATTTAGGAGGTTGTAAAATAATTTACTATAATTGAACTAATATTGTAAATTATGGTATGCTTTAGGTTGAGCATCTTGTCAATGAGCAACTGGACTACGCGATGACTGGTGCAGCAGATCCGACCATGTGGACGCTCTTCGCTTCCGATGGAGAGATGAAGATGTACAAGAGAGAGGTTAGAGAGAGAGAAAGAGAGAGAGAGAGTTAGAGAAAGTGTGAGAGAGAGAGAAAGTGAGAGATAGAAAGAAAGAGAGAGAAATGGAGAGTGAGGTAAGAGTGAAAAATAATGGAGAGTCATAATATTTACAAAGAGTAGCGGAATTTTAATTGTTCTAAAAGATAAAAAGGGAAAAAAACGTCAGTGGAAACGCCTTTCTCGAAAATTAGTTTTAAAACCATTCAATCGGATCCTCGGCAATTAAACAGACAAATCTGACATATTAATGGAATTTGTAATGAAAACGTATACACCCGTGGTTTTCATGTGCGCGGATAGTATAGAAGTTCCGACTGTCTCGAAAATTTGATTCCTCATCCTTCTTCTCCTATGAAAATATAATAAACTTACTGACAAGGGAACCATCTAAGCATAACCCGGCGGATTTTGATCACACCTATACAGATCGATAGTCCAAGTCGAGAAATGATGCCAACAATTTTTATTTTTTCCTAAATGGCCTCCGGCGATTTTATATTAATTTTTAAAAATTTGCATAAATTAAGGGGGTAGGTTGCTCATAAATATTTACCATTGTCATCGTCCAGCTTGAGTGCTAAAAACATGGCCTGCGTGGCGCAGTTGGTTGCGCACGCGGCTTGAGTTTTGAGTGTCGCAGTTTCGAACCCCGTTCGGTGCAAATGTTTTGCTGATTTTGGTTATTCACATTTGACAATTTATATACATGGAAAAATTTATTCTGATGACGGGAAAGGCTTTGTGCACTTAAAATAAGTTTAACCAAATTATCTTTTTTGCATATTTCGTTTTTGGTGTTGCAATGCGGTCACATCGCCATGTTTATCAATCAACAATCGGTGGTTCGTCTCCGGGTCGAAAGATTCGGCGTCTCTGATAATGCAAATACATAAAAGAAATTTATTCTCATGAAGATGATATGGAAAGTGGGATAGTGCTTGTGATGTAGATGTTTCAGCAGATGTGATAGTCCACGACGAAGCAGGTGAGGCACAGATTTTTCTCACAATGAGAACAACGGACGAAGCACTCACGGGAGCAAGAAGGTTCTTCGCAGGGACCGATGACGTTCGCACCAAACGAATATTCATTTGGTGTAATGAACGGGGGCGGGCGGTTTGCGAGATATCCAGCCTTGAACCACGCATACTCCAGGAAGGGTTGATAGCGTGGGTGCTTGAATTGATGGAACACAACGCTTATTGTCTTTAAAATGTTGTCCCTTGCCGAGATGTTGAAGGTGGGATGGGCAACCAGGGCGTGTGCATGGACATGTCTAACGAACCCTTTAAACATCCGAAAGAAGTAGACATCAAGGGGTTGCACAAGGGAAGTCGCCCCGGCAGGTATGTTGTAGACGTGGAGGGAATGGCCTGCGGGGGCTGCATTTTTCATAGCATTGTGGTCTCTAAAGCTGGCCCACATATCAACCGCCAAATGGAGATCAGTGGGAACCCCGGGGATGTAGACGCAGGTGGACAACCACTCCAGCATGAGGTCTTTCGTCATTATGTGAGACTTTGCAGCTCTCACAACAAGATTGGGGCACTGCAAGAAAGCGAAGAGAGATGAGAAAGGAAGCAAGGCAGAGAGAGAGAGGGAGAGAGAGAAAGAGAGAGAGAAAGAGCAAAACCTGAAATGGCGGTCTCGGGGGGGGGGGGAAATTTCCCATTTGGCTCCGGGAGAACAACAAAGAGCTTGGGGCCAAGCTCCCCACTGGCATAATGAAGCGGCATGATTGTAAAGCTGTGAGTAAGGGCACTTGAACTCTGGGAGACAATCTCAACTTTCTTGCTCCCCTTCACAGCCAATGTCCTGCATAATTTTTTTTTAGTACATACAAATTTTGAGTAGAATTTTTTGTTAAAATTTAAATATCTTGCCTGTTAGAATGCATTTCCTTGGTAACTCCCGACTGGTCGGCATTCGCTATTCTTCCTGGTGAGTTGGCAGCAATTACTTGACGAAGTTTCGCAACAAACTGGTCGGCTTCTTTTGCAATATCTGCCTTCCTGCTCATCGTTTTCTTCGTGATGAATGACGTGATTTTGCGCGACCGAATGTTGTTGGCCGACTATGTGCATAACATTAGCATATTTCGCAGCAATTGGTGAAAAAAGAGAGAGGAAGAGATATCGAAGATATATAAGCACCTTGAACCGATCCAACCAAGAAGAGCTTGCTACGAAGTCTTTGATTTGCGTATGCTCTCTATTAATTGAATGCGATAGCCTTCGCAGGTCTTCATCATGAAGTTCGACGCCTGTTTAAAATAATCAGTATCAATAAATAATTCGCTGAAAAATATATTTTGATTCCGTCCTGCTACCTTGTTCCATCTTCTCTTTTACGTCATCCTTGAGCAGCGAGGCCAGCTGGCGGAAACGGTCACGGACTCCCGCCTTCAACTCCCCTTCTTGCTCGTACATACGCTCATATTCTCGCAATTTTGCCAATGCATTTTTGTCCTTGATGAAGGCAAAGCGATTCGTCATAGTAGATAGCGCACGTGAACCCTTGTCAGTCTCGCGATAAAACTGTATTGCGTTCATTACCTATAATTAATTGCCGGGAAACAAAAAAAAATTGAAGTAGATAGATGAATAGAACCGACTTGAAGCTTGGAAACTTGCTTCCCGAGAAATGTGACTTCTTCAATTCCAGATGGCTGTTTGGCTGTTGGTAGGTCAATCTCCTCATCCGGATCCCAATCGACTTCATCTCCTTCCTCTTGAAAAAGAGGGGTCTCATGCACATCGACAAGCAGGGCGCTTTCTTGAGCTGCTTCTAGGACGAGGGAGAAGGACTGCGCCAGCTTATGGTCTTCTCTGGTGAATTCCGTCGATGCATCAGACACGCCAAATCTTTCAAGCAGGAGACGAACCACCGATTGTGGATTTGCAGACATGGCGAAGTGACCGCATTGGAACACCCGATGCCATTATATGCAGGGAAAAAATTTGGTTAAATTTTTTTTGTATATAATAAATTTTTATGTATTTGCATTATGAAGTGTGAATAACCAAAATCAGCAAAGCATTTGCACCGAACGGGGTTCGAAACTGCGACACTCAAAACTTGAGTGCTAAAAACATGGCCTGCGTGGCGCAGTTGGTTGCGCACGCGGCTTGAGTTTTGAGTGTCGCAGTTTCGAACCCCGTTCGGTGCAAATGCTTTGCTGATTTTGGTTATTCACACTTCATAATGCAAATACATAAAAATTTATTATATACAAAAAAAAATTTAACCAAATTTTTTCCCTGCATATAATGGCATCGGGTGTTCCAATGCGGTCACTTCGCCATGTCTGCAAATCCACAATCGGTGGTTCGTCTCCTGCTTGAAAGATTTGGCGTGTCTGATGCATCGACGGAATTCACCAGAGAAGACCATAAGCTGGCGCAGTCCTTCTCCCTCGTCCTAGAAGCAGCTCAAGAAAGCGCCCTGCTTGTCGATGTGCATGAGACCCCTCTTTTTCAAGAGGAAGGAGATGAAGTCGATTGGGATCCGGATGAGGAGATTGACCTACCAACAGCCAAACAGCCATCTGGAATTGAAGAAGTCACATTTCTCGGGAAGCAAGTTTCCAAGCTTCAAGTCGGTTCTATTCATCTATCTACTTCAATTTTTTTTGTTTCCCGGCAATTAATTATAGGTAATGAACGCAATACAGTTTTATCGCGAGACTGACAAGGGTTCACGTGCGCTATCTACTATGACGAATCGCTTTGCCTTCATCAAGGACAAAAATGCATTGGCAAAATTGCGAGAATATGAGCGTATGTACGAGCAAGAAGGGGAGTTGAAGGCGGGAGTCCGTGACCGTTTCCGCCAGCTGGCCTCGCTGCTCAAGGATGACGTAAAAGAGAAGATGGAACAAGGTAGCAGGACGGAATCAAAATATATTTTTCAGCGAATTATTTATTGATACTGATTATTTTAAACAGGCGTCGAACTTCATGATGAAGACCTGCGAAGGCTATCGCATTCAATTAATAGAGAGCATACGCAAATCAAAGACTTCGTAGCAAGCTCTTCTTGGTTGGATCGGTTCAAGGTGCTTATATATCTTCGATATCTCTTCCTCTCTCTTTTTTCACCAATTGCTGCGAAATATGCTAATGTTATGCACATAGTCGGCCAACAACATTCGGTCGCGCAAAATCACGTCATTCATCACGAAGAAAACGATGAGCAGGAAGGCAGATATTGCAAAAGAAGCCGACCAGTTTGTTGCGAAACTTCGTCAAGTAATTGCTGCCAACTCACCAGGAAGAATAGCGAATGCCGACCAGTCGGGAGTTACCAAGGAAATGCATTCTAACAGGCAAGATATTTAAATTTTAACAAAAAATTCTACTCAAAATTTGTATGTACTAAAAAAAATTTATGCAGGACATTGGCTGTGAAGGGGAGCAAGAAAGTTGAGATTGTCTCCCAGAGTTCAAGTGCCCTTACTCACAGCTTTACAATCATGCCGCTTCATTATGCCAGTGGGGAGCTTGGCCCCAAGCTCTTTGTTGTTCTCCCGGAGCCAAATGGGAAATTCCCCCCCCCCCCCCCCGAGACCGCCATTTCAGGTTTTGCTCTTTCTCTCTCTCTTTCTCTCTCTCCCTCTCTCTCTCTGCCTTGCTTCCTTTCTCATCTCTCTTCGCTTTCTTGCAGTGCCCCAATCTTGTTGTGAGAGCTGCAAAGTCTCACATAATGACGAAAGACCTCATGCTAGAGTGGTTGTCCACCTGCGTCTACATCCCCGGGGTTCCCACTGATCTCCATTTGGCGGTTGATATGTGGGCCAGCTTTAGAGACCACAATGCTATGAAAAATGCAGCCCCCGCAGGCCATTCCCTCCACGTCTACAACATACCTGCCGGGGCGACTTCCCTTGTGCAACCCCTTGATGTCTACTTCTTTCGGATGTTTAAAGGGTTCGTTAGACATGTCCATGCACACGCCCTGGTTGCCCATCCCACCTTCAACATCTCGGCAAGGGACAACATTTTAAAGACAATAAGCGTTGTGTTCCATCAATTCAAGCACCCACGCTATCAACCCTTCCTGGAGTATGCGTGGTTCAAGGCTGGATATCTCGCAAACCGCCCGCCCCCGTTCATTACACCAAATGAATATTCGTTTGGTGCGAACGTCATCGGTCCCTGCGAAGAACCTTCTTGCTCCCGTGAGTGCTTCGTCCGTTGTTCTCATTGTGAGAAAAATCTGTGCCTCACCTGCTTCGTCGTGGACTATCACATCTGCTGAAACATCTACATCACAAGCACTATCCCACTTTCCATATCATCTTCATGAGAATAAATTTCTTTTATGTATTTGCATTATCAGAGACGCCGAATCTTTCGACCCGGAGACGAACCACCGATTGTTGATTGATAAACATGGCGAAGTGACCGCATTGCAACACCAAAAACGAAATATGCAAAAAAGATAATTTGGTTAAACTTATTTTAAGTGCACAAAGCCTTTCCCGTCATCAGAATAAATTTTTCCATGTATATAAATTGTCAAATGTGAATAACCAAAATCAGCAAAACATTTGCACCGAACGGGGTTCGAAACTGCGACACTCAAAACTCAAGCCGCGTGCGCAACCAACTGCGCCACGCAGGCCATGTTTTTAGCACTCAAGCTGGACGATGACAATGGTAAATATTTATGAGCAACCTACCCCCTTAATTTATGCAAATTTTTAAAAATTAATATAAAATCGCCGGAGGCCATTTAGGAAAAAATAAAAATTGTTGGCATCATTTCTCGACTTGGACTATCGATCTGTATAGGTGTGATCAAAATCCGCCGGGTTATGCTTAGATGGTTCCCTTGTGAGATAACAACTTTCATGATGTTACTTGCAACTTGTGAGCTTGTAAATAAAAGTGATGTATTTCTTATCAAACCAAACATCTTGCTTTCATTGTCAGGTGGAACTGAACGGCCTGCCGGTGGATCCGCTGAAGGCGCTGCACTCTGTGAAGGGCGTCTCAGCACTCGAGTACATGCACTTCTTCTTCGACCCGAAGTACAAGCAGGTACGGTATATACCGTATATTATGGGTAAAAAAAAAATAAAATTGTTGAGAAATTTAATTTTAAGGCGTTTGGTTTTCTAACAATAAGACGGTCGAATTTTCTATTCATTTAGTTAGCACCTTGCAAGTCACAGAATCAGGAACTTTTTATAATTCATAAAATAAAATTGGGGAAAAATGCTGAGTACAGATTGTGCCATAGAAGATATGTATCTTCTCTCTAACAGGCCTGGGACCACACCCTCGAGTCGGCCAGGCTCATCGAGAAGGTCGCTCCAGACACAGTTGTCATGCATCAGAAACACAAGACGGTCAGAAGGGATATCATTTCTCTCTCTCTCTCTTTCTCTCCCTCACTCTCGCTCTCTCTCTCTCTCGCTCCAGTGTTCTCTTTCTTTTTCTTTATCGCTGCCCATCATTCTCTCTCTCGCTTCATCATTCTCTTTCATTTTCTTTATCTCTGCCTATCTCTCTCTCTCTCGCTTCATCATTCTCTTTCATTTTCTTTATCTCTGCCTATCTCTCTCTCTCTCTCTAACTCTAACTCTCACTTCCTCTCCCTCTCTAGATCTGGCCAGCTGCCCCTCGCGAGTCTCTCTTCTGGTCTCATCTGCGCCGTGTGGATGAGTGGAAGTCTCCAGATGCTCATGACATGTACGTCGTCTGCAACAAGGACATCACTCGCGCGGATGTTCCGGTTAGGAATAAAAAATTTCCCGCCTTTTTAGATTTAAAAATTGAAAATATTTTATATATATTTACAACCAAGATTTATTGTTTTGAAATAGGTTTTAAGATATATAATATAGAATAATGTGACCGAACTGATACCTATAACTGATAGTAGAGCTATCTTGAAGTCTACTATAGTCGAAAAAAGCGAGGAATTTAAAAATTGCCCTTATATTTATATTATAAGAAACATGATTAATATGCTTTACAACCTGCTGCATTACTGCTTAACGAATTTACTGTAATTACCGAAATTTATCTTAATTAACAGAATTGTTTTCAATTAAATACTTAACTAAATTACAGCTAGCGTCATCGAACGCTGTACGAGTTGGACTGACGGTGGCGATGATCTGCGAGACGATTGTGAGCAATCCACTGAAGCTCCCTCTCGCCGAGCTGCCCCGAGACGCGTTTACATGCAAGATCATCTACGTCTCATCGGGTTTGTTGAGGGTTTATTTATATTTATATAATTTTTTTAAATATAGATAATATTTCCCAAAGAGTAACCATGGCTTTCCTTATCCTATTCTCTACATATTCTAAATAAAGATTGCTAGGAAACGAGGTTAAGTATATTTTGCAAAAGACTTCTTTTTTTAAGATATGGTATGTTGAGGCAGTTAGAAAAAGAAAGTTCTAAAAAAAATTTTATTGCGCAATCACAATTGATTTACATAGTCTTATAAATGGGGCAAAAAAATACAAAAAATAAGAGTACTCTATTTTTGTATTTTATTCATTCTCTTTATTTCTTTTCTCCCTGGTTTTCAATTTAATTAATGTGTTCTTTATATATGTTTCTTTGAATTAATAATGTTGTCCAGGTGTGTTACATAACTATGTTCCAGCATATAAAATTGATTTGATTGAGTAAAATTGCAGTCCATCCCGGCGGTTGGGTGCCCACAATGGCACTTCGTAACGTGTACAAGAGAGAGTATCCCAAGTTCCTCCGGCAGTTCACAGCATACGTCCAGCAGCAGCTCAAGAATGAGAAGAAGGTCGCCATCTAGAAAGAGGGAAAGAGAGAGAGAGAATCTCTCTTTCTCTGCCCACTCTCTCTCTCCCTATCTTCCCGTTCTCTCTACCTGACTCCTTTTCCCTTTCCATCTCTCCTCCTCTTCCTCTCCCCCCCCCCTCCCTCCACTTACCAAAGTTGTTTGCGAGAAAGCCCCAAGATCGAAAAATGTCGTTTGCACCTGACTTATTTTCACAAATGCTGGTATCCAGCGAGGAGTTTTAGTGATGACTAAAATATGCATTTATTTGTTTAGCCTCCCTGCTATAGCAGAGCGAGCGGCTTTCTGAATAGACGTCTTTGATGCTTTTATTCCTGCTTACGAAGAACGAGTCTTTTAGCAAATGCCTTATTGTTAATACATATTTTGTGGTGTCGCGCTAACAGCTTAACTCTTACACGGAAAAGATGCCTCTAACTATAGTGATATTATAGTCATTGTATCTTGTGTATATATATATATAGTTTATATAGCATGTGAATACTTTTTCCCCTTTTTTTTTTAAAATCTAATTCCTACTACTCACGCACATTTCCTTTGTATTTTTCCGCTGTGATTCTACGAGTTTTCCTTTTTTTATTGCTCTTTCTTGCATTATATAACACCTTCGATATGAGCGATACGATACCGTTAACAAAAAAAAAAGAAAAGATTTGGAAAAGACTCTTTTGTGGGGAAAACGAGAAGGATGGGGTAATTCAAGAATTGAGAAGAAAAAGATTACGGTAAATGTGGACTCTTTCTTAGCGATTTTCTGACTGTCGATGGCTGTTTCATTCAACTTATATGTGATTTTTCTACTTGTCTCCTACTTCAATTCCGATATATTGATTCTCTTCCTTTTTGAACTGACTTGTTCTAGTCGAAGAACCTGGTCAATATGAAGAGATAAAGAAGGATACTTTCCTGCACAGAAATGGCTTCTGAGAAGGAAGGGTATATATCCGAGGAAGATTATCATGTCGATAATGTTAGAAGGGAGAGAAACCAGGTGATGAGGGAGAGAGAAATAGAAGAGAGAGAGAGAGGACGAGAAGAGAGATAGAGGGAAAGAGAGCGAGAGAGATAGAGAGAAGGAGAGCGAGAGAGAGAGCGAGAGGTAAAGAGGAACGGGATGAGAAGCACTTGAGATTTTGATCAGCAGACGGGTCTCGCTTGCGGGTAATGCAGCCGACTACAGAAGTGCTTCTTCCTTAGAAGCCAGATGTTGGGAGAGCGCCGAGGCAGCGAGGAGAAGCCATTCTTCAGTCATGGACAGAGTCAGTCTCTTCTCTTCTCTCTCTCTCTCTCTCTCTCTCTCTCTCTCCCTCTTTCTCTCTCTCTTTCTCTCTCTCTCTTTCTCTCCCTCTTTCTCTATGTCTCTCTGTCTCTGTCTCTGCCTCTCTCTCTCTTGCTCTCTCTCCCTCTCTCCCTCTCACATACTATCTCACTAAAGCTCTCTTTTTCTTTATCTGTTGACCATCTCCTTCCTTTGCGTTCTCTATATCAATCCCTTCTTCATATCACTCTCTTGGTCACTCTGCTTCCACTGCCTCCTATCTCCCTCTCTCTTCTCTCTCTCTCTCTTCTCTCTATCTCTCTCTTCTCTCTATCTCCATCCCTCCTCTCTGTTTCTTCTCACCATCAGCTATGCCCTTACTCTTTGCAATGGAATTTCCAAAGTATTTCAAACAAGTCTTCCTTTTCTCCTTCGTTTCTGACCGACTTCGAAGTGTTCAAATGCGACAGTCATTTTTTTCCTGTCTCCTTACCGGTTTCTATTTAGTCTTCAGAGGGGCAGTGCTGACTAATGCCCAGAAAAGTCAGCCCAACTTCCAAAAGCATTTCCCTGTCAACTACTTCTGTGCACTCTAGAATGATTGAATTTATAATCGGATCAGGGGGCTTTAGTTGTTAGCAGGGACAGATTTCTACTAACACTAAGCCCTCTCCTCGCTATATCACATATTCAGTTTCCCTCTCTCGCTGTTTCTTTTCTCTCTCTCTTTCCACCCTCTCTCTCTTTATCTCTCTTTGTCTCTCTCCCTCTCACGCGCTCTCTCTGTCCCGCTGTGTTGCAATTAATCATCGTCGAAACGTGTCGTGTTTGCATATCGGCATCGCCAACAACAAACGAGGAAGAGGTGCTCCTCCCCGATCGATCTATTTGTTGCGATCGAGTGACTTGAGCATGAGTGCAACTTTCGTTTTCTGCTTTCTCTCTCTCTCTCTCTCTCTCTCTCTCTCTCTCTCGTTCTCTCACTGCCTCTTCACTCTCTCTCATTGTAATTCTCTCTCTCTCTCTTTCTCTCTCTCGCTCTCTCAGTTCTCGCTCTTTGTTCCTCAAGGCGTGGGCAAAGGTATCGAAGAGGTAGCTTGAACTCTTGCTTTCTTGCTCTATACAGAGGTACGCCAACTCTGTCTCAGTCCATTCATCATTTCCAAGAGCATACAATTATATAAAGCTATCTATCATATTTCTTTCCCTTTCTCCCACCTCTCTCTCTCTCTCTCTCTCTCTCTCTCTCGAGATTTTCATTCTCTTCCTCTATATTGCTCTCTTTATGGAACTCTCTCTCTCTCTCTCGCTCTCTCTCTCTCTCTCTCTGTCTCTCTCTCTGTCTCTCTCTCTCTGTCTCTCTCTCTGTCTCTCTGTCTCTCTGTCTCTCTCTCTCTTTTCCCATCACTTTCTCTCTCTCTCTCTCTCTCTTTTCCCATCACTTTCTCTCTCTCTCTCTCTCTCCATCTTCCATATCACAGATCCTCTCGATGCTTCGTCGTCGTCGCTCTCTCCTCCTCCTCTCATCCTCTCTCTTCCTCGTGCTTCTCCTCCTCCACGAGATCAAGACCGGCTTCATCTTCATGCGATGGATGAATCGCTACAGAATCATCGTCTACCGGCCGATCACGGTGCAGCGACAAAGTGAGGATGCTATTTGTCTTTTTCACTAATCTGGAATTATTGATATTTATTCTATTTGTTTTTATTACTTCTAAGCCCTTTTAACCATTTATAACTTATTACTTATCATGTTAAACACAAATCAGCAAGATAAGTAAATATTGTTGTTTTCTTTGATTTTACCTTCTCTCTGCCCTCTTACCGTGTCAGCTGCTCACTTTCTTCTCACTCGCTCTCCTTCTTGTTCTCTCTCTCTCTCCCGTTCTCCCTCCCACATTCTCTCTCTCTTTCTCTCTCTCTCTCTCTTCTCTCCTCTCTCCCTCTCTCTCTCTCTCACTCCTCCGTCATCGGCACTTTTCCCTTTTACAGTACCCTCTCTTTACAGTAAGCCCTGTGACCCATCGCATAGCCATCTTCATTATCCTCCTCGACACTGCAAACGCGGAAGAGTATGCGGATGCGCGTGCAACAGTCGAGTGCTACGCGGCACTCCAGGCAAGCAAGGAAACATTGTGTCTTATTTTGTTTCATTTTTAGGGGAAGAAAAATAGAAAGTAGAAAAAAATTCTTAAAGAATTACAAAAAAAACTTGTTAATTAAATCTTTTTACTATCAAATTTTCCAGTCGTACCCACTGCACGTTATCGATATCTCCATGAACTCAACACTTCTACACTGGTGCCAGCAGGAAGATGTCAGTTTTCCATTTCTTTTTTTGCTTAATAAAATCTCTCCATTCTTTCGTTCTCTAACCCTCTCTCTCTCCCTCTCTCTCTTTCTCTCCCTCTTTCTCTCTCTCTCTCTCTCTCTCTTTCTCACCCTCTTGCTCTATGTCTCTCTCTCTCTCTCTTTCTCTCTTTCTCTCTTACTTATCTCCGTCCTCTCTCTCTCTCCCGTTCTCTCTGTCCCTATTCATTCTCCCACTCCCACTCTCTCTGTCACCCTTCACTCCAGTTCATGTTCCGTCGTCACTGTGTGCTGAGTCATATCCTTGCGGAGAAGAAGAAGGAAGTGGACTGGGCACTCTTCATCGATGCTGATATGGCAGTCATCAATCCAAATCATCTCATAGGTTGGCCCTCTCCTTTTCTCTCTTTCTCGCATTCTCTATCTCTCTCTTTTCCTTTCTCTCTCTATCTCTCTCTCTCTCTCTCTGTCTCTCTTTCTCTACATCTCTCTCTCCCGCTTTCTCTCATCCCTCTCTCTTTCCTCACTCTATATCAAAATTTCCGTTCATATTATTGCGTTCCTTTACTTATTATCGACAATGCAAAGTATGTTTATATTTTTGGGTAAATTTGCCAGGTGGTTTTCATTGCTGTGAATGTGTGAAATGTACTTCCCTCCTCCTTGCAATTGCTTGCTTGGAAGCTTATCACAATTAGTAGAATATTGCTATAGACGGATACCGGATTACCAGACTCCTGTTTAATTTCTTTATGTGCCTACTTTTTCGTTTGTTCCTTTATCGTTCGTGAAATTGAGTATTTAAAAATTATTTAATTATGCTCTAATTTCAGAGGACTACTTGCCTGCCCGACATGACGTTGACGTGGTTTTCTATGATCGCATCTTCAACCACGAAGTCATGGCAGGGTCGTACTTGGTGAGGTTCGTCTTGTTTATCGCCATGATTTGTAAATAAATAAAATATAATTTTTTTCTATTTTTTCTTGTTCGAATAAGCTCATATTTTATTTTGTCGGCATTCTGATTCTTTCTTTCAGTCCGCACATCTTCATACCACGTTAGTAAATCAATCAAATTTTGTGGGAATTATGGAACTATTTATGTCAGAAAACTGGAATCATGATTAAACTGATGTTAGATGTGTCAGATCATAAAGAAAGGCCATTATTATTAATGCATTGAATAAATAAATCTTCTTTCAGGAACGCGGAGCAAGGTCGACGTTTCCTCTCCTTCTGGGCCGACTACTCGACGAAGCTCCCGAATAGCTTCCACGGCACGGATAACGGCGCACTTCATGTTTGTTGAACTCTTCTATTTTATTTCTTTTTTTTTATCTGTTGGAGACTTCTGATATGAGAATTTACTTGAAGACCTGTTCATATATTTAAAGTCGGATTATTTTTGCTATCGTTCATTCTCGAATTTGAATTAACAAAGTTGTTGTTTTTATGACAGAAAAGAGAGAAAAGAAATTATTAAATAAAATAGAAGAAATAAAATGAAAATTTAGATGGTCATCCTTGAATTTGCGCTTCCGAATCGTAAGAATGGACGCGAGCAGTGCGCGAGATTGTGGAGACGAGCGACGTGTGTGTTTTATTTATTTATTTATTATTTTAAAACAAATTTATATTTGGTTACTGTATTTTCAATAATTTAATAAATTTTATCGCTTATCCAATTTGTCGGACCTTAATTTAGGAGATCACGCACTTTTGCTCTTCTCCATTTTGATAAAGGAATCATTCACGATAATAAAAATAATAATGGGCGTATTAAGATATAAAAGGACTAAATGGATTAATAAATATTTGAATAAATATGTAAGCAGCAACAAAAAAAGAATGAATGAATTAATTAATTAATTAATCTGCCTCTCTCAATTCCAGTGACTATGACTCTCTCGCAGAATTCGTTGTTTGCGTTCGTGAAGTCCTTCGGCGACACCTTCTTCCAGGCTTTGAAATCAGGCCAAAGGTTTTTTTATAAAGAAATTTTTCTCCTTTTTTGCTCTCCTAATTATGGCTTACATTAAAATATTTATTTGGTTGAACATGATAGATAAAATTCAATTGCGAATCGTTGTAGAAAGAAGGATTTTTTTTAGAATAGAATTATATAAAAGATATTTTTTTAGGTGAATTCAACAGGAATTGAATTAGATATTGCAAAAAGCATACAGTATATGATAGGAAAGAGTACAGTTTCTTTCTTGCCGATTCACCGGCTCTTCCATTAGAACAGCGCACTGGTCTGGGCGAGAGACGGCTGGCTGACCGAGTCACTCTGGGCCACCAATGACTTCTTTCTTCATGGATGGCAGAAACGGTTCGTCTCTCTCTCTCTCTCTCTCTCTCTCTCTCTTTCTCTCTCTCTTTCTCTCTCTCTCTCTCTCTCTCTCTCTTTCTCCCTCTCTCTTTCATCTCTCCTATTATCTTCTCTAATTTGGGTTAACATGATAACTCTGTTTTGTTTTCTGTTTTGTTTTCTCACTCTCTCTCTCTCTCTCTCTCTCTCTCTCGTCTCTTAGGCTATCTCTTTATTTTTATCTCTCTCACTCTATCTGCTTCTTTTGTGCTTCTCTCTCTCTCTCTCTTTCTCTTTCTTTCTCTCACTCTATCCCTCTTTTTGATTTATTTCTCGTTTTTGTCTCTGTCTCTGTCAATCTCTCATTCTCTCTTTCGCTCTCTCTCCTCTTTCTCTCCCTAGCCCGTTTTATTTATATTTTACAATAGATATCCATTTGAGGCGCCGTGATCATCTGATCTTCGCCAGATGGCACTCGCCTCTCGTTCTCCCCTCCGACAGTGCCGAATCGTGGTCTACAGTATCCGGTAGAGATTACGGTAGCACCGAAAATGCCTCCTCGCACCCAATCTCCGGCCCATCTCTCCAGTGCCTCTCGCCAAGCCACGCCAGTCTGCATTGGCCTTACAAAGACTCGTTCATGGGTACGAATGATAAGGTCAAAAGCATTATTCACTCAAAAATTGATGAGATCTTGTCAGAATATGCACAAATTGTTGGCAAGCTGAAGAATGCTGGTTACTCTTAACGTTAGGAAACTTTTTTTAGCGAAATATGTTGTCAAGCAGCAGATCCTCACTTCAAATCTTCTAGTACAAGTATGCGCTGATATAAGATATTAGGTTTTCGCTTTGAATTGTTCTGTCTCTTTCTCTATCTCACTCTCACTCTCTTTCTGTCTCTCTCTCCCTTTTCCTATCTGTCCCTGTCACTTTCTCTCTCTCTCTCTCTCTCTCTCTCTCTCTCTCTCTCTCTCTCTCTCTCTCTCTCTTTCTCTCTCTCTCTCTCTCTCTCTCTCTCTCTTTCTTTCTCTCTCACTCCCTCTCCCACTCACTCACTCACTCACTATCTTTCTTTTCTTGTCTCATTGCTATAAAAAAATAATGTGTGCATTGTACATGGGCTGTATATACATTTGTGTGTATTTGCGAGAGCGCATTCTAAATGGCTTCACTTCTGTCGTCCATTGCCCCTAAAATATGCTCCACAAATTTCCCTGAGGCTGGTATGACATTGTGCTACATGTCCCCGCTATTTCTTAGTAGGCCAGTTTTTCGAGATACTCATATTTCAATGCATTATGTAGGAATTCTTTTTGTCTCAACTGGCTACTGATTAAGAAAAAAATTGAATGCAACTTCTTCTCACGATCAGTTGTTATCTCATTAGGATAAGGAGGCATCCATGCCAGCGGAAAATCGAAATATTAGCAACTTCGTGCATCTTTGTTTAGGTTGTTTTTTCATCGTCCTTTCACTCTTGTATATTGATTGCCATTATTGCTGTTGTCCTTGACATAATTCTTCACTTTCGGCATTTCAAACAACGAATTTGCATTATCGAATTCTAAAAAAAATAATAAAGCCATAAAAAGCGTACAAAGTTAGCGAAGTGTACAGGTCCGGCCGACTCACCAATATGCTGTTAAACTGACAATATATCAACAAGGAATGAGAGGATATTTGACGGCTTCTTTACGAAATACATATGTATATGTATTTCGTAAAGGTTGTTTGCTATCTACCAACCACCAGACGGAAACTAGAGGGCTTCAACCGTGAACTCCGCTCGCTTCCGGCTGGAAATTTTGTATGCAATGAAGTAGATGAGTGGAAGGCAGAACGAAGCAATGAAACAGACGAGAAGAAGGTAGAACCACCACGAATTAAAGATGTTGCCTAAATTAAAGATAGCATTGAATCGAAACGAGTACCAATAATCGTTCCTGAAACTTTTTACATTGAACAGACAGTTAATAGAGCTATGTTGACTATATTTTCAATGTAACAAAATGCCAAATATTATGCATACCTATAGAGGGGCTGGGTGCTGCAGTAGTAGGTGTGGTCGTAGGAGTAGTGCTCGTAGATGCTGTGGTCGTAGGAACTGTGTTCGTAGGAACTGTGGTCTTCGGAGCTGTGGTCGTCGGATCTGTGGTCGTCGGAGCTGTTGTCGTCGGAGCTATGGTCGTCGGTTCTGTTGTCCTCGGAGCTGTGGTCGTCGGAGCTGTGGCCGTAGGACCAGCTAAAAGTCTTGTTCTGACACACGCTTGCCCTGGCCTCCCTCCTTTCTCTTTGGCCTTTTCTGCCCCACTGCCAACTGTGAACTCGAGATTGCATGGACTTTTGACCGACTTATAGTTAAACCCTGTACATTACACAGTTTGCCTTATTTAGGAACGCAAATTTGCGTGCAGATCTGAAGACATGTTCGCCCCTCCGATTCTTCCTTCTGCTCCGCATGCTTGTTCATCGTACTTTCTTAGAAGGTCGAGAGATAATGGAAAGAAGAGGGAAAAAGGAAGGTGAAACTTTCTTACAATATGCCGCACATCTGCTGGTGATCTTCTGTGTGATTAATAAACTCGTTGTTGAATAGTAGATTATTTTAAACTATGAAGGATACAGAGAAAAGAGGCGAATCCATAAAAGCTCCAAAGTGGTACAAATCTTTAAAAATAAGTTTCTAATAGAAAACATTTTTCTGGATAAACATTATTCCAGGTTATTTGATTCAATTGATATTTATTTATTTTAAACAAACCCAAAATTGTCAGGATCAAGGAAGCCGCGAAGACCGCTTTCCCTCGCATGTTTGCTGGAAGAAAACTGCTGATGGTTAGAAACCTGCAAGATGAAGTCATTATCAAACTAGGGAATTAAATCAAACATGAAAAAAGGAAAGAAAAATGGCGAACAGCTATGTCTCTTTCTCTTAAATACTGGATAGGTAAAAACGAGAGGAGCAGATGAATCAGTTGGAAGGAACGAAGAAAAGGTATGATGTGAATCGTTAGTTGACATTGGAGGAAGAAAGGAACACGCGTTTGTCGCTCTGTCGTTGCGTAGACATAAGAAAGTGGAGTCTTTTCATAAATATTCTTTTTTATTTGACTTTGGAGCACTATCGAATTTTTGGTGACACGAACCAGAAACTTACAGAATGGTTCTTTTCTGGAAGAAAAAATAGGAACATGCAATTTTCACTGAGGTGCCATGGTGAAGAAGCGCGCGAAGAGCTGGAAGAGTCTCCAGGCGAAGAAAAAAAATGTTTCGGTGAGGCTAAAGGGATGTCCAATGGAACGTTTTCGAAGGTAGTGGTCATTCGTACTTTTTGCTTATCTCTCTTTCACTGGCCTGTGCCTCTTGAGAAAATACTACCTTCTGGTCTCGTGCATTTCTTTTTTTCCAGTGTGCGATAAACACTCGTCTCTTACTTGTATTACTGTATGTACATACATATATAGAAATTCCCTAATTTTTGCTCGCTTAACTAGACTGCAACAAAGACGAAGTTGGCGGCATCGCGCGCAGCGCGCTGACGCTATTTGGGTTTATGACTTGTGTCTCTGATAAAAGGGAATAAAAGCTTCTCTCTTCAGTCAATCTTACCGTTCGTCTTTAACTTCGTTACGCTTGGTAAACATAAATAGAAAGAAGAGAAATGTCAGGAAACGATAAACGTACCAATGGCGAGAGTCCTTTTTCTCATGTCATTGGCAAGTTTATCGTTTCCTGACATTTCTCTTCTTTCTATTTATGGTTTCCCGTTTGGTACGCTAGGATAAAAAATCTACCATTCATCAATACTATATCAGTCTTTATAAGATCGGCACGCTGATCATGCAGACCACGTCGATCTTCCCCGCCATCGACCCGCTTCTCATTCTGCTCTGATCATGCAGACCACGTCGATCTTAGCCACCATCGACCCGCTTCTCATTCTGCTCTGATCATGCAGACCACGTCGATCTTCCCCGCCATCGACCCGCTCCTCATTATGCTCTGCATCTCCGAGATCGACACGCGACGAGCAAGATGCTGTTGATTAACAATATTTTCGCGCCTCTTTTTATGTCATGATGTTCCCGCCAATGTTCGGTCGCTGGAGCTGAGCTGTTCCTAACTCGCCGTCGTTCACAATGTGAACAAAAGTATATTATTTAAAAAATTATATATCGCCCTGTACTTTTTGTGACTCAGTTACGATATGCACCACAGTATAAATGACAGCATCATTAAACTCTTCGCATATATTCCAATACGATCTTCTTAAAGAGTTTCAAGATTTTGACAATGCTGACGTAGCGTTCTGAAGGAGCGATAAAACGGAGAATTCAGCGAATTTCAACAAATAGCATAAGGCAGTTTTCCCCTTTTTTATGAATCAATTTTACGGTGAGCACTGCATATACATGATGCGTTTATCTACCGTAGGGGAAGCGAAAGAGATGGTGAAGAAAGGGTGTGTGAGAATAGAGAGTGAAGAGACACATGAGGAACCCTTCAAGGGTTGTACTCGATGGGGAGGTTCTTGCGGCGGACCATGCCGTCGCCCTGGAACCACTCGCGGCGGAACTGCTTGGCAGCGCCGTCCGGGGTGTTGGTCCACTCGATGGTGATGCGGTCGTTGTTCGTGTCCTCCTGCAAATTACGTCTTTAAGCTTCACAATTTAACCAACTTTATAGTTTGAATAGGATTAAAAATTAATGCTGGTAATTACAGAATATCTACAATACCTGCCCGTAGGCAAAGGCGTCGCAGGAGACAGCAACGAGGACGGGCTCCTTGGGGTCGAGGACTCCGCTGGCCGGGTCGACACCGAGACGCTTCATGTTCGTGGTCTTGAAGGCCCAGCCGATGCGACGGGCAGAGCTGTTGATCACCTGTAATTCAACGATAAAGTTAATTCAATGTTGCTAATTTTTTTAATTCTTAATTAATGTCTTGGCTAATCTTGCGAAACAAGGATAAATTAAAATACATTGGAACAACCTTGATGTGATAGGTGTGCTTGTCGTCGTAGGGCGCGTTGAAGACGACCTTGGCGTTGGGCTGAGTGGCGATGTCGCCGGGAGCAAGGGACTGGGCCATGCCTTGGAGGAGGAGAAGTGGAGAGGCGAGCAGAGAAGCACAGTCAACGACTTATAGAAATTCCTCTGACAAGCCCCTTTTATATGATTTTCTCAGCAACAAAATTTTCATTTTTTGACAAAAGTGCATCGAAATACTTATGAAAATTTGTGAATTTTTCATAATATCTCGAAACAAACAAAGAATTTTGCATCGGAGTTCTTTCTACTCTACACAATGACCTTATCATTTCCATACGTCCAGCATAGTTCATCAAATGCAAAAATTCAAGCGAGTTTCGTGCCTTTTCTTTGAATAGTTTTGGTAGTTTGATCTTTATTCCGTGATATTGCGAGCTTTTCACGAAATTTCCATGTTAATCATAGCACTTTTAGGAATTATGAATAATTTTCACCTTTGAAGATCGTATAAAAGCAGTATTTCTGAGGCATTGTCATCAGTCCTTGACTGTGCTTCTCTGCTCTCCTCTCCACTTCTCTTCTCCTCCTCCAAGGCATGGCCCAGTCCCTTGCTCCCGGCGACATCGCCACTCAGCCCAACGCCAAGGTCGTCTTCAACGCGCCCTACGACGACAAGCACACCTATCACATCAAGGTTGTTATAATGTATTTTAATTTATCCTTGTTTCGCAAGATTAGCCAAGACATTAATTAAGAATTAATAAAATTAGGAACATTGAATTAATTTAATCGTTCAATTACAGGTGATCAACAGCTCTGCCCGTCGCATCGGCTGGGCCTTCAAGACCACGAACATGAAGCGTCTCGGTGTCGACCCGGCCAGCGGAGTCCTCGACCCCAAGGAGCCCGTCCTCGTTGCTGTCTCCTGCGACGCCTTCGCCTATGGGCAGGTGCTGCAGATCATTTTTAATTGAGTGATACAAATCCAATATATAACTTATTAAAAAAAATATCCTATTTTACAATGCAAAATAATTTTAAGGAGGACACTAACAACGACCGCATCACCATCGAGTGGACCAACACCCCGGACGGCGCCGCCAAGCAGTTCCGCCGCGAGTGGTTCCAGGGCGATGGCATGGTCCGCCGCAAGAACCTCCCCATCGAGTACAACCCTTGAAGGGTTTCTACTCTTCCCGTCTAGCTCTCCTTCTCTGCCCACTACGCGTTCTATGATAAAGCGTGCGCAATATATTTTTCCTTCTTGCCTCGTTCTTACTGCGTCCTCAGGCGACAGTATAAAGGTTATGCGGAGAAGATAAAAATCAAATATCTTAATTAGGAAAGGACTAGAGATCACAAGTTGATATCGAAAATAGAAAGAGCAGGTTGGAAAGTGCGAAATGACGAAATGATACTCTCTATCGAGTGCAACCCCGAAAAATTGCCCTCCCGAGAATAAAGAGTCGAGTATTAATTGAGCTCCTTCTGCAATAGAAATATAACGAAAACTAAAAACGTAATAATAATAAAGTTGGCAGTAACAAGAAAACATTAGCATCCATTCCATTTGTCGCTTTCTTACTAAATTCTCCAATTTTCTCAATTTCTTTATGCTTTCTTTTTGACGAACTAAGAGTATTTGTGTTTCTAAATTTTTTGCCATTATAATGGACATACAGAAAATGTTTTCGAAAAGTTAAAAATTTTACTGTGCTTATTTGAAAGTCGCAGATTGCAAAGTGCCATTTGCATAAATTTTCATATTTTTACCCCTATAATTCCAGGAAACTGAAGATGAAAAGGACAAGAAAGATGAGAAGAAAGAGAACGAAGAGGTCTGATATTGAATAATTCAAAGGTTTCTGCGTATTCGTCGTTGATTAGTGTGAGAAGAAGTCCAAGAAGTCGATAAAGGATAAGAATGGGAAGAACTAGAAAGAAAAGTTGGAACTGTTTCATGAAATTCAATAATATACAAACATGTGATGCCTGTTCAATTTAAAAGTATTAAGAAGCAAAACAAATTTGTTTAAAATTATCAAGTTTCGATAATTTATTAGAAAGAAGAGGAAAAAGAGGACCAGCCGCCGTAGTAAACTGTTGTTTTCTCGGGTGCAAAATTCGGGAGAATGCAACTGAACCTAGGATATTTCAGCCGAGATCCTCCTCCGAGGACATATGCCACCCCATACTCCCCTCAACCCCGAAGAAAACACGCAAAATCTCGTCACAAAGAGTAATCGAGATTACATGCAACTGCGGCACAGAGCCAACGCGAATCCCATTCACCACCTGGCAGATTCAAAAACTTCGCCCTCTGATAAGGAAACAATATTTAAATTTCTATTCCATTATAGATACGAGCAGTCATAGCCTGATTGTGATGTTGCTTCTTATCAGTGAAAACAAGTGGTGGTCGTCTTGGACTTCGGATTCAACAACTTCATGAAGCTCGGGCGGAGCCTTGTATTCCATGAACCGAGCGGATCGTCAAAGCCAGACTTTTCCCTTCTCCACACTTTTCACGTTTCCTTGTTCTGATAAAGTTAATATATGTATTTACTATAAATCCGATTTATTTCCGAATTTTGTATGCAATGAAGTAGATGAGTGGAAGGCAAAGCGAAGCAATGAAACAGACGAGAAGAAGGTAGAACCACCACGAATTAAAGATGTTGCCTAAATGAAAGGTCGCATTGAATCGAAACGTGTACCAATAATCGTGCCTGAAACTTTTTACATTGAACAGATAGTTAACAGAGCTATGTTAACTATATTTTCAATGTAATAAAACGCCAAATCTTATGCATACCTGTAGAGGGGGCTGGGAGCTGCAGTAGTAGGTGTGGTCGTAGGAGCTGTGCTCGTAGCTGATGTGGTCGTAGGAACTGTGTTCTTAAGAACTATGCTCGTAGGAGCTGTGGTTGTCGGAGCTGTTGTCGTCGGAGCTATGGTCGTCGGATCTGTTGTCGTCAGAGCTATTGTCGTCGGATCTGTGGTCGTCGGATATCTGGTCGTAGGAGTTGTGGTCGTCGGAGTTGTTGTCGTCGGAGTTGTGGTCGTCGGAGTTGTGGTCATCGGATCTGTGGTCGACGGATCTGTGGGAGTCGGTTCTGTTGTCCTCGGAGCTGTGGTCGTCGGAGCTCTGGCCGTAGGACCAGCTAAAAGTCTTGTTCTGACACACGCTTGCCCTGGCCTCCCTCCTTTCTCTTTGGCCTTTTCTGCCCCACTGCCAACTGTGAACTCGAGATTGCATGGACTTTTGACCGACTTATAGTTAAACCCTGTACATTACACAGTTTGCCGGAGCTGTTGTCGTCGGAGCTATGGTCGTCGGATCTGTTGTCGTCGGATCTGTGGTCGTCGGAGTTGTGGTCGTCGGATTTGTGGTCGTCTTTTCTGTGGTCGTCTTTTCTGTGGTCGTCTTTTCAGTGGTTGTCGGTGCTGTTGTCGTAGGAGCTGTTGTCGCAGGAGCAGTTGTCGTAGGAGCTGTTGTCGTAGGAGCTGTTGTCGTAGGAGCAGTTGTCGTAGGAGCTGTTGTCGTAGGAGCTGTTGTCGTAGGAGCTGTTGTCGTAGGAGCTGTTGTCGTAGGAGCTGTTGTCGTAGGAGCTGTTGTAGTAGGAGCTGTTGTCGTAGGAGCGGTTGTCGTAGGAGCTGCTGTCGTAGGAGATATGGTCGTAGGAACTACGGTCGAAGATTCTGTGGGCATAGGAGCAAGAGTGGTCGTAGGAGCAGTGGTAGGTGTGGAAGGCGGGGGCAGATATATGCAGCAGGGTTGAGAATGTCTTTCGTCGAAATGAGTGATATGCAAAATGCCTTTTCCATATCCAAAGAAGATTCGTGGAAGTTCCTCCCAAGGATGGATCGGGTCATCCGCGTTCGCCCAAAGCTCATTTGGAATCGCGCCAACTCCACCATCGAGGATCCACTGGAAACGGCTTCGCTTGACTGTCGCGTTGTTTGGATCTTCGTCGTGCGCCAGAGGAATGTTGAAGAAGCCAATCGATACCCAGCAAGTATGAATCTCGGCAAACCCCTGAGCAAATGAGAGCTGTTCTATATTTCATTCTTTGTTGACATCTTAGCATTTCCTTTTGTTCTATAATACAAACAAAAATCACCTTTGAAGGGATAATGGCATGCATGAGGCCATCCGGACAGACCTCAAAGAGCTCACCAAAAGTCTTCAATGCCTTCTGCCTATAATAATAGGGAACATTTTTGTACTCGCGTCCGTTGATGGTGATGTTATGGCGGCCGGTGTTGATGAGGGGATACATTGGATAGGAAAGAGTTGAAGGGGAGGGAGCGACTGAGAATTTGGAGGGCAGACGCATGCAGCAGGTTGAATCCCTTTCAGTAGCCGTGATAGCCGTGAGATCTCCGTCGCGGAGCCAGACATTGTAAGCCAACTGACGGACTTTGGTTTTGTCGATCACTCCGTCCAGACTTACATTGGAAACTCTTACTTCACCGAAACGCTGTCCTTCCAAGAACCTTAAAGGATTTGGCTTAAAGTCTGATCTGAACTTAAAAATTTAGATGTGATAGTGCCATATGATTGTGAGGTTCTTCTGCCAGTGGAGTTAGAATCTACTGAAATTTTCCGGGCACGTGAATTTTCACAAGCCATGTCAAATCCCAGTGACAAAGCTCTACAGGAGATCCTTTACAAATATTAGCGTAATTCGCACTAGTTTCAGCTACCGTGAAAATGTGTTACGAAAGAAAAAGATGATTCGGCGCTCTCAGATCAAAACATCAAAAATACCATACAAAGTGTTTTTAGTTTACGGCAGAGTATATGTATGTGTCTTTCTTATTTACTATATCTTACAATTAGACTTCGCTGTTACTAAGAAAAACATTCACGGTTACCAACCAATGAAAACCTAGTTTCTTGATCTCCTCCTTGACGAAGTCATCATCGCTCGCTTCAGCTGCGGTCAACAACGTCGCGCTCGGATTCGCTTCGTGTCTCGCTCCGATAAAACATTTGGCTGCAAGGAATCGAATGGGCCTAATAATATTTGATTTTTCCTGACTATCCAACGTGTAAGTTTTATCGTTCATTTAAAAAAAAGTGAGTTCAAAATTGTATTCAACACCATCAGCTTTCATTATATGCGATACGGATATTGTTACTGATAGGGTGCGATGAAGTTACTGATGTATCCCCAGGAGCCGAAAGTACGGACAATCATTAATTTATATCCGTTACCGGTAACGAATGCTGTTCTGGGTGCATGGAAGCTTTAACATTGTGGTAAAAAATGAACACAGGGTTCAGAGCGTTACCATCATCTTGGGAGAAATCTTCTGTGAATGCCATGCTGGGAGACACTGCAAGGATAAGTCCGTGCTGGCATCCTTCGCTGGGATCTCCCTCCGTCTTGTTGTAGACGTATTCCACATTCTAGAGAAAAAAATGTATTTTTAAATTTTGCAATCTAATCGTTCGCTCGAACATCCGATTTTATTCATTATAGGATGCGATTGTTGATTAAAACAGCACGAAACGAATCGTAAGCTATTTGAATTTTTATAACTATTTTAGTCGGGTCTCTATAAATCACATGCTCTCTCGCCCTTGTGTCAGTTGAAATCACGGGAATAGAAAGTGAATTTTCTGTTTTTTTTTTAAGTTGAATTTTGGCAAAGTAATTTGTTCTCAATTCTCTCACTCTTACCTCGTAGAAATTGTTGCTGATTTTCAGATTAAAGAAGCCAAAAGATGACATGCCGTATTCATAGTAGTCGAGGGCATCCCTAAAATCTGGCCAGCTGAAAGAACACATGTTATTGCCCTGGCCCACCAGCACGCTCTTTCACCCCTTCGTTTGTTTTGTACTTCTGAAAGTTGTTTCGTATTGCGTGCAGATATGAAAAACAGTTCGCCACTCCGATTCTCTCTTCTACACGCACTATTTCTTTGCTCTCTCAAATGTTTGCTCATGGTTAGTGTACAGTACTTTCTTTGCACCTAGAGAAGGTCGATAGATAATGATAAAAAAGAGAGGAAAAATGGGGGGGGGATGTTCTTAAAATGTCTAATAGAGGAATTTTTCTGTTTATTAATTATTTCAATTAATATTAATTAATTTTTTTAGACGAACTCATAATTGCCAGGATCGATGAAGTCCACTTTCCCACGCATGTTTACTGAAAGAAAACTACTAAGAAACGAGTAGGATGAAGTCCGTATCAAACTTAGGTTATTGAAAAATGAAAAAAGAAAGGCAAGGAAATAAAAATGGCGGTCCTCTATGAAACTCTCTCTTAAATACTTTTTTAGGAAAAAAAAACGAGAGGAGCAGATGAATCAGTTGGAAGGGACGCAGAAAAGGTATGATAGTGAATCATTAGTTGACATTGGAAGAGATAAGGAATTCGCGCTTGTCATTTTGTTGTAGCGTAGCCATAAGAAAGTGGCCTCTTTTCATAAATATTCTTTCTTATTTGACTTGGGAGCACAATCGAATTTTTGGCTTAGGCCTCGAACCAGAAACTTACAGAATAATTAGATTCTGGAAAACAAAATAGGAACATGCTGAGCCTCCGGGCGAAGAAAAAATTTTGCAGTCAGGCTAAAGGGCTGTTCAGTGGGACGGTTTCGAAGGTGATGATGATTCGTACTTTTTGCCTATCTCCCTTTCACTGGCCCATGCCCCTTGAGAAAACAGAAAATATAGAAAATATATCCCCGTGCCAACAAAATTTGCAGAGGTTTGTTAGAATGTGATGAGCTCCAAATGTTGCCAGCTTGTTCTTATCCTGTGACAACAACGCCAATATTGCGAACAAGCAAACTTTGGACAGATTGAATGCGCGGCTGGTCTCGTGCATTTCTTTACTCGTATTACATGGAAATTCCCTTATTTTTGCTCGCTTAACTAGACTGCAACAAAGACGTAGTATGACTTGTGTCTCTGATAAAAGAGAATAAAAGCTTCTCTTTTCAGTCAATCCTACCGTTCGTCTTTAAATTCGTTCCGCTTGGTAAACATAAATAGAAAGAAGAGAAATGTTCGTGTGCTGAGTGAGCGAAACGTCAAAGTATAAGTTCTTTTCTTCTTCACACCTTTTCATTTTTGCTTTTCTGGTGACGACGGATACAACGGGATAAAGTTAAAATATTTACCATGAAACCGTTACATTACTGAATTATGAACAGTCAATGCTGGGTTCCTCGGGCGACACTACTTTCGATAGACAAGTTTATTAGGTAGCGAAACTCGAAATTAGATAACGAGAGACGACAGAGAAGGGGACTGGATGCGAGGCGTGGTGGTCGTCGAGCAGGAACAAAGACGGGTCACGGGAGTCGGGCTTAACCACGGATGAAGACATCATACCACGAAACTGTGGTCATCGGAGTTGTGGTCGTCGGATCTGTTGTCGTCGGAGCTGTGGTCGTCGGAGCTATGGTCGTCGGAGCTGTTGATATCGGATTTTTGGTCGTCGGATCTGTGGTCGTCGGATCTGTGGTCGTCGGGTCTGCTGTCGTCGGGGCTGTTGTCGTCGGAGCTGTGGTCGTTGGACAGACTGAAAGTAGATTCATATGTTAATCTTGTGCTGACAGACGACGCCCTGGCCCCGCCCCCACGCTCTGCTCCACTGCCAACTGTGAACTTGAGATTGTCTTCTACTTTTGATACATGCCGCAACTTAAACCCTGTGCCCTACACCATGTGACTTATTAAGGACTGCGAATGTGCGTGCAGATCTGAAGACATGTTCGCCCCTTCGATTCTCTTTTTTTTAAATTATTTGTGCTCTCGCATGCTCGCTCAGCACTTTCTTAGTATCTTGAGAAGGTCGAGAGAGAATAGAAACAAGAGAGGAATATGATAGGAAAATTTTCTTCTGCTATGCATGCTGGAGAGAGAATTTAACCATTTGTGTGATTAATAAGGTCTTTGTTAAATTGTAGTTTGTTTTAAACTAAATATTATGGATGCAAAGAAAGGAGGAGAATCCGTAAAAGTTCCGTAGTTTCACAAATCTTTTAAAAGTATATAACAGAACAATTTTTCTGCAAAAACATTATGTATTCCAGTATATTTGTTTCTATTGATATTAATTAATTTTAAACAAACCCAAAATAGCCAGGATCAAGGTAGCCGCGAAGACCGCTTTTCCTCGCATGTTTAACGGAAGAAAAGTGCTGATTGTGGGAACCTGAAAGATGAAGTCTTTCAGGTTTCCCACAATCAAAAGAAAGGCAAGGAAAGAAAAATGCCTGTCCTCTTTGCTCCTCTCTCTTTAATACTTGTTTGGAAAAAAAGAGAGGCGCAGATGAATCAGTTGGAAGGAACGCAGAAAAGGTATGATAGTGAATCATTAGTTGACATTGGAAGAGAAAAGGAATTCGCGCTTGTCGCTTTGCTGTTTCGTAGCCATAAGAAAGTGGCGTCATTCTTTCTTATTTGACTCTGGAGCACCATTGAATTATTGGTGCCCCAAATCAGAAACTTACAGAATACATGCTATTTTCACTGAGGTGCAATAGCGACGGGCACGAAGAGCAGGATGAGCCACCGGGTGAAAATAAAAAAACTGTTCCAATGGGACTGTTCCGAAGATAGTGGTGGCTCGTACTTTTTTAGGAGTACCATTTGATAGTCGCTAACATTACTCATGTTTTGGCCGAATTGATTGGATGAGCAACAGCCGGGCGCAGACTTTCTCGTTGCTTGCACCAATAACAGTAAGTTGCACATCATCGACAAGGATAAGGATGTGAAACAGACTATGACGCGGGGCGCTGATTATATAGCAAAAATAATGCAAATCCCAGCAAAATAATCAGCATCGCTTCCTTCATGTACAAAATTGACAAGAGTCGTGCTCAATAGGAGCATGGCATTCACGTGATTCCTCTCTTGTGGAGGCACTGGCCGGTCAGTGTCAAGTGTCAATAGTGCTCTCACCTCGAACTCTTGTTTCTCTACGCGGCTCCGACCCGCCGCGAGTCCTCTTTTCCTCTCTTGAGAAAATCCTTTAGTCGCACATTTTGGAGTCAGAATGGGGATGGAAAGAGGCCCGCTGCCCACGTCACTGTACGAATGCAGGCAGCTGGCAATGTCGACACAGGCGGGCTGAGCTGCTTGCCGCGCGGCGGAGGCTTCTTTGACACGGCGAATCCAGCTGTCGTCTATCCCGACTCTCCGGCCGTTTACTGCCGCTATCGTTCGTTTGCGTTTTTGGTTCGCGCAACTACAGTGCCGTGCAAAATTCTATTAACTTTTAGTTTTTCATTCATAACTTTCTTCAAAGTTCATGAAAGTCAACGAAATTTTCAGGGTTGCTTTCTTATGCTGTCAGACTTATAGTCGCACAGTATTGGTTTCATTTACTTAGAATAAGGCCCGAAAAAAATCAATAACTGAAATCATCCGTTTTGCACATTTAGGCTTGCTGAACCAAATGGGTTATATCTTTGATATTTGGGTAGATTTTATTAGCCGCGATGAAGGGGAATGGAGAGGTGAGAATCGTCCTGAACAGACCTGCAGGCAGTTCGGTATCACTCTTTCCTTCTCGAATCAACCTTAATCTATGGTAGATGTTAATTTAAACCTCATTGATTTTCAATCCGATAATTTTTTAAACATTATTGTTTACGTTATCAAGCAGATTTCAAAAGCAATCGTAAATTTTTTATACGAATATATTGACCGCTGAATTCCTCAAAACCGATCCAAGAGATATTTAATAAAACATTTCCGTTAGTATGTAGGTAGAAGAGCATTTTTGGGCTTTTAAAATGGAAGTTCCCTTTTCATGGCGTAGAAAATAATCATTTAAGGGCGAAATCTGCACGAAAAAGAGGAGAGCGATGAAGACCAGCAACGGAAGACAGCTGTGAAATGGCTGCAGCAGATGCTTTCTCGACTTGTCGATTGTAAATTTCGCAATTTGTACTTATAATGAAAATTAAAATAACTTGAAAAAAATTCGAACTTTTAAGTTTTGCCAAACTTAACTTTTGAACTTTATATCTTTTCAGAGCATTTTCTTCATGAAATATTTATATGAAAAAGTGGAAGAAGAATGAAATCACGTAATAATCAAGCAATTTGCATGCACTTTTCCTTCTGGATCCTTCTAAATTGGCCGCACTTTTCCTTCTGGACCCTTTAAAAGGCGAAAGAACTGCTGAAATCCATTCACTCTTCACTCTCCTCATTGTGCTTAGCAGTCAGCGCTTCAGCCGGTCGTCACATCAATTTCACCGTTGGCAGATTCTCTTCTACCCATTAACTCCTCCCCACCCTCATAACGAAATATATTTTCCCTTGAAAAAGCTTTTCTCGTTTCTTTGAAATTTGAGAAATATTTTCTGGTGTAGAACAATTTCAATTAATTTGAAAGAAGTTATTAAAAATAAATATCTTTTGATCGTTTCAGTGTCAACATGGCAAAGTCGACACCTCAGAAGGCTGAAGGCAAGAAAGAAGAGCACAAGGAAGAGAAAGAGGAAGAAAAGAAGGAGAACAAGGGGGAGAAGAAAGAAGAAAAGGATGCCAAGAACTTGCCTAGTAAGGCCGGCGAGCCCGATTTCAAGGTCGTTTTCTAATTAAAAAAAAAATGTTTTATGGTGCACAAAAAGAGGGTTCACTTTTAGAGAATAATAATAATCAATGATTGGTTTACATATTCGGTTGCCAAGTCAATAAAAGAAAAAGATTCCAGCTGCCGATGGATCCCGAAGGCCCGCTCGTCTTCAAGGGCAAGGCGGGTGCCCAGGGCGGCATTTCCCTCGAGCGCACCCTCACGAACAACACCGACAAGAAGATCGCATTCAAGGTGAGCAGTGAGCAAAGATCAAAGATCAAAAATTATCTGAATAGAAACTCTCTGAGATTTAGGCACATAATAAAATTTTTTAGTTTTCCAAAATTTTCCATGAAACAACCAAAAAGAAGTCTTGATTAAAGGAACCATGCACTGAATGATGCTACAGTAGTAGATTAGAACCATTTGAACACGCGCCCTCAAATATTTGGCCCTTCTGCTGGTTAGAGAGCTTGTGAAATAGGACGGTGGCTAACAGCTACAGTAAAAAATTTTGGCCCAGCCTTATTTTGCGCTCTCTTAACTTTGTAGCAAGTGGACAAAAATGGTTCAAACTTTCTAGATGTATGTTTTAGAGAGACGCGAATAGATACAAGTTCATAAAACAATATGTTAACTATTCAGTGAACAGCTCCTTTAATTTAAGAAGAAAATTAATGCAAAATGTTCGCCCTTTTCCAGTACACATTAAGAATATTTTTAAAGTAATTTTTTCACATTAATGCAGGTGAAAGTGACGGACAGCGACATTTTCCGTGTCCGCCCGCCCCTTGGGACCATCCCAGCTGGTGAAAAGGCAAGATTGCCTATTTTAGTGCTGTTTAATACATATTTATAAAAATAAATATGTATTAAACAGCACTAAAATTCAAAATGAACACAAAATACTCGTTTGCAGACGAAGATCAAGATCTGCTTCATCAGCAAGACGAAGCCGGCCGATGCGAGCAAGCACTTCTTCGCCTTCTACCACGCGGACCTCGACGACAAACTGGAAAAGAAGGCAGCGAAAGATGTACGGTGGCACTAGAATTCGCCTTTTTTTCTCTGATAATATCTAATATAATAATAGTAAATTTGTCGTAAAAGATAATTCGATATCTTTATTAAGATCTGGAAGGACGCCAAAGTGGCCGGAGTCGTCCGTTTCCGCTGCGTTTTCGAGATCGAAGAAGAGAAGAAGGAGGGCGGCGACGGAAAGAAGGCGAGTTTAAACAGGAAACCTATTTTCTCTTCTAAATCATATTTTGAAAGATTTGGTATAAAAAAATCATAGAAATAATAATGAAAAATATTCAGGATGACAAGTATGCGAAGAAGGAGGAAAAGAAGGAAGAAAAGAAGGAAGAGAAGAAAGAAGAGAAGAAAGAAGAGAAGAAAGAAGAGAAGAAGGAAGAAGGGAAGGAGGATAAGAAAGAGGAAAAGGAAGAGGAAGAGGACAAGGCAGATGAGAAAAAGTAGAGAAGACCGCATCCCACCATACCCTGACTGATAAAATAAGATAAATGTGGCCATTGGAACATTCTGTCTCAAAAGGATCATAGTGTACATTTTGGAATGCCATTCTCTTTTTTGTTAGATGACGCATTGTTGATATTTCGCGTGATTGAGTGCCGCTGCGAAGGAATCGAGCGAAATTCTTCAGTTTAATGGCTGGGAAACATCTAAAACCTCGTCAATATTAGCCGTACGATAGCTCGCTCAAATGAGAATTTTCAGCTATGCAGTTTAAGATAGAAAATCCGCTATAAAATGCCACTTTGGCTAACGACGCTCACCCAAATTCTAGAGGCCACTGAGACTCTAAAAGTGAATATTTTTAATTTCTAATTGGGCAGCTATTTCAAAAAATATCTTTTCTATTTATGACAAAAATTTTACAAATATTTCTCTATAATGCGCGAAAGCTCTTATATTTTATTTCTCGCACAGCTGCAACTCGCCAAAATGGCCTTTTTAGAACCGGGACCCGTTCCATTCGTTTCTCCGTGTTAACAAGTACCTATAAACAGATTTTGAGCGAAATCTAATTTTGCCGTATCCCCGACCATTCAGATACTCTCTCAAATCGTTATTGTTAGCACTACCTACACCTTCTCTCTGTTTTGTGCTATGTAAGTGTGAGCTTGACAATATGAAATACATACCATCCATTTGTCATATTATGTAAACCTTAAAAAGCGAAACAAAGCTGCAAAATAAAGAACAGACCTAGAAACTATAGACCTCCTGGAAAGAGAAGCCCGCACGACGTGGGCCTGCCCGCCCGACGTCTTCTGCTACCCGCCGCATATCGAGCCATGGCGAATCGCATGCGACCCATCCACGCCGATGGTGAAGTGGGTACGGATAGCTTTTAATTACTTTCATTGTTTTTTTAAAAGCTTATACATAAATGGTATTCTCGGAATACTGTATATTATTTGAGTCATAAGTCTAATTCAAAAATAAGCGTTAACATTACTTTTATGTATGTGCATAGTTTTTGATATCTGCTGGTATAATTTGGCCCTGTCTTGTCATTTCTCTCGCAAAAGTGCAAACGATTTCACGCTATTTTCCTGGAAGTCCGGAAATGCGAATTGAACTGCCGAGCGAGGTCCTCGTGTTGCGCGGCTCCATGAAGGAACTCGAGACGCTCCTCTCGGATGTCAGGGAGCGGGAACGGGAACAGCTGACTATGATGAGTGAGTCACTGTAGAGTGAGAGAGGGAGATATATATATATATATATATATATATATATATATATAGAGAGAGAGAGAGAGAGAGAGAGAGAGAGAGCAAGAGAGAATGTGAGAAAGAGGCAGAGGGAAGATGGGGGAGAGACAGAGAGAAGGGTAATGGGCGAGATAAGGTGAGAGAGAGAGAGAGAGAGAGAGAGAGAGCATCGACCCGGCAGTTTTCTGAGCTCTTGAATTTTTAGCCCGGCTGTAAAGGGGACTGCATATAGTTTGTAGCCTCACTCTATTCATCTCTGTGTGTATGTAACCTCTCTCCCTTGATGTTCTCGCCCTTTCGCTGTCTCGATCTCTCTCGCTCTCTATGTGACTCCGCCCCCTAGCTGTACTGTACTTAAGTCCCGATTATGACTAATAGGGAGGCTTCTTCCCGGGGGCGACCAGCCTTAAGCTGGTCCGCCTCTTTCCTTCTTCCTACCGCCCGTCCTGCTGTTCCCGTCGTCCTTCCCGAACTTCCCCCTCAACGACCACCACACCTCGGACCCAGTACCCTTCCCTGTCGTCTCGCTCTCTCTCTGTCGAGTATCGCTGCCTAATAAACTTGTCTTCTCGAACGTCTTGTCGCTGGGGAACGACTCGTATTGACTGGTAGCCAGCGAGTGGTTAAACTCCACTCCAGTCAAGCCACGCGACAACAAGTAAGTCAATCACTTTTAAATGTCTTAAAATTCCATTCAAAAATACCAACCTTTCGTTTCCGCTTTTTCTAAGGGGGCCAAAATTAAAAGGCTAGATTTTTTTCTCCACCCCATTATTCTCGGTTTTCATAGTAATTAGCACCCGGGCGGGTAGAAGGTAAAACAGAATAGCTGCAATGGTGGTTGCAATGGGCTCAGATTTCACCAGCGGAGAGCACATTTTCGCCCCGCAATATTCGACGTCGTATTATTTATTTCGTGTCACTTTGTAATTTCTCAAAAAAAAAACCGGGTAGAAGGGGCCGCCTTTCTATCCAACAAAACACTTACAAAAATCGTAGCATAGAGGTGGGTATTTTAATCTGAATTATCTGTTCGGGTAAAGAAGCCTCCCCCCACCTCTCCTTTTATGGACACATTTTTCTTTTCAAGCAGCTAAGGTGAGACATTTGCGTCCCCTTTCTTTCGATCCACCGCAGGGAGGCGCACTCGCGTCTCCCTGTGGCAAAGCATACCTCATTTTTATTTATTAGTATTTTATGTACATATTTACGTATGCATGTGTGAGGCCAGTGAATAACCGAGAGCTAGAGAAGAGAAAGAAAGAAATAACGGCCGATAGCAGAGAGCGAGAGAAATGAGAAAGAAATAAAGGCCACTAGCAGAGAGCAAACCGGCATAATTTTCGTATTTTAAATTTTAAATATAAAAAAAATCAAATAAAGTGGAAGAGAGAAAGAATGCAGACAATCGCTCTCTCACCTTCCATGCTCGTCTTCGTCAAGACGCTCACCGGTAAGACCATCACTCTCGACGTCGAGCCATCCGACACCATCCACGTGCTCAAGCTGAAGATCCATGACAGGGAAGGCATCCCGCTCCAGCAGCAGCGCCTTAGTTACTGTGGTATGTTGGTTACCTAGTTTTATCTCTCTCTCTCTCTCTCTCTCTCTCTCTCTCTCTTTCTCTCTCTCTCTTTCTCGCTCCCTTTGTTTCTCTTTCTCTTCATTCTGCATCATCCTGCTCTCGAATTTTTTGAGAGTGGAGAAACTTTTCTACTAACAAATTTAATTGTAATGTAATTATCCTTTTGGATATGAGATAGAATGTTATTATTGAAATGATTTCGAGAGATGAAATTTTCTTCCTTATTCAGGCGAAGAGCTGCGCTCGCCCTCTGCGACTCTCGCCGACTGCTTCATCCAGAACGCGGCACGGCACGCCTTATCCTCGAGCAGACTCACATGCTCGTCGATTGTGCTATCCATGTGGTCATCTATATTTTCTCTCACTTTTATTATTTTATTAATTCTTTTATCTTTATTTTTATTATTTTTTATTTATTTATTTATTTTCTTTTTATTCCTCTTTATTTCTGGTCATCTTTTTTTGCTAGAATTTTTTTTAAAGAAGGAAGAAGGAAAGAGTGAGTGAGGGGGCCACATTTTAATTTTAGGCCAAATATTTTTCTTGTTCAGAAAAAAAATTGCAGATGAATGGCGACGAGACGCCCAGGATGAGCATCGAGACTCTATGGCTTCTTGCCCTTCCCGAGTCAATCGCAGCGGTCAAGAACTTCGTCTTGGAAATAGTCGAGGAGGAGCGGGAGACGCTGGCTGAAGGTGAGAGTCATTGTTAATGTAGGCGAGAGAGAGAGAGAGAGAGAGAGAATATAGAAAGAAAGAGCGGAGAGTGATTGGAAAGAGAGGCAGAGAGAAGTGGGGGAAAAGAGGAGGAGAGAGAGAAAGATTTAGAAGTTGAAGAAGAGGAAGAGAGAGAGAGAAAAGAAAGGGAGAGACAGATGTGAAAACGCTAGAGAAGAGAGATAGGAAAGAAGGAGAGAGAAAGATGGGAAGAGGGACGGAAAGAAGTAGGACTGCCTAGCGCAGAGAGGAAGAGACAGGGAGTGCCAGACGGCAAGAGTGACGAATTTGAAAGGAGTAGTAATGTGTCAACCATACATCCTTGACCGTTCCCCATTTTCTCGAAAAACTCTTCACTTTTGACACTTGCAACGACTTAATCCCTGTGTCTTTCACCATTTGCCTTATCTAGGAACGTCAATTTGCGTGCGGATCTGAAGACATATTCGCCCCTCCGATTCTCCCTTCTGCGCCGCATCGTACCTTCTTTGCGCCTAGAGAAGGTCGAGAGATAATGGAAAGAAGAGAGAAAAGGAGGGGAGACTTTCTTCCAATATGCCGCACTTTCGCTGGTGAGGTCCATCTTCTGTGTGATTAATAAACTCGTTGTTGAATTGTGGTTAGTTTTACACTAAATAGTAAGGATACAGAGAAAGGAGGCGAATCTATAAAAGTACCAAAGTGGCACAATTATCTTTAAAAGGTTTCTTATTTAACAATTTTTCTGCATAAACATTATTTCAGGTTATTTGTTTTAATTGATATTAGTTTATTTTAAACAAACCCAAAATAGCCAGGATCAACGTAGCCGCGAAGACCTCTTTCCCTCGCATGCTTACTGGAAGAAAACTGCAGAGAAACCTGTAAGATGAAGTCTTCATCATGCAAGGGAAAATAAAGCTTTCAAACATGGAAAAGGAAGGAAAAATGGCGAAGAGCTAATACTTGTTAGGAAACAACGAGAGGAACAGATGAATCAGTTGGAAGGAACGTTGATATTGGAAGAGAAAAGGAATACTTGCTTGTCACTTTGTTGTGGGGAACAATAAGAAAGCGGCGCCGTTTCGTGAATATTCTTTCTTATTTGGCTTTGGAGCACTATTGAATTATAGGTGCCCAAACCAGAAACTTGCTCGAACAATTTCCCGCTAGTTTCCTGGAAGTCCGGAAATGCGAATTGTTCTGCCGAGCGAGGTCATCTGCCAAGCGAATCATCTCTTTGCTCCGATGGGTTCGAGTGCCCATTACGCCACATGCGTTGTGCAGCGTCAGTCTGTGTTTCTTTCGTTTCATTCTCAATTAAATGTCTCATATCTTTTACGATTAAGATAATTCACTTTCTTAAGATATAACAAAAAGAATCGCTCCAAGTAAAAATAACATAATTCTCATTAATTTTATTCAGCATTCCAAATGATTAAAACATTTCCAACAACTGAAGGCTGCAACCCTCTTCCTTGCCTCCCCCTTACAGTGCCTACATAACCAACTGCTAAGATGTTGTTTGTTTCCTTTCTTAGTTCGCTGTCGAAATTTTTTTGAATTTATTTTATTTACATATAACCAACAACTTCTGTCCTTCAAATTTATTCTGGCAATCCTGTATGTTTCAAGACAAGTCTCTCTTATTATTAGCACTAACAGAAAAAAGGATGAGTGAAGAAATCCAAATCGTATGCACATTCATTCTTTTGCCATTGTTGAAATGTTTCCCATTTAACTCATATAACACTTAAACGATACCTCACTGTCTATCTCACGCTTTTTGGCTTCCTTCATTCTTAATGTTTTCATTCTTCCTCTTCCAGATCTACTTTATTGCTAACTATCCAAATACTCCGCCTGCAGTCTTCGCTTCTTGTTCGTCTGGTGTCACAATCTTTGACGACGTCCGTGAACACTACTTATGAGATATGCAGTTATCTCATTGTTATTCCGCTGCTCTAATTAAGCTTCAAACATTCTCATTGTCAGGGGAGCGGTACACGGTCGATTCAATTCCCAAAATGCGACGCAGCTACTGCCCCCACCTATACTGGAGCAACTTCTATAAGACAGAGTATTACAACTAGATGAAAGCGTTTAAAAAAGCTTCCAGGCAATCTGTGGCGAGGTGAGAATATGCTATGACGATTGCACAACTAAACTCGGCCAGCCTCCGGGGACCTTCACCACCATCGCCCTTCCCAATTACTGTGAGATTGCATGCACCAATGGCAATCCCATCCAGTACACGGTGAGGGCAATCGTTGGAAATCAGAAAATTTAATCTGCGCACAAGAACTTACTTTGGAATCAAATGAAGTGATTTCGGCATCACGAAAAAATACGAATTATGGGTGTGTCATCTTCAAATATAATATTTCATCCAAAATAAATGAAGTGCATTTAAAGGGGGAAAGTCGAAAATGTAAGTAAGGACACGTTTATGCTTCCAGTTTAGATTCTCATGGGAGATTTCGTATGAAAATAGCAGGATAGAATGCGAATTGTACATTAAGTGCAACTATTAGCGGTGTCATCGGCACTGCGCCAAAGGTTCGCTGCAGCAGATTCTACGGGCCTGAGGTCTTTGACGACAACGGAAATTCGGTTGCCATGTAAGACGTAAAGTGCACTTGAAGTTCAACGAGAACTTGCATCCAAAAGCTACAAAGTAAACGATTGGCTGTATTAGTCTTCCTTGAACACAGCGAAGAAATTGCAGAATTCTAACGATTGAAACGATCTTAAACTGTGTTAAATATATCCAGCTTACTGAAGAAACCAAAATGCAGTATTAGGGTATGGGCCTTCAATGACAAAGGGTTTTTTGGATAACATTTCAATAACGCTCTGTCCAAGAAGACTTCATTTTTTATTATTATTTCATTTTTTCATAATACATACGTGCTTGAAGTGTACCTTCGTTTTTCCTTGCTTGCCGGGATCAGAAGGGATCTTTTCGGCCCACAAAAAATATCACGCTATTTTTTCCGACTAATTTTCGGTATGCACCACATTTCCAATGACATAATTATTAAAAATTCTGCTCATATATTCTAGTTAAGAGAGGGTGTCAGTAAGACTCGAGCAGGGCCCTATTATGACCTGCCCTGGAAATTTTTTTTCGAATTTCTTCACCAAAATTAATTACAGTATACAACTCGACGTGATGAACAAAATAGGCTACATTTCAAAGTAGAAAAAAATTTTCCGCGTGAGACCCAGTACAGTAATCTTTTAAATTACATTGGTCATAAGTCGCTTCAAACTTATGATTTGACAACCATCGAGCTATCATTGGATAGCTGATTGGACGGGCTTTGATTTTCATGTTGATGATGTTTTCATAAAATTTGAATTTGGCCCTAAAAGACGGCCCTAAACATTTTCGGTGGTGGTTTTTGGCAAAATTTTGCATTTTCCGTTCATTTCCACAAAACCGGTCCTACATATTCTTAAAGCGCTTGAAATTTGCTACAATATATGTCTCTTTCAAAAACATTAGGCGTCCCGGACTATAGTTCCCAAACGCTTGAACATGATGCTGTGTAAACTGTAACACCGTGCAAGCGCATTCTTCGATCCATAACTGCGCTCAATGTCAATATTACAAAATCGTAAGTATATCATCTAAGAGCTCTCACGGAGATCTTCAAATGTTACATACATTATTTTATTGAAAAGTTTCAATTTATATGGGAAATTTCGTTATGTACAATTAGAAGGCTTCAAAAACTACTTTAAAAACATTTTCGCCTGTCGAAACTTACATCATAAGAAAGAGGATGAAATTTGGTGCAAGATGAAACCCTTTCAATGGAATTCCAGGCATACGATCTTTTGTTATAAGCCATAAGAGTAGGATAACAAGGCCTTATGGAAAAACTGTAGAAAAAAGGATTGGAATATTCTAATTCGAATAACCTAAAATGTGAATTCTTGGGCGAAATGACAGCGACGCTGCTGGCACTACTTTTATGATTTATAACAAAAGATCGTAGGCATAGAATTCCATTGAAAGGGGTTCATCTTGTAGCAAATTTCATCCTCTTTCTTATGATGTATGTTTCGACAGGCGAAAATGTTTTTCAAGTAGTTTTTTAAACCTTCTAATTGTACATAATGAAATTTCCCATATAAATAGAAACTTTTCAATAAAATAATGTATGTAATATTTGAAGATCTCCGTGAGAGCTCTTAGATGATATTCTTACGATTCTGTAATATTGACATTGAGCGCAGTTATGGGTCGAAGAATGCGCTTGCACGGTGTTACAGTTTACACAGGATCATGTTCAAGCGTTTGGGAACCATAGTCCGGGACGCTTAATTTTTTTGAAAGAGACATATATTGTAGCAAATTTCAAGCACTTTAAGAATATGTAGGAGCGGTTTTGTGGAAATGAACGAAAAATTCCAAATTTTTCCAAAAACAACCACCGAAAATGTTTAGGGCCGTCTTTTAGGGCTAAATTCAAATTTTATGAAAACATCATCAACATGAAAATTAAAGCCCGTCCAATCAGCTATCCAATGATAGCTCGATGGTTGTTTAATAATAAGTTTGAAGCGACTTATGACCAATGAAATTTAAAAGATTACTGTACTGGGTCTCACGCGGAAAATTTTTTTTCAACTTTGAAATGTAGCCTATTTTGTTCACCACGTCGAGTTGTATACTATAATCAATTTTGGTTAAGAAATTCGAAAAAAAAATTTCTAGGGCAAGCCTTGATCGAACGATACTGACAGGCTCTCTTAAGTTAATAATCTTGAAAAGTTTTCTATTAGTTTTATTCTTCGTAATTTCCATATTCGGAAAGAATTCAACGAATTTCAACATCTAACAATCATAATGCAGCTTTATCCTTTTAATAAATCGAATTTTACTGTGAACGCTGCCTATACATGGTATATTTTATCTGTCGGAGGGAAGAGAAAGAGATGGCGAAGAGGGTGGGCGAGAATAGAGAGTGAAAGACGCATGAGGAACCCTTCAGGGGTTGTACTCAATGGGAAGGTTCTTGCGGCGGACCATGCCGTCGCCCTGGAACCACTCGCGGCGGAACTGCTTGGCAGCGCCGTCCGGGGTGTTGGTCCACTCGATGGTGATGCGGTCGTTGTTCGTGTCCTCCTGCAAAATAGTATAAATGTACACATACGATATTTGTAATTAACTTTATTTCTATTATTACTATCAAACTTTATGCTGGTAACTAAAGATTATCTACAGTACCTGCCCATAGGCGAAGGAGAGAGGAGACAGCAACGAGGACGGGCTCCTTGGGGTCCAGGACTCCGCTGGCCGGGTCGACACCGAGACGCTTCATGTTCGTGGTCTTGAAGGCCCAGCCGATGCGACGGGCAGAGCTGTTGATCACCTATAATTGAAAGTGAGTTTATTTAATTCTGTCAATTTGATTAATTAGAAAAAATAAATCTTAAATAATCTTGCAAAACAAGATTGAAGGCAAACCTTGATGTGGTAGGTGTGCTTGTCGTCGTAGGGCGCGTTGAAGACGACCTTGGCGTTGGGCTGAGTGGCGATGTCGCCGGGAGCAAGGGACTGGGCCATGCCTTGGAGGAGGAGAAGAGAAGTGGAGAAGCGAGCAGAGAAGCACAGTCAAGGACTGATAGAAATGACTCTGTCAAGCCCCTTTTACAGTGCCGGTCAAAATTCTATTAACTTTTGGTTTTTCGTGCATAATTTCTTTCAAAGTTAATGAAAGTTGATGAAATTTTCAGGGTTCCTTCTTTATGCTGTCAGGTTGTTAGTAGCACAATATTGATATCATAGATCGACTACAAGACGAGAAAAAAAATCAATAAGTCAAATCACCCGAGGTGCACATTTAGGCGTGTTGAACAAAATGGGTTGTTTCTTTGATATTCGGGTAGTTTTTATTTGTTGCATGATTTTTTAGTATTCTAGAGCATCTCTGCGATTTCGTATTGATCTATCGCTATTTATTCACAAGTTTTACATGTTGCCTGCCCCCAGTTCACGATCCATGCACTCGGCCTGACAATGAGATGCAGACGGTTCAGGAGGATAAAATCGATCATTTACTAATATACCTATTTCAATAATGATTTTAATATATTTACAGGTCATCACTGAACTAATTCAGATGGTTACTTGAGCTGTTAAAATTAGCTGCTTACTATTTATGCACACTCTGAACACCGCGGTGAACTTTGGTCCTCAGCCCAGACGCACTTATAGTGATGCTGTGCTGGGGTCCGTGTTCCAAAGGCGGTTTTGCCAATCTCAAATGATAGCTCATGGGCTTTTATACCTTCAGAAGCCCTATTTCATCCCTCGCTTCATGAACCCACAAGATACAGTAGATCGTTTGAATGTACCCTTGGTATAGAGTTGTACGCTGCCCTTCAAGGCAAGAAAGTAATCCCGAAAAACTTAACATCGAATCAAAAATCATATTAATCGGTACAGACAAGTGTTCAGCAAGCTTCTAAATCCCTATTAGATAATTTAATGTTGTGATTGATCTAGCACCAAACGCTGTCAAATACACCATACTACTATACCACGGGTACATTCAAACGATCTACTGTATCTTGTGGGTTCATGAAGCGAGGGATGAAATAGGGCTTCTGAAGGTATAAAAGCCTATGAGCTATCATTTGAGATTAACAAAACCGCTTTTGGAACACGGATCCCTGCACAGCAGCACTATAAGTGCGTCTGTGCTGAGGACCAAAGTTGACCGCGGTGTTCAGAGTGTACACAAATAGTTAGCACCTAATTTTAACAGCTCAAATAACCATCTGAATTAGTTCAGTGATGACCTGTAAATATATTAAAATCATTATTGAAATAGATATATTGGTAAATGATCGATTTTATCCTCCTGAACCGTCTGCATCTCAGGCCGAGTGCATGGATCGTGAACTGGGGGCAGGCAATATGTAAAAACTTGTGAATAAATAGCGATAGATCAATACGAAATCGCAGAGATGCTATACAATACTGAAAAGTCATGTAACAAATAAAAGCTACCCGAATATCAAAGAAACAACCCATTTTGTTCAGCATGCCAAAATGTGCATCTCGGATGATTTGACTTATTTATTTTTTTTTCTCGCCTTGTAGTCGATCTATGAAATCAATATTGTGCTACTAACAAGCTGACAGCATAAAGAAGGAACCCTGAAAATTTCATCAACTTTCATTAACTTTGAAAGAAATTATGCACGAAAAACCAAACGTTAATAGAATTTTGACCGGCACTGTATATGACTTTCTCACCTTAAAAATTTTAATTTTCACAAAAGTGCATTTAAATATTTATGACAATTCGTGAATTCTTCGAAATATCACGAAACAAGGATCAAAATATTTCTCATTTGCGGATTTCGAATAAAAATTCGTTCTCATTCTAGAAAAATTGTGAACCTTTGACCAACAAACGTGAATGATAGTTCACCGTACACACAGCGCAGATAGTATTGCAAGGCCGAACTATCAAGCAGAACTATATAGTTTCCGATTGGCGCTGGAGCTAAATAGTTCACCCTCACGCTTCTATCGATAGCTCATCTAAAAGGAACCCAATAGTATTCCGCGATAGCTCGGCATGGCCGAACTATTACGGTTACCCGGCACCCCACCCTGGCAGCGGGTACCCCCCACCCCTCCTCCTTCTCTGCTACCCTCCCGCTATTCCATGCTCTTTTCCTTTCATCCACCCTTCTTTGCTGTCCCTCCATCCTTCTTTTTTTCATTCAAGACGATAAACTGCGATAAAAACACTGCCAATTTATTTTTAGCAGTATTTATCACGTTCACAATCAATGTACAAAAAAAACATGTTATGCAATAACCAAATGGGGCCACAGAACTATTCAACGTCGGGGAGCTGTCGAGGGGGTGGTCGTGGTGGTGGAGAAGGAATGGACGCCGGGGAGCAGTTACCGTTGAGGATGTAGAAGACGGGAGAGAGATGACGAAGGGCGTCTCGGAAAGGAACCAGGGGAGGTCACGAAACTGCAATGGTACGAAAGGTTAGGATGGAAGAAAGCAATGACAGCGAAGGAAGTAAAGAAACTCTACCCAGTAACATGGTATATCACTTCACTCATCAATCCCCCTACTTACAACATCGGCTGGAACACAAGCCAAGATTATCACACTTGCATTGGCGGAATACTTTAAGGGATGTACGAGAAAGATTAATTATAAGAATAAAAATGAACTTAAGATAAGATCCATTTAAAAGATAAAGGCTTTGCATGTCTTTATAAAAAAAAGATAAACCTTTGATGGAGTCGCACCTCGCGATCGCTGGCGCCGGCGGCCAACTACAAAGTAAAATATATTTCAATTAATAAAAAAAAGCATCCAAATTATTTTCATAACCCAAAAGCACATTAGATAACCCCGCTCCAATTCAATTAGTTAAACAAATTTAATCGATAAACAAAGAAATTCACACGAATTCACATCCTTAACCTCGAAAGAATCGTATCCCTTCTTACATTATTGAATCCAAGTAATGCTTCAATCACATACAAACAGCTGAAAGCGTTTTTATCGCGTCCCATCGAAAACCCAAAATTATAATCGATCAAACAATATTCTAAAGCGTTTTGACAACACTAAGTCACCCGATCTTGAAAAAAGAAAAGAAAAGTTTTGCATTTATACATTAATGTCTTTGAAAGTAAAAAAAATTGAAGAAATCTAACGCAGAAAAAAAGATTAGTAATGCATCATTATAGCGCTTAACTTATGTTCTAGTATATGCAAAAGAACAGCGCATTGTTGCGAGTACGATTGGCTCTGCAAGGTATAAGTTACACAAGACAAACCTGACGAGTCACTGCTCGTTGCCGAGATGCCCTCTCGGCGGCCACCGTCGAGTCGGCCAGCTCATCAAGCGTCACGGTCCGCGCGGACTTCACGCAGATCTGAACCAAAAAATTGCCTAATCAAAGAGTATTTCTATCAAGCGCAAGAGTTATATTGGCTCATAGAAAGCGGAAAAGGTGCAATAACTCGAGAGATCAGGGGCATAGCCCCGAACAGTATAAATTGAATTAGCAAAAAAAAGAAGAATAAAAACCAAAAGAATCAATCACAAACAGACCCCAGATGTTGGTCCTAGCGTCCAGTGGCGCCGGCGGAGGCGCTCTCCGACGACTTCCGCAATGTGGCCACTAAAAGTAGCTTAAGACATCATTAACATTGAACCATTACATATAAAAAGTTTTTTTATTAAAGGACCTCTCCGGCGAATATACAACTTGTCGTTTTATGTTTTTGTATGATAAAGTTCGGTCAGAAACATAGTGTGGAAGTGGTCCCGTGTCACAGAAATGTCTAATTTGTTAAATATAAGCAGTTTTCGTGCGGGATTACGGTGCATTTTCCGCCCGCGATCGTTCTTTGTGCTCAAGGTCAAGGCTGCCATCTCTCTCGCCTAGAGTGGCAGAGAAAAAGGGCATGGGATGATATGCACGTGATGGATTGTCTCTTTGGTGATAATAACTCCTTGCCAGTGTTGTATGCAGTGTTTCTCATTGATCTTGTTGCATACATTTGGAAATGTAACATTTTCAAAATAAAACTATATACAGGATAGCCAATGGATGACACAATCCATCCCTCTGCGTTTGATCCGACTGAAGAACAGCTAGAGAGAACTGTGCAGCGACGCCGTCTGCTCGATAGCCAGCGAACGTCGAAGATATTCACTTCTGGCACGTCCCCTGATATCCTCCGATGCTCGTGCGATCGATGCGGCGTGGTCAGCGACTACAGCACGTGCTACTGCTGCCAGTCCGTTCTGAGACAGCCTGATTCGTTGCTCCGCCGTGGAAGAGAGATCCACGACTTCGTGCGTGAGCTCGTCGGTGAGGAGGAAGTGCGCTGTGTCACGCACAGCGAAGCCTTCCAGAGGCAGTTCCTGGATGATAATGGGGCTCGCCTCGCATCGAGACTCTATGATCTCTACGAAGGCAGTACGTCGATCCCGCGCACTCCTTCCAACAAGTAAGGGAGAGAGAGAGAGAGAGAGAGAAAAGAGAAAAGAGAGAGAGGAGAGGAAACAGAAAGAGAACATGGAGAGACACAACAGAGCGACAGGAAGAGTGTGTTTTTGAAAAGGATATCAGTGGAAATTTTCCAAAGTAATCGTTTCAGGTCTAAGAGGTATTCCATCTACCGCTGCCTTGCAGCTGAAATATGGGGTCGAGCAGGGCGAAGCAACAGAATCGAGTTTCCCGCCTGCTTCATCATGGCCATCCGCGAGAAGTGGCCTGAGCAGGACGGGATCTACCGCGGTTTCTTCGAATTGGACTGAGCTGTGAATTTTTCTGAGATAAACGTTGTATGTACGTGTGAATGTGAGAACTGCAAATGAATACGGTGTCAGGGTGTTTGGCGCCAATAAATGGGGCTAGAAGCACGGGGAGGTTACACATGGGGTCAGTCATCGACCATTATAGTCATTGACTGGCTGTGAGCATGGTCCCAATCCAAGAGCTCCTACCAGAAGTCGTCTCTCGCGAAGTGTGCGTGAATGGCTTGGAGAATACTTTGAACGACAAGCAGATGATATTGAGAGAGCATCACCCTTTCTCACGACTTCACAGGCTAGACTACATAATAAAAATTAAAAGAAACAAATGGTCCTAATTTAGGTCGAATCGTTTCATGCGCATTCTGCGCGGTATCTCCCAAAGGATCATTATTTTTCGGTGGAAGGTACTAAGCTGCGTATGAAGATCGCAATAATGGATTGAAACGAAAGGAAGCGAGAGGTTGAAGAAGGAGCTATCAAGCAAACAGGAACGAAGAGAGTTTTCAACAAAACTCACAGGGAATACCGCTCTCGAGCAGTATACAGCTCTGCCTCCCATGCATTCAGGTTAACGAGTAATCTAATAAGATAAAAGCTAACGCCATTTTAGGAAAGAAGTAATTGAAGAAGCGCACCGTGCCCGGCGGTCGATGGCACGCGCTCCATCAAAGAGAGGACGAGATGCGGACGGCGACTTCGCGGGAAGTCATGATGACGAAAGCGACGTCGAACTCGCCCCAGATGACGAGATTGAGCAGCTACTAGAAGAAGCTGAAATGGAGGAGGAAGACTATTTCAGCGATGAATTTTAATATATGTTTGCCACTTTTTGATATCTGTTCGTCAGTTCGAATAAGTTTGATTTTCTGCACAGGTAAAGTAGCGAAGAACAGCAGTTAAAATACATATTTGACAACTGGTATAGAATAGTATTTCAAATTGTTATCAGATTTCGAACTATGCAGAACAGATAAAGTTACTATGCTAATAGGAAGAATCTAGCCGATTCTGAGCTATCCATGCTTGCAGATTGTGGGACGACGCCCTGGTGAAGACGAAATGTAGTCGCCGAAGGCTAGAAAGATTCACACAAGCCTTTACTGTTTTTTTACTTTTAGTTTAAAATAATAATTTTATGGCATAAAATAAGGAACATTTTAATTATTCAAGTTATTCTAGAAAATTAGAATGCCAAAGATCACACGAATTGAAGAAAAACTGATCTAAAGAACGCAGATATCACCAAAAGGCGCTAGGCGAACAAGGTTTGCGCAGATAACCTTGAAGGACTCATTGCACTTTTCGCCTCGCTTCAAACCTGAAGCACAGAAAGTGTTGAGCGCATTATGATTAAGAATTCAAATCATGTAAACAAATGACTAATAAACAACGAAAACCACGTAAAAAACGATAGATGAAGTGTGCTGCCCTTTCGAAAACATTCAGCACAATCACAGTATTCCGAAAAATTTCGCCCCCTCGCGCATACTGTACGAGGGGCCGTTTTATTCCGCGTGAGAGTAAACTTTTCAAACACCAATTATAAAAGGGGCGTGAAAACATTCGCCGGAGTGAACCTTTAAGGGGAACAACGAAATATCAAAAAAAGAAAGAACGAAAGAAGAAAACACTCGTATGAAAGCCGAACACACATTGTCAGCCTGAGTATCGCGCAATGCATTTGAGTTGATGCACAGGGGAGGTGTGAACCTGTCCAAAAGTTGCCATATAAAGTGTGAATCAGGTGAACGGGTGAATATCCCTAACGGTATTTTCTAGTCCACCTTTAACAATTTACAACCGTTCGAAAACTACACTTTCAAAGCACACACGTAGCAAATTTAGTATGGCTCGTATATCACACGGGTCCTAAAAACGGTAATTTTCTTCTATGTCACAAAGAGGTGGTCCTGAGCGGAAAACTCATGACTTGTTGCGGCGGTGTAGTATCTTATATTTGGTGAACTTAAAATCTTGCTAATTTTTATATGGGGTGTGACCCCTGTGTTGATGCGCAGCCGCATTTTCTTGGCGCGTTTACCGGGCCAAAGAGATAACTGCGACTGAGTGTTGCTTTCTTGGATTGTTTTTTTTTCATATTTGCTTTGATTTTAGACTTTTGTAAGATATATCTAGAACTGAACTGTTCTATTTCCTTTAGAATATGCTCTCGGCTCCATCTGAGAGGCTGCGTCAGCCGTCTCGGTCTGCAGCGAGCCGCGTTACATTCCGTCGGCTCGGCCGATGTCATCTTTGCTCAAGGTTATTCTCTTTTTCATTCTCATTCCTTCGTATTTTCTATTGTTACATTCAACTGTGCATTGCGCACGTTTAATGAGTATAGTAAAATGGACTGCGTATCTCCGCGAATGTTCAATCTGCTTTACTTTTCATACTTCTTTTAAATGTATTTGAGAATTCTATTTGTTTTTAATCTTTCTCCTTTTCTTCGGATATTCTATTCTTGAGCTTTCATTTTCTTCAAAATGAAAGATATTTCTAATCTTTATTTACGGTATGAATTATATCAGCACGTGGTGAAGTTGAATGTATTTGTAAATGACTGAAAAAGAAATGCTTAGATGCTAAAATAGCCTGTTTGATGGCCTTCTACAAATTTTTTTTGGATTGGTACTCACCGAAGCATAGCAGCTATTAAGCAAGTAACCATGAAGGTCATGACTGCCCTTATTTATTATGCATACGTGGGAATGATATTCATCACTCTTTCACAGCGCGAAATCGATATGTCACAGCTCATCAAATGGTTGTCTTCTCTTTGGAGCTCGAAGGTGTTAGGCATGAGATAGCGAACTTGTACTTACTAAGTTTTCCGTTGCTAATAATTGTAAGCTATCTCTCTAAGGCTGGACGATGAATCCGCTGGACGCGAGCCGAACAACGGGCTATTCTTCTGGCGGCGAAGCGGCGATTTTTGCCGTCAGCGGAAGCATCCTCGGCACTGGCGGAGACGGCGCTGGGTCCATTCGAATGCCGTGTAGTTTCACAGGAACGGCCGGCATCAAGGTCAGGGTTCATTTGATGGAAAAAGTTGCTAACACTTGAAGCAGGATTCTTAAAAGTTCCATTTCATTCTTGTTTACTTCCCTTATATATTTTTTAACTTATATTATTGCCTTCTTCCTTTATTTTTCCTCAAAACTTCTTTATTTCCTACAAAAAAATCAGATTTTTTCGCCAATACGAAAATATTTAAATTATTTCAAATTTTTCAAGGAATTTTAATTGAGAACAGTCTAACCATAATGGTTAGAATGGTAGGAATAAGTATGTTAAACCTGACCACGCCACTGGAGCGGTGCAGGAGTTGATGAGGGTTCTATCAATTTAAAATATTGAATAGATTGAAGGCACCCGATTCCGTGGACGATGATGTTCTGCAGAGCTACTCGGGGGTTTTCTCTCGCTCAGCTCATCATCTACTCTGCCATTAAGGTATCCATTCTCTATCTCTTTTCTCTCTCGATGGAAAATTAACCGCAGAATCACTTTTTTCATTCTATCAAACAAGACTGTTTTAGAACAGATATTTTAGTCTTATCGTAAGAAACACCTTTCCGAAATACCGATGATTCTAATTAAAAATAATTGCTCACTTCCGAGTTTCTGTTGGCCAATAAATATATGATATTGATTGGAGGAGTGCGCCACCTCCGAGATAAGTTCTCGCGTGACTTCCGTGCACAGAGCGTGCTTCCAAGAATGTCGGTATGTTCATTCTTATAAGTCTCTTTGCTGCGACCATTATCAAAGAAGAACCTCATCCAGTTCTCCTCTTTAGAACGAATATTTCCTTATAATAGAGGCCTGTGGATAAGCATGTTTTCTACAGACGAGATGGTCGACAAGCTGACGATGGCATTCAACTGCACTCACCAGGATGTCATCATAGTGCGCTCTTGAAATCATATGTACGCCTTGACCCACCATGTATATGCCCATTCCATCACAATTGCTGACTCCAAGCTCAGTTTCATGCAGACCTTACTCGCCTAAACATCTTGCCATCACTTCTATAGTAGTTTAACATAGATTACTCCCTAATTGTTAGTGTAATTGAGCTGAGTTGTTTTTGTTTGATTTTATGTCAAAATAGAGAAGATTGTTGTTTACTTGGATGCGGCGAGGTGATAAAAATTTTTTTAAACAAATAAACTCTTGTAACAGCCCGATGCTTGCATGACTCGGAACAGCAGCCAACACCTTAAGCTTTAGATGTTCAGGGAAGAGATAAGAAGATGGGTAAGTAAATTAGAGCGAGAGAGAGGCAGGCGGAAAGGGATGAGAAGGGGAGTCGTAGAGAGGGAGAGGAGAGAGAGAGCGCGAGAAAGAGAGGGGGAACAGGAAGAGAGGGGTAATGTGTTGAAGATACAAAAGAAGAATGGAAGGGGATTGGTGGGGAAAATGTCATTCGAATTTTAAAAATCCTCTGAATAGTTCAACAGTGAGGAAGCCGAATTGAACTCTTGCCGGAAAAACTGGCAATAGTTCATCTTGGCCGGAATAGTTCATCACCGGCTGGCATGATAGTTCGGTCAGGGTGAACAATGAAACCGAACTATCCGCAGCGTGATAATAGTTCGGAACTATTTGCGCTGTGTGTATGCAAAAATTTGTGAATTTATTTCATTTTCTTACAATTGTTTTGGTAGTTTGATCATTATTCCGTGATATTCCGAGCATTCCAAGAAATTTCCAAGTTGAACATTGCACTTTTTAGAAATAATAAAAATTTTGCAGCTGAGAAAATCATATAAAAGGGGCTTGCCAGAGTCATTTCTATCAGTCGTTGACTGTGCTTCCTCCAAGGCATGGCACAGTCCCTTGCTCCCGGCGACATCGCCACTCAGCCCAACGCCAAGGTCGTCTTCAACGCGCCCTACGACGACAAGCACACCTACCACATCAAGGTTGTTCCTATGAATACTTATATAGCCTTGATTCGTAAGATTAATTTAACTAGCAATATTGAAATAACTTAATCGTTCAATTACAGGTGATCAACAGCTCTGCCCGTCGCATCGGCTGGGCTTTCAAGACCACCAACATGAAGCGTCTCGGTGTCGACCCGGCCAGCGGAGTCCTCGACCCCAAGGAGCCCGTCCTCGTTGCTGTCTCCTGCGACGCCTTCGCCTACGGGCAGGTACTGCATTTCTTTTTTTAAATGATACAAATTCAATTTAGAACAATAAAAAAATTTCCACAATCTAAATAATTTGCAGGAGGACACGAACAACGACCGCATCACCATCGAGTGGACCAACACCCCGGACGGCGCCGCCAAGCAGTTCCGCCGCGAGTGGTTCCAGGGCGACGGCATGGTCCGCCGCAAGAACCTCCCCATCGAGTATAACCCTTGAAAATTGCCCTCCCGAGAATAAAGAGTGGAATATTTGATGATCTCCTTCTGCAATAGAAATAAAAGAAGAATGAAAACATAATAATAATAAAAAGTGGCATCAATAAGAACACATTCGCACATTCAATTTGTCAATTTCTTACTAAATTCTCCACCATTCTCTCTTTATTTCTGCGTTCTTTTTGTCGAATTAAGAGAATTCGCGTTTTTATAAATTTCTCGCTGTTATAATTGTCTTACAGGAATCTTTTGTTTTCGAAAAGTTTAAAATTTTTATTATGCTTATTTGAAACGAATGTTTGAAATTCGGAGAGCGTAGTGTTGAGCAAATTTGCAAAGTACTTATTTGTATACATTTTCGTATTTTCACCCCTAATAATAATGAAAAAATTCGCTAAGTTGCAAATGGCGAACTCATTAGTGACAACTTTTTCACGATTTTTCAAGTCGAATAATAGCATAGAAACCCTTGTTCCCTCTGCTTTCATGGCGATCAGAAGGGATTATTTTTTCGCTCTTTTCGATCGAATATAAGTAAACAAATCCGACAAAAAAACTTTTTTCTCTTCTTTTATCAGATCCCTAGCAGGATGCGAAAACGTCGGTATTTAAATTTGCACGAAGAGCCCTAAGAATGGATGCCTTCTGATTCCCCGTAAGGCATGCGAAGTAAGGGTTCTCTCTAAAATTCTGATTCTGGTTTTTCTCTGCCTCTTCTTACAATTAATTTTTATTCGTAATGGAATGATGGCGGAAGAACCGGAATTCCTTCTGCACTCATTCTGAACTTTGCACTGGTCACAAATGCACTCTCATACACTTCGAGGTCAACACGAAGCATCCAATCTTCTCGCCTCCTCCTCCTTTTTGTCACTTTCTCTTCTAATCGCGACCACGGCTGGTCGGATCAGGCCTTCGCTCTTCTTCAATCAAGTCAACGAATCGCTGTTAGCTGTATATCCAAGGAATTATTTGGGAATGTATTTATTTTTAACTACAACAAGAACGAGAAAGCGTTTCGGAGACGATAAGTTTGAAGGCAGCGATGAAATGGTTGTGTTTGTAGATCATTGTGGTTCTCTCGATGTCTCTCTTGCTCGCTCCGCTTTCTCTTCTCTTCTTCGTCGCCATATGCGCTGTCAGAGTTTTTTCATTGACTTTCGGTGACGGCTGAAAGATATTTTCCTTCTCATTATAATTCAAGTTAAACAAATTTGAAGGAAATATGCATATTTTTAGAAGGAAAAGAAGAAGTCTCCTCCCGCGCCCAAGGCAGCGCCCAAGAAGGATGCCAAAACCCCCGTCGCTCCTGCAGCCGCGAAGAGCGCCGTCGGAGCTCCGGCGCCTGCTGGGGAAAAGGCAGGGGAAAAGAAGGCAGAGGAAAAGAAGGCAGAGGAAAAGAAGGAAGAGAAGAAAGAAGCAGAGAAGGACGGAGGGGAGAAGAAGGTAGAGATGGATGAGAAAGAGGGAGAAGAGAAGAAAGAGGCAGAGAAGAAAGAGGAGAAAGAGGAGAAGGAGGAGAAGAAAGAGGAGAAGAAAGAGGAGAAGGAGGCGAAGAAAGAGGATAAAGAAGAAAAGGACAAGAAGGACGGAAAGGATAAGAAGGAACCGAAGAAGTCTGAGAAGGATAAGGAAGAGAAGAAAGAGAAGAGTAAGAAGCAGAAGGATGACAAGGAGGCGAAGGGAGACAAAAAGGTAATACTAAAAAGATTTGGTTTGTAGAATTGTACGCCGTGGTTGTCGTAAATATATCCTTTTCAATTTCAGGAAGCTGAAGATGATAAGAAAGATGAGAAGAAAGAGAACGAAGAGGTCTGAAATTGAATAATTCAAAGGTGTCTTTATATGATACTAAAGTATGTTTTTATTAGGTAGAGAAGAAGTCGAAGAAGTCGAAGGAGTCCAAGAAGTCGACAAAGGATAAGAAGGAGAAGACCGAGAAGGTCGAAGTTGGAACTGATTTTATGAAATTCTATAATATGTGAAATCTGCCGATTCAATATAATCAATATATTAAGAAGCAAAGAATTCTAAAAATAAATTTTTCGATAATGCAGGAGAAAGAAGAGGAAAAGGACAAGGACTCGAAGAAAGACGAGAAGGAAAAGTCGAAGGAAGAGAAAGAAGAAGAGAAGGAAGGATCAAAAAAAGAAGTGAAATCCCTCCTAACTTGCCCTCGCCCTCCCCCTCCCATCCAAGAGCATAAATCGCTCTGCCGTGTGCATTTGCATCTTTTTTTTTAAACATTCTATGCAAGTAAAAAAGAAGTATGAAATTATTAAAAAATTTGATTATTGGAAGACTTTCAATTGTTCTTATTCTTTCATCCATACTGTTCTGGTAATGAGAGTAGACATCTGCTTGTCATTATAATGATTGTGTCAGTACATAATGTGGTCTGACTCATGTACTACATACATATGTACATATGTATGTAAACGGAGCTATCAAATTCCTTGGATTTCAGAATTAGATATGGATCGATTTTCGGCCTCTTGAATTTTGGGCCTGGACAGCTGGTGCGCCGGAGTGTGATACTCGAATCGGAGAGGGAGACGAGTCCAATATGTTCTCCAGCAGAAGAGACACCATTCTTGAAAATGTCCCATGTCTCTTTTTAATAGATTCACTTCTTCGATCGGTCTCTCACTCCTCTTTCTATCTTACTCTCACCATCTCTCTTTCTCCTACCGCAGGCCACTCACACAGGTAACTTTTTTTTTCGGAAAATGTACGAGAAAAAAAAACTTTTTTAAGGTTAACTGTGGTGTCTCTACAGACACGGAGAGGAGCGTGAATCTAGAATCTAACAAAAATACGTGACTCTTGATAGGAGTGAGCGATGAGAGACAACATTCATGTAGAGATAAACGACAAACTACAATTTGTGATAGCTTTGTATATTTTCTTCAAGGACCTTGCTACATGGGACTACTTTGTCTTTCATGTGATGAGCAAAACGTCAAAGCCTAAATTCTTCTCTTCTTCAAACCTTTCATTTTTACTTGTTCTGCCAACGACGGAAACAACGGGGATTATGTCAATATATTTACCATTAGAAAGTTTCATTTGAGAATTTTGGACTCAATGAACTAGATGAGAGGAAGGCAGAGCGAGGCAATGAAGCAGATGAGAAGAAGGTGCAACCACGAACCGCTGTTGTCTAAATGAAAGATCGTATTGAATCGAAACGAGTAACAATAATCGAGTGAAGCTATCTACATATGTTAACTACATATATATGTGTTCAAAGTAACAAAACGTCAAATCTTATTGCCGACCTGGGGAGGGGCTGGATGTGGTCGTCGGCTCTGTGGTCGTAGGAGTTGTGGTCGTCGGATCTATGGTCGTCGGAGTTGTTGTCTTCGAAGTCGTCTTAGCTGTGGTCGTCGGAGCTGTCGTTGTCGGAACTGTGGTCTTCGGAGTTGTATTCGTTGGAACTGTGGTCTTCGGAGTTGTGGTCGTCGGAGTTGTGGTATTCGGAGTTGTGATCGTCGGAGTTGTGGTATTCGGAGTTGTGGTCTTCGGAGTTGTGGTCGTCGGAGTTGTGGTATTCGGAGTTGTGGTCGTCGGAGTTGTAGTCTTCGGAGTTGTGGTCGTCGGAGTTGTGGTATTCGGAGTTGTGGTCGTCGGAGTTGTAGTCTTCGGAGTTGTGGTCGTCGGAGTTGTGGTCTTCGGAGTTGTGGTCGTCGGAGTTGTGGTCTTCAGAGTTGTGGTCGTAGGAGTTGTGGTCTTCGGAGTTGTGGTCTTCGGAGTTGTGGTCGTCGGAGTTGTAGTCTTCGTAGTTGTGGTCGTCGGAGTTGTGGTCTTCGGAGTTGTGGTCGTCGGAGTTGTGGTCTTCCGAGTTGTGGTCGTCGGAGTTGTGGTCTTCGGAGTTGTGGTCTTCGGAGTTGTGGTCGTCGGAGTTGTGGTCATCTTAGTTGTGGTCGTCGGTGGTTCTGTGGTCGTGGGTTCAGTGGTCGTCGGTGGTTCTGTGGTCGTGGGTTCAGTGGTCGTCGGTGGTTCTATGGTCGTGGGTTCAGTGGTCGTCGGTGGTTCTGTGGTCGTGGGTTCAGTGGTCGTCGGTGGTTCTGTGGTCGTCTGTTCCGTGGTCGTCAGTTCTGTGGTTGTCGGAGCTGTGGTCGTCGGTGGTTCTGTGGTCGTGGGTTCTTCAGTGGTCGTCGGTGGTTCTGTGGTCGTGGGTTCAGTGGTCGTCGGTGGTTCTGTGGTCGTGGGTTCAGTGGTTGTGGGTGGTTCTGTGGTCGTGGGTTCAGTGGTCGTCGGTGGTTCTGTGGACGTGGGTTCTTCAGTGGTCGTCGGTGGTTCTGTGGTCGTGGGTTCAGTGGTCGTCGGTGGTTCTGTGGTCGTGGGTTCTTCAGTGGTTGTCGGTGGTTCTGTGGTCGTGGGTTCTTCAGTGGTCGTCGGTGGTTCTGTGGTCGTGGGTTCAGTGGTCGTCGGTGGTTCTGTGGTCGTGGGTTCTTCAGTGGTCGTCGGTGGTGGTTCTGTGGTCATGGGTTCTTCAGTGGTCGTTGGTGGTTCTGTGGTCGTCTGTTCCGTGGTCGTCAGTTCTGTGGTTGTCGGAGCTGTGGTCGTCGGTGGTTCTGTGGTCGTGGGTTCTTCAGTGGTCGTCGGTGGTTCTGTGGTCGTGGGTTCTTCAGTGGTCGTCGGTGGTTCTGTGGTCGTCTGTTCCGTGGTCGTCAGTTCTGTGGTTGTCGGAGCTGTGGTCGTAGGGACAGCTGGAAGTACATACATATTGTGTTGACACACACTCGCCCAGGTACATGCCCCACGCTCTTTTGCCCTTTCGGCCTCACTGCGAACTGTGATATTTGCCTTATTAAGGACCGCGAATATGCGTGCAGATCTGATCATGAGGAAATGTTCGCCCCTCCGACTATCTCTATTATTACCTTGTGCTCTCGCATGCTCGCCGATCGTACAGTTCTATCTTTGCAGCTAGAGTAGGTTGACAGATAATGTAAGGAAGAGAGAAAAAGGAGGAGAAATGTTCTTCTCCAAAGAGTTCCTTTAACTATCCGTATAAGTCCTTGTTAAATCATCTTTAGTTGAGAGAGAGAGAGAAAGAGAGAGAGAGAGAGAGAGAGAAAGAGGAGAGGGAGAGAGAAAGAGAGAGAGAGAGTGAGAGAGAGAGAGAGAAAGAGAAAGAGAGCGAAAGAAGGAGCGAATCCATAAACGGGCCAAAGTGGCACAAATCTTTAAAAAAAGTTTCTAATAGAAGAAATTTTTATGTTTATACGTTATTACAGAATATTTGTTCCAATGAATATTAATTCATTTTAAACAAACCCAAAATAGCCAGGATCGAAAACGATAGGGCCAAGGAGACCGCTCGCCCTCGCATGTTTACTGAAAGAAAACTGTTGAGAAGCTAGTAAGATGAGCTCTTTATGAACCTAGGATAATTAAACTTTTCAAACATGAAAAAAGGAAGAAAAGTGGCGAGCAGCTATGTATCTTTCTCTTAAATGCTTGTTAGGAAACAACGAGAAAAGCAGGTGAATCAGTAGGAAGGAATTCAGAAAAGGTATGGAAGTGAATCATTATTAGTTGAAATTGGAGGAAGAAAAGGAAGCTTTGTCACTTTGTTGTAGGGTGGCAATAAGAAAGTGGCGTCTTTCTAAGAATATTCCTTCCTATTTGACTTTGGAGCACTATTGACTAATAGGTGCGCCAATCCAGAAAGTACAGAAAAAAAAGTGTTTGTGTAGCGAGCAACTTGGCTTGCGGCGCGGACATGGACATTTAGAACTGAATTCTTCCCCAATTTTCCCAGTGGATCTGAATTAAACCTTTCTTGCCGCTCTCCACACGAAAAAGTTTCCGGCCCGGGTTTTACTATAAGCGTCATATTATCGTCTGACCGACGGGGAACTCGAATAAAAGTAGGAACTTCACAAATAGCACATAGAATTCGCCAACAAAACCAATAAAAATAGTGAAGTCTCTTATTACTTGGGATTATTAAATTATATGCATTAATATAGCTGTCCAAGGACGCCCGTCAATTTTCGCACATAAAAATGTATGTATGTGCATAAAGCCGCTCGCTTTGCTTTGCGTTCGAAAGTTTGTTTTTTCACTTCATCGCCTAAATCATTTAAAACATAACTAATTTTAACCTTTTGTGTACAAAGCTTTATTCGAAATACTTTATCCTCCATAAAATATGATCTTGTCTCTAATCATGCGCGTATATGGCTATAAATTCGACCAGTCCGATTTATTAACACAGGACAGCAGAAGCTTGGAAAGTTCGTCAAAGACAAAGGGAATCATATTGTCAACAGTCATAGTTCAGCTGTAACAACTTGCCACTGAATAAAGATAGGTAAATATAAATTATCCTGTCTAACAAAAAGAGTAGCAATTTCTCATGAAAGTCGAATTTTGCAAATAACGGATGGGCTCGAGAAATATATATAAGCTGAAAAAAATAAATTAAAGCTGACAACCACGCGATAAATCATAGATAAATAAGAATAAACCGGTTTTGTCTTTACTGGAGTGTTAGAGAGAATAAAATCTCCTAATCATTTCTAATTCACAACCATATTTTAGGCTATCTCGGGAGCATTAACGTGATATGAAATCGCGCTTATTCACTGCTATGAAGCAGGAATATTAAATTGCACAACTACTAAATATGACTGAAAGAATGAGTCTAGCTACAAATTTACCAAATGATAAAAGATTAGGAAACAATACTTGAACTAGCATAAATCCATGCGCCCTTCTGACTAGTGGATAAAATTAACTACAGATAATTATGTACCAAGAGCTAAACAGTTTCGACAGTAAACAAGGCCCTCTCTCTCTCCCATTTCTTTCTTTCTCTCTATCCGCCTTCTCTCTCTCTCTCTCTCTCTCTACCTCTCCTAGAGCTGCTCAAATGGCGAGAATACCACAATGCCATCTTCCTCATCCTCCTCCAACTCTTCCTCTGCCTCTTCGTCCTCCTCCTTCTCGTCACTCTCTTCTTCTTCCTCGTTTTCTTCCTGTCTCACCACTCTCTCTGGATCGAATCCAATCGGCCGCACCGGTGGAACCAACTCCACTTTGTCAGCCGACGTTGTGGTCTAAAATAACGCACTTGTTTGTATGACATAAATGAAGTTAAACAAATGGTAAAACAAAATTAAATTTTTTCTTACAAAACTTATTTAGAAAAAAGATCGAATAAAAAACCTAACAAAGATTGCAATGAGCCAAAAAATAGTAAATAAGCCCACCGAAGTGACTCCAAAGTTGTGCTTCTCAATGAGCTCCATCGTTAGGTCAACCAGGATCTTGTTTGCAAATTGAATGTTGACTCGACTGAAAATGTATAGAAATATATATATATATATATATTACTTATTTTTTTGCTATAAAAAACAAACGTATAAATCACCGTCTCCCGCCTCATTAAAAAAAAGAATCAATCAATAACTCGCAAGCCACGCCCACTTTTCAGGTGCCAATATCTGCTGCTGTTTCATGCGGTCGCAGATGATCGCGTTGAGCCGCTCGTCAAAGAGTGGCACGCCAAAGACGACGTCCAAGAGAGCAAAGTCATTTATGGTGTGCGAGGTGGTGCGCCGGGGTACGGTAGTCGACGAATCGGAGATGGTGACGACTCCATTGTTGTCACCTGCAGCAGACAGCTCGGCTGCGGGTACCGCTTCTCCAGGAATACTGGAAAATGATCTGTTCTCTTCCCTCTGTCTCTTACTCTCGCACGTTCTCTCTCTCTCTCTCTTCCTCTCTCTCTCCCTTTCTCTATGTCTCTCACTTCAGCCCTCCTTTCCTCTCTCACAGGTCTCTTTTTTTACCAAAACAGTATTTTTTCCAAGTTAACAGATATAGAGAGGTTCAAAGAGTCTTATCATAGAAAGGACTAACTCAATAGCCCTTGGGCGCCTCTTCGGAGTGCCAAATGCGATGGCAGCTGCAGCTGCGTACGGAGAAGCCTCTCTCTCGGAAGCTTCATCCCAGTCCGCTGTCGTCACGGCAGAGGACTGCAATATCAGAGGGTATTCTACTTATCTCTCTCTCTCTCTCACTCTCTCTCTCTCTCACTCTCTTTTAGACCGTTGTCTATCTCCCTTTCTCATTTAAATCTATTCATGTACAATCCCTCTCTCTCTCTCTCTCTCTCTCTCTCTCTCTCTCTCTGCCCCTTCTGCCTTTCTCTCTCTCTCTCCATCTCATAAATATATTTCTTATGCCCGTATCATCCATTATACACTTACTGCCTGTATACGACTGTGTATTCTTCCGATATCAAACAACAATAAGGGATAAAATAAAATGATATGCGAAGGCCGGGAATAAAAAATATTTGAAATATAAAAAAACAACCTTCTTCGCCATGACAACATATCCACAGAGGCTGCCGAGGCTGAGTCGCTCGCGCAGAATCTGCACGGCCGGATGATTCGCAAGGCTCTCTGTGAAAGGTGAAGGGCCGTGTTTTACAAGACCAAAAAATGGAATTAATAAAAAAAAACCAACGAAAAGTGAGGAATAAACGAACTAAAAAAAAACTTTTTTCTTCATTGTTTTCAGGTATAATTCAGGTAAAAAAAATATATTTATTTATATTTATTATTATAAACTTAATAGAAAGAAGAGAAGGAAGAAAACCTGGCCGCTTATCCTCTTCGCTGGCAAACGGGAAGGGCACATAAACCACGCCGCCATCCAGCGATTTGTCGTTGTATTCCTGAAAAAAAAACCATGATTATGTTTTTTAAAAAAATTTGTTATATTCAACTCTCAACAGATGCCACATTCTTTTTTTTTTGTAAAATATGGGCATTAGCGTTTTACAACAATTAATTTCGGTCATTATCATATTCACATGACAGTGTTTGTTACTCCAAAATGTTGTAACTACTACTGCCATAATACATAATTTAAAATAGAAGAACAAAAAAATCCGTGTTTTATTAAATTAAAAACAAATATTGAATGGATGGACCTGGACAAACAGGGGGGTCGAGAGTAGGAGATCGTTGAGTTGCTGGAGCGCCGTGCCAGCCGGCATGAGCTGGGGCTCGTGCTTCGAGGAGCTCACCTTTAAAACAACAATTTTTTAAACCTCTTTTTCATTCAAAAAATATTTATAATTAATATTGTTATATGCCCATGAATTTATCAATCATACAACACAAAAATTTCAGTCTTTTTTCTTCCAAAAAATTTAACGACTGCCTTCTCCAAATGAACAATTCTGATCCTGATTAAGAAAGGAGTAGAAAATAAAAATAACTTACAGCCCAAAAAAATCTACAGAATTTCTGACCAAGAATCGTCGCGCTTTCTGTAGCAGTCGCGGTATCTCGGAGAGTCGGGTCCCGTGCGGAATGAACAGGGAAGGCGGGCCACTGCCGGCCATTGCGTACAGCGACAGACGCAGCCATGGAGAGCACACCTTCAAATTTGGTTAATTTTTCATTCTAATCCCACATTGTTAATTTCTTTGTTCACTTAACAATTTCCTACATTTTCTTGCTTTAATACATTAAAATCATTATTACTTTAATTAGTTTCTTATTCTTCTTCTTATTATTAATACAATTATTTATTAGTTTTAATTATTATCATTATCATGCTTATTTTTAACTTTATTGTAATGGTGGGCTAATATCCTTGCTCTATATAAAATGGATTAATAGGCGCTACAATTAAAATCTATATTATAACTCTAATTCCTAGTATTCAGAGCATTTACATTTATATCATAATACGTAATATATATTATGTCTGGACCCCCTACAACAAGAACCGCCTTCCCGGAAAACCAAGAGTGCGCTGGAGAGATGATTTGAAACGAGCAATTGGCCAAAACTGGTGGACTGCAACCCGCGATGATTACCCACGTCTCATCCCCATCTGAGCATTTAATGCCTGATATGATAAATTGATTGATTGATTATGTAGCTACCGCGGGAGAAAAAAAACCATCGATTAATTGCCAGTGGATCGAAGTTAAAGGAGGCATCCGGGGAATAATTAACATGTTTTTTTTCTGTGTGGATAAACTCATCTTGGCTTAAAACATAAATACCGAAAGTTTGAGCGATTTTCTCCCATTACTTTCTGAGCAATAGTAACGTGAAAACTGGCGGGTAGAGAATTGGTTACGGTAGGTCATAGCCGCCCTCCTATTTCACACGCTCTCTCGACCGAGCGACAGGCAACTTTATGAGCGCGCGCATTCAAACTGGCTCTCCAGCGCTACTGTATAATATAATTTTCTCTCTTTAATATAATTTTTGCATTATTATCGCGCACGTGTAGCTGGGATCGAGCATTCTGAAACCTCGCTTCTTTTATTACTTCCTATGCCACTGCAAACCTCCGGGATGGGTGGGCCGAGCAGGGGCAGTGATGTCATTGGCAGGGTGCAAGCATCGATGCACACGGGAGCCATTGAGACAATCGTGCTGGAAGAGAGAGAGAGAGAGAGAGAGAGAGAGAGAGAGAGAGAGCGAGAGAGAGATAGCGAGGGAGAGAGAGAGAAAGGGAGAGAATGAGAGAGAGGGAGAGAGAGAGAAAGGGAGAGAATGAGAGAGAAAGAGAGCGATAGAGAGGGCGCGAGATGGAAAGGGAACGTTAGGGACAGCGAAAGAGAGAGAGAGAGAGAGAGAGAGAGAGAGAGAGAGAGAAAGGGAGAGGGAGAGGAGACCTGTAAGACTTGTGTAGCACACGCGCCCTGCTCTGGCTGTCCAGTGAGAGAAGACTTTCTCCGCGGACGAGATCCAGCTGAAATGACAAGATCGCTACAAATAGAACAAGAATTAATCATGTGAAACAACAACGATCAGGGCAAACATTAACATTTGAAAACTAATTGTTAATTACTTAAAAAAACACGGTATCGGTTTTTGGACATATATATTGCAAGAGCGCCATGGAATGTTAGGGCAATATTTTCAGAGTATAATTTTAAAAGAGAATAAAAGATTAGTAAACAAAATTTTTTAAATAAATAAATAATAAAAACGACCTCTCGGCCAGCTCGCAAGCTACGAAGTGTATGAAGAAGAGTAGTGGCGTGCTCGGAGTACCGTTGTGCTTCGCCTTCAGCGAAGCGATTCACCTAAAATCGAAACACATACAATTTGGATATATATATATATGCATATATGTATAATGTATAAATTATGTTTAAAAATGGTTTTAAAACAGACAATTAAGAGAGCCTGTCTGAGAGATTCGACCACGGGCCTATTAAGGTAGTGCAGGGAATAAAACAATTTTTTGATTTTAATTTTATTTGAAGGGTTACTGTAGCACCCTATGGGGATTCCAAAAACATTTTTTTCAAAAATTTATTTTTTTTTTGTTTGACTTTTTTTCGAATAAAAAAAAATTTTTTTTTTCAAATCGTTCTTTTGCCGTATGTTATAGGTTAGGAGAGAAGAAAGTCAATTTTATTATTTATAATAATACTTTTTGCTTTATCCATTTTCAATATACAGCTCAGAATAAGTCATCGTGAATTTCGGGCTCAAAATAATTCATCGTCCCATGTCTTCCTGTTATTGTTATATGCCAATTTTCCTGCCCACTAGTTTGATCAATTGTGAATGTTCAGGCGGAAATTAGGACACCATTACGTAGGACAATCCTTTAGTGAACCATTGTACTAGGGGTTTTAAATGCTCCTCTTTCACGTGGTGGTGTCGTATTCGCGCGCTCGAAACGTTTTCGTGCCCAAACCGCACCTCCGATACATTTGGGAGTCAATATGACCCCTTAAATGAATTTTTTTCAAAAAATTTTGTATGACTTTTTTATGCCCCAGCGATTGCTGAACGTAATAAACTTTTCAAAATTCAATTTCGTTGAGTTTACAAAAAGTTATGTCTATTTAACTCATTTCGACATTTCGAGGTATACTGTGCATAAAAACAAAAATAAATTTTTGAAAAAAATGTTTTTGGAATCCCCATAGGGTGCTACAGTAACCGTTCAAATAAAATTAAAATCAAAAAATAATTTTATTCCCTGCACGCCCGTGGTCGAGCCTATCAGATTGGCTCTCTTAATAATAAGTTTTTAGTTCTCAACATCAAAATTGACCTATCCTTGAGGTCAGTCTTTTTTTTTTACATTGTTCAAAATAATGTTATTTCCAAACATTATTTTAAAATACGCTAATAATTCTCACTCACATGATCCAGCTGCTCCATAAAGTCCTTGAGCTGCTCATCGGTTAGCTTCCCAACTTCGAACAGAGTCACCGCGTGGCCTGGGGAAGAGAGAGAGAGAGAGAGAGAGAAAGAGAGAGAGAGAGAGAGAGAGAAAGAGAGATAGAGAGACAGCGATAGAGAGAGAGCGATAGAGGAAGGGAAAGATAAAGAGAGATAGAGCGAGAAGGCAGAGAAAGACAGAGAAAGCAAGACTGTTAGACGAAATTAATGGATTCAACTAAAATATTACATTTCTGCACGCTTCTTTCAACAATTATTCATAAACTTTTCTTAAACAACCTATTAAAACAATATTTAAAAAATCATTATTTATCTCGTTTATAAAAAAAACAACAGAAATAACCGTTCAAAAAAGAACGTAAACATCCGTACCTTTGAGGGACGCCGACAGATTGCCCATCATCAGGAAGGCCGTCAGGGTCGAGTCAAAGAGGAAGGCAGCACGGCCTGACGCTGCGCCCGCAGCGTCTGAAGAGAGTGCTCCGCCGCTTGTCATCGACGCACTCTGCGATTAAAAGGAAATTAAATATAAAATAAATATTATAGGTTCCAACGGCTTTTTTTTTGCAATATTCAAAGACTACAAAGAGTGAAATTGAATTCATATTCCAATGAATTTCTTTGCATTTTTTTCCCAAAGACAATAGTGTGAAATTTAATTTTAAAATATTAAAGTAAAATAGTCGATAAATGACAAGTCAACGAAACCACTGCCACCACCAACCATGGGCGGGCTTGGCGCACCACCACCGGCCGTCGCCGTCTCTTCATCCTCTTCATCCCCGTACGGCGACTGGAGGCTGTCGCTGAGTTCGTCGCCAAAGTCAGCCGGCAGCGATGTCCTGTTAATTTGTCATTATTATTGTTATTATTACATATTCATTATATATCATTTGCATAAGATTTGATCGATTACTCTTCTTCTTCTCAGATTTATTCGTTTTAACAAATCGCTTATCTCAAGTATATGAAACAATTCCTTTGCAAATAATCAAGGTAGTAAATGTACGTTATCCATATCTCTATTTCATAAAAAAATTTTCTTTAAAAAAATCAAGATTAAAATAAATAAATATATATATATATATATATATATATATATATATTATCTTGATGTCTCTTACGGTAGCGATCTCTCTGCAGTTGGTGAGAGAGCCGCCGTCTCTGCTGCTGCAATTCTTGCCTGTTCTGCGCTCAGCAGACTCGGCCCGGCCGTCAGAGGAGTGGATGGGGAGGTCGCGGACGCCCAGCTTGGGTGAAGTCTGCAAAAAAAACTTTTTAAAATTTAATGTTAATTTTATAACTTCTTTTTCTTTTTTAAACATATTAAATTTGGAAAATTCTTCTTTTTTTTTCTTTCCGGATTTTCACCTACAAAACCTTCCTTGCACTATTCCTTCAAGGTCATTCCAGAAATGAGAAGAAGCCTTTCTGTTCTCCCTCACCTCTGGAAATGAATGTTCCATGAAGCTTTCTTTCCAGAATATCTTTCAGAAAAAATAATATTTTCAGAATCGTGATAAATAAAATAAATAATTTAAAAAAAATCTCTTTCTTTACAACTGACTTCTCTCCTTCCATGCCGGTGACTCTCTTCTTGGCGAAGCCGAGACGGCAGAAGAGACTCACGGCATTCTTCACGAGCTGCGCATCAATGTGCAGCATTTCTGCTATCTGGAAAAGTATCGCCCGAGTGAACATTTCGATTAGAACAATTTAAATGTATCGCTAGAGAGGACAAAAGCAGACAGAAATGTTGAAGGTACAAGATTTGGTAAGATAAGCTGGACACAGAATTTTTAGGAGGCCATAAAGAGGGGAGCGAGAGAGAGAGATAGAGAGAGAGAGTGAGAGAGAGAAAGAGATAGAAGGGGTACAACTTTAAAAAAAAACCTCAACAACGGCCGTCTCATCATTGATGGTTACGAATATCTTGTAGAGAAGAGTCTCGAAGTAGTCGCCGAGTACTCGATTCATCACGAAGCCATCGAGTGGCCCGACTGGAATATGAACTTTTTTCTCTAAATAATAATAATAATAATAATTTAAAAAAAGTTACAATTGTAGTTTCCATCTTTTCCTGTTTTTGTCAAAAAAGAAAGCTGTAATTCATGCTTCGATTTTTCTATTCATGTTTACGCAAAAAAGTTATAATTCTAGTTTCTTTTTTTGCGCATCCCGGTGGTTTGCAGTGACGTTAGAAGCAATAAAAGAAGTGACATTTCTGAGTGTGCGATTCGAATGATGGAAATAGGAATCAAAATTATAATATATTCTGAAAGTAGCCGCCTAACAATAAGAGTACAATATTTGAATTAAAGTTGCAATAACGATGATAATACTATCTTTTTTCATATAAGCATCTTTTTTAAACATAAAATATTTGTATTAAAATAACTTTTTTTGCCCCCTCTGTAACCACAACGTACCGTACACGTAGTCATTGTCTGTAACGGGTAGATCAAAGTAGACGAGTCCCTTGTGGAAGAGTGCTTGGACGACTCGTAGATCGAGCAGGCCGGCCGGGATGGCATCCGGCTGCCCTCCTGGCACTGGCACCGTCCCCGCCGTCTCCATGTCCAGGAGAAGATCAACCACTCGACGCTCTTCTGCTGTTAGGCTCTGGAGGAAGAAAAGAGTTCAAAACAGGTTAGGACATTCGTGAAAAGAAAGAAAGAAAGATCAAAAGGGTTTTAATTCCTTATAAACTTTAAAGCTCTATTTCTCTACATCTTTCTCTGTTCTCCCCATCTCGCTCGCTCTCTCTCCCTATCTGTCTCTCTCTCCTTCTCCCACGCTCTCTCATTCGCTACTTCTCCAACTCTTTCAATCTCGTTTTCTCTCTCCCTCTCCATCCCCTTTCGCTCTCTCATTCGATATTTCTCCATCTCTTTCGCTTTCTCGTTCTCTCTCTCTCTCTCTCTCTCCCCTCTCTCTCTTTCTTCTGTCTCTCTCGCTTCCCCATTCTCTCTCTCTCCTACCTTGATGTCGCTCTCTAGCAGGCATCCCGTGTGCACCATCCACCATGACTCGACTACGCATGGTGCTGGCTGGGCGGGCAGCAACTCCCGAATCGGCTTCCCTCGTCGGAAGAGACGGCGATTTGAACGATTCTGGCGGGAAAGATGAAACAATATTTGTACTTTTTTTAATCAATTTTAACCAGCATCAAGATGTGTACTTACTCAAATTGTTAATTAACAAAACATTCACTGACTTTTCAATTTAAAAAAACCAAACAATTTCAGCCGTATTCCGCTTGATCTATGGCTACTGTTACAGGGAAAAAGAGGGGTCCGAGGGGTCCCCAAAGCTGAGTGGGTAAGGCCTCCGAAAGGGCTCGAAAAACAGCGTGGGCGAGCCAAAAAAATTTTTTTTTTTAGAAATGCGATCGATCGACAGAAGGTGTTCAATCAAGACAATCAAGACGATAAATTGGAAATAAATATTTTTTTTGTACGAATGTGTTGACATAGTGAAGAGAGAGCACGAACACCACGAAGAGAACAAAGAAAGACATATCTGAAAGAATGTCAAAATTTGGTGCGCATAAGGAAGAAATGTAGAGAGAAAATCGTTTCCATGAGCACAACAAGGGGCGCCAGAATGGGAAACGGCGGAGAGAGTAGTACGGTTACAATATAATGATGATTAAAAAAACTCGTGAAGATTAAGATGATCAAAAATTAAAAAAAAAATTAACGTTTCATAGCCCAACTATTAGCTTAAAAAAGATTTCAAATCGAGCACCTGATTCATCAGTTCAATGTACTGGTTCCGGCCGATGCCCAGTAGCCGCATGGCGTCCGCGGCCGTGAAATTGGGCAGGCTATCATACGACTTCTCCGCGTTGATCATGTCCTAAGGCAGAAGAGATTATTACTTTTTCTTCCAATAAATTAAATCTCGTATGTGTCGCAATTATAATAATTTTAATGTAAACTTCTACTGGCAACATTTCTCAAGTATCTTATGCCTTATTATAACTTCACTATCTCCTCAGCAATCAATTTCTACTAGTTTGGACAGAATTCAGAAGAACACAACTTATCAAAAAGGGAAAAATTGGAAAAGTGCCAAAAAAAACCTCCACATACCACAATGATCTGGACGTAATAGTTGAATGGTGTGATTCGAAGTTCCTTGACCACGACATCTGCGAGGTGGTAGGGGAAGAGCATGAGATGGGAGGAGGAGTACTTCAGCATTGTGTCGTAGTAGGACTCCGAGTCCTTCTTGATGTGGCGGACTGGAGAGAGAGAGAGAGAGAGAGAGAGAGAGATAGAAAGGAAGGGAAAGAGATGGAGAGAAAGAGAGGAGAGAGAGAGGAGAGAGAGACATAGAGAGAGAGAAAGAAAGGGAAAGAGACGGAGAGGGGGAGAGAGAGAGAGACAGAAAGAGAGAGAGAGAGAGAGAGAGACGGAGAGAGAGAGAGAAGAGAGAGAGACAGAGAAAGATAGAGAGATAGAGAGACAGAGAGAGAGATAGAGAGACAGAGAGAGAGAGATAGAGATAGAGAGACAGAGAGAGAGACGGAGAGAGAGAGAGATATAGTCTACTCTAACCGAGATTTCCCTTGTGTCTCAGCTGGTTCCGAATTGAGTACTCCACGACCAATTTGTCGTACTCTTTCTGCGAATTGCCGAGCATTGCTCTGACGTCATCTTAATTTTAATAAAGGTAATTAGATGCAAATATTTGTTGTTTTATAAAATAATTAAAATACCCTGCTAATCTGTCCTAATATTTCGGGAAATAAGGCATTTAAGGAAAAAGTAAATTCAACCTTGACATGAGAGTAGGAGACCAAATTTTTAAGTTGCTTCATACAATATCAATGTTGTGTCGAAATTCAATTCGCTTAACATATTTTGACAAATATTCAATGGAGCGCACCCTACCGATAATAAACTTAATCCTCGTTATGATATCCTAGATTCAGGTAATATCACAAGGTGGCTCATTTATTATAATAAAATAGGGGTTTAAACTAAATACCCAACCTGGAAGTTGTTGCCATGCAACATTCGCACAGATGCATCCCTCGACATCCATTGTGAACAACGAAAAGGTGCCGCCAGCTCTGTCGGGTTGGCTTCAAAAATTTTTTTTTTGAATCTCCCGCCGCCTACAGCAGCTCTCGTTCTCTCCCTCAAGATGCAACAATGAAGGGTTACTGTAATCCTAATAAAACTCATAATATTCTTAAGTTAAATCAGATATTTAGACATCAGTATAAAAATTTCGCCGCTTAAAAGCTAAATATGTAAAAAAAAACATCGTTAAAAATACTTGAATTGGCGTTCGCTACGCAAAAACTCTTACGATAATAACAAATAATGAAAGAAAAAAGATTTATTCACGAACTCAAAATAATAAAGCCACAAAAAATGAAAGAAAAACCATGCAACATCTATAAAGAAGAAATCGTGTGTGCTAAAAAAAACTAGTAGAGCTAAACATTATAAGATGCTTTAACGTGACTAGAACTAAGGAAGCAGCACCTCAATCTAGTTTTGAAAAGTAGGTTACTGTAATTCTAAATAAAATACCGTACCACGTCGGCAGTTCCCCGTTAACTATACATAACAGCTCATTTGTTTGTACATGAGGACTGAAGAAATGTAAGAATTATTGATGAAATGAAGAAGGAAAAAGAAAAAGAAACCAAGCGAACAGACGGAGAAAAGAATATTTTACAGATAAAAATTAAGTCTAGGAAATCTGATAAGAATGTTACTTGCGATGCCCTGCATCTTGTAAAAAATATCTAAAAATCCAAAAGGTAACAAAGCATAACATCTGATAGACTTGGAAACGAGGGCCTTAAACTACTATAATAGGGAATCAAATTAGAAGGGCTTCTAATTAGAATGAAAATCTCGCTCGACCATACAATGGAGTTGCTTACTGCTGAGACTGAGCCGACGGGACAAGGCCGTGCGTCTGCAGAGAGTAATATTTAGTAGTGCCCAAAAAGATGAAGTCCTAGATTCACTCACTCGCAGCTCTCCCTATAACTACATATCTCTCTCCTCTCTCCCCTCCATCTTTTCCCTCGACCTCTCACTCTCTTTCCATCTCTTGCCTCGCCCTCTCTATCTCTGTCTCTCTCTGTTTCCATCTCTCTTCCTCGCCTATTTCTCTCTCTCTCTCTCTTTCTCTCTCTCTCTCTTGTCTCTCCCTACCCAACCTTGGCGTAGTGCAGCACGAATCGGTCATGCCTCCAGAACTTGCCCGGACACATGTCGCACTCGTACTGCTGCAGCTTGAGGTGCTCTCTGCAAGAAATGAGTCCAAAATTTAATCTCGCACTAAATTCAGGCAACAAACTTATAAAAAAAAATTAAAAGTACAATATTTTTGTGTCTTTTTAATATATCTTTTTATTCCAGCACCCCTGAGAGTCAATTGGATTTATAATAAAAAGGTTCTGACCTCTTCGAAAAATGTCCTATATCTCAATTATTATAACTACTAATTTAGACATATATTTTCTAATTAAAATGATAAATAAATAAATAAGAAATGATTTAAAGGAAACAAAATATTGGCAATTTGCCAATGGCCAACCTAAAGACATGCGCATCCATGTTCTTCTTGTCTGCGTAACAAAGGCCGCATTTACGACACGCGTACGGCTTCTCGCCTGGAAAGCGCATTCATTATAGGAACTTAAAAAAAAATCCCACATTTGAATTGGCGCCCTTTAGCCTGACAACGGAGCTATAGTTTGCGGAGAAGTGACTATGTGTGATTATTGGGGCGAAAAGAGAGGAAATGACATTTCAACAAAGACATGATAAAAAGTGATCTGCACAGTGTTTAAATAGGTCCCGATTTTGTCAATGACCCTCAGGAAAAATATGCATGAAAAATGGAGAACCTCCCGAAAGTTCTATAAAAACACTCAAAAGCACCCGATTTTCGCCATCTTTTAATGCGAAAGAGAATGGACCTTTTCGAAAATCTCAGAAGCTATAAGATATTTAAATATTGACTCTTTACCAATTGCACCAATTGCTTGAGCCCACTCACCCGTATGCGCTCGAATGTGGCGGACGAGGTTGCTTTGCACTTTGAATGCTTGATCACAAAACTTGCACTTGTACGGCGCTTCCAGCGTGTGAATGCAGCTCAAGGTCAGAGAAGAAATATTCACACAAAAACAATTAATATTATCACATAAATTAAAGAACAAACTAACAATAAGCTCAACATATATTTCACATGTGTCGATTGATCTCATTTAAAGTTAAATTTTTTTAATCTCCCGCCAAATTCCATACCGTATATGCTTCTCGACTGCGCTCTTCTCTCTCGTTCGATGGTTGCAGTATGGACACTTGAAGGGCTTCTCCATCATGGCCTGAGGAGAAGAATCTCTTTTTAAATATCTTTAGACTCTTTCATCTTCCTCGCTCTTTTTCTCTTCTCTCTCTTCTTCTCTCTCTCTCTGTCTCTCTCTTACTCTCTCTCCGTCTCTCTCAATCTCTCTCTGTCTATCTCTCTCTCTCTCTCATTCTCTGTCTCTCTCAACCTGTTGATCTCCGACTAGCAAGGACACTGAAACGTCGTTCGTTCCGATCAGCTCAGGCAGTCCGTAACCGTACGGGTCGACGACGTGGCGTCTAAAAAAATTGGTTCACAATTTCTACAATAATTTATTTCGAAAGTTTGCCCTAATGTTAAAAAAAAATCTAATGGTAGAAAACTAACTAATCCTGAGTTTAAAAAAACAAGAATCAAAATGATAGAAAACTGTATGAATTTCCAATGCATCTAATTGCAAGTAAAAATACGATTATTTTTATGGACTTTTATTTATATATGCATTTAGATAAAATATTAAAAGCCAAAATGAATTTATTTAAATAAAAACAAATAATAATCATAAAACCCCACTTCCTTGACATTGCAGGTGCGCAGCTCATGATTACGGTGGGCTCTTCTTTCACTTCGTTGGAAACTTCGGATCGGCTCGCTAAAATTAAATGTTCGTTGTTGTTATTGTTTGTTTTTAAACATTTCTAGGGTTTTTTTAAAAGAGATGCTCGATAAGGAAATATCCACGTAAATACCCCGTTAACAGAGGCTAGAAAAGTGCAAATAATTAGAAACGATTTGCATCAACAGAAATAAAATAAAAATCTATATAAAAATCGACCGCACAATTCGCAACGACTGGAGGTCCTTTATAATTCACTTCTTGCGCTCTTCGGAGGCCGTATGTACCTGAAGTACCTTTTCTTTTCATTTAATATTAATATTTTTTGACTTTATCATAACGAAGTAATAGCATAGTATACGTTGTAAGCTAAAAGATAAAAATAAATGAACTAGAAAAGGCATATTTGTATTCTCTTTTATTTTTGAAAGTAATAAATGAATGAATAAAAAAAAATTCCTTTTAGAAAATATACCGTACCCATTCTTCTGCCCTTTCTTGGTCCTATCACGAATGCCTCGTAGATGCTACCGTAGTCATCGACTCCGACGGGGCCGCTGCGACTGGCGACTCCCTCTGCGAGAGTCTCGTCCGCATTCGGGAACGTCTCGCTGTCGCCAATCAGCTCGTATTCTTCTGAGAGAGAGAGAGAGAGAGAGAGAGAGGAGAGATAAAGAGAGAGATAGATGGAGAGAGAGAACAAATAAGGAAAGAGAGATTGAGAGAGAGAGGAGGGATAAAGAGAGAGAGAGAGAGGACAAATAAAGAAAGAGAGATGGAAAGAGAGTTTGAGAAAGAGAGAGAAAGAGGAAGTGAGAAAGAAGAAGATGGAAGAAAACCTTGCATGTTGTATTCCTCTGTCTCTCCTCCTTCCTCTGGCTGGTGCTCGTTAGACAGATTCACTTGCTGCTGTTGCTGCTCGTCTTCATCTTGCCTCTCGTACATCACCTCCCCCTCTCCTCCGTTCTGTATATACTGCTTAACATGAACTAACACTCATATTATTAAAATAATAAGAAAAATTAATTACAAATAAATCGTTTGGCAACAAGGCTATAAAATTTCCCCGAAGATGATCCTACAATAAATACTTTATACAACCTTTCTTCTATAAGACTAGTCAAAAGCCCAAAAACTCTTCGTAAGAACAGCTAACGATGAGAAAAAAAAAGATATTTCCATCTTTAATTGCTCGGTCATAAAACTTTCGTCGGTAATAATCGCAATGCAAGTGAGGTTCGCACCATATTATTATTTTTGGTAAAATAAATTATAATATTTGTCTTACCGTATTCACCGTTACTTCTTCCTGTCCAACAACGCCGTATTCGAGGACTTCTTCAAATCCTAAAAGATGCTTTTTTTGCCAGGAGGAATCAATAAATACATTTTATATTTTAACAAGGAGAATGACCGCCTTCCCTTTTCTCGTAATCGTTCATCTCTATATTCCAAGTCTTCAATTTGAAAAAGCACTCTTACCATGAGAAAAATTCTCTGGCACCGTAGTCCAAAGATCTTTTACATCCTGAGAAATCTATTTTTCCACATCAACAATTTTAAATGCTCGAAAAAGTCACTTGGGGTCTTAGAGCGAATCTCCGACACCGTAATCTCTTACAGTACCTGTTATCCGTGACTGCGCTGCGTCGGCCACAGTGAGGAAGTCGAGCTCGGCGACAAGGCGAGTGACGCCAAGGTAGACAGCGGCTTGCCTGGAAAGGGAGGGGATGGAACTGTGTTGGGAGAGGGAGAGAGAGAGGGAGAGAGAGAGAGAGAGAGAGAGAGGGAGGGAAGGAGGGAGGGAGGGAGGGAGGGAGGAAGAGAGAGAGAGAGAGAGACAGAGAGAGAGAGGAAGAGAGAGAGAGAGAGAGATGCAGAGAGAGAACACAGAATTAGAGAGAGAGAGAGAGAATAGACAACGAGTGAGATGCAGAGAGACATACGAGTAGAATTTAAGGAGCTACAGAACAAATAGGAATGAAACTAGAGAGAGAATGAGAATTTTCTTTTACCTAAGCACCCGAAATCGACGACGTGCCGCTCTGACGTAGCCCATGTACATAAAGTCGACGATACAACGGAGATCCATACTGTAAACATGTAATTATTTTTAAGATTCTTTTAGCTCTAGAACAGTCAATTTGAGAAACAACATGAAAACTCCAAAAATTTTTTTTTTTTTTAATTTTACATTTTTTTTGCGAAATAACCCTGTTCCAAACTCCACTACAAAACCTGGAGAATTACTATTCATTACCGTATCCCTGATTATATACATAACAAACTACTGTAATCTCTGACCTTGAGACCCTGACAACGGGCGAGTCTAGAACGAGCGAGACTTGCGGCGCTCTCCTCGTGTCTCTGAGACCCGTCTCAAAGTGCTTCCCGTAGACACAGAGCATTAGGCGATGACAGCGTGTCGTCTGTGGTTGCTGCTCTTTCTGGAAGGGAAGCGCGAATTTCAAACTGTCTACTCCCCCATCAAGCCTTGGAATGTAATTATGTAGCATAATAGTATAACAAGTCGCCTCAAGCATTGACATTTAATTACGAATTCGGAACACACTGGAAATAGAAGGCATAATTTTGGAGGGCGATCCGAAATATTGATAAAGAGTCAATAAACAAGTCAAAATACCTTTTTCCTTTATAAAAATAAATCAATAAATGTATGTAGTAGCTTGTTCTCACCGGCACCGTGATGAAGCAGTCGACGAAGAGATTCTCCATGCGCATCCGATACATCGAGTCGAGAAAGTGGACGGCGTGAGAGGCATCACGGACAATGTCGCCTTCTTGGCAACCCTGGGCGGGAAAGAGGAAGCAATTAGAGAGCACAGCGAGATCAAGAAATCAGAATCAGAGATCGAGAGAGAAAGAAAGAAAGAGAGAGAGAGAGAGAGAGAGAGAGACAGCAAGAGAGATTAGTATTATCTCACGACTATAAGAGAAACATAACATCATTTTCGAACTGCGTTCTTATTACAAAATATACTGTAGATATTCTAAGACTTGACCAACACCGTATCCCCCGGATGCATACCGCCTTGTGAACGAGAAAATTTGTCTTCTTTTCTGGCGCTCTCTCTCTTTCTCTCACTTTCCCTTTCTCTCTCACTCTCTCTCTATCTTTCTCTCTCACTCTCTCTCTCTATCTTTCTCTCTCTCTCTCAACCTGCAATTCCGCCGTATGAAGTAGTTCACAGAGTGAGAAGCAGCGTAGACTTCTCGCAGCCGCTGCGAGTCTCGCCGTGAAGCGACACTCGCCCGCGTACATAAAGTCGACGACTTCGGCCATTTCTTCGCCGTCGACTCCTTTAAAGTTTAATTTTAACCGGATTAGTTTTTTACACTAGTATTTTGCAATATTTGAAGTTTTTTCCATAAAATCTTAGTTCAATGATAACGAAAATAAAGCTACTACTTATTTAGTCCTAACAAAGCATAGAAGAAAAATATTATATACTTAGAGAGAAGAGCTTGTTTTCCCTTTTTTTAAGGAAACATCGGAACTAGCTAAATGAATAATAATAAAATGAAATAGAATAATAATTAATAGATTAAAAAAAATGAAACCCGTAATGCTCGGATCGATTTCGAGTGTAATGGTGGGAGCGTGAGCAACCGCCAGCATTGCTGCCTGTAAGACATACAAAATTATGATAAATTCATAATATAATGTAGGTTGAAAATTAATTAGATAAAGCTAAAGAAAAGGATATAGACAAGGTTTAAAAGTAAATTATTTTCATTATGAGAAAGGATAAAGCTCCTCAACCTTTAGTACACTATAATTCTTGACCTAGAATACACTGTAATTGTGTTACCCGAAAGTGCAAAGAGAAAGCGGCGAGCATGAGGCGGTGGGCGCGGCAGACCTCATGGCCGCCCACCTCGACCGTCACGTCCACCCATGAGTTGATCTAGAGAGAGAGAGAGAGTAAGAGAGAGAGAGATAGAGAGAGAGAGACAGAGACAGAGAGCGAGAGCGAGGGAGCGAGAGAGAGAGACAGAGAGAGAGAGCGAGGGAGCGAGAGAGGTCGAAGTGAGATTTTGTTAAGCGATAGAGAAAAGAGAGAAAAATAAGGAAATGAACACTACAGTGACTATATTGAGAGAATTGCGAGTAAAAGGATAGCCGAAATGGCCTATCTATTGTTAGAATCCAGTGAAAAGTGATGAACAGGTTAAGTTCTAGCACATACGTTGATCTTTTAATCTTAGCAAACAGCCAACTTACTGCTCGTAACTCGGCGAAGAAGTCGACAGCAAGACGTGCATGCTCGACTACGGTAGCCGATGGCGCCGCGGTACGGTGGGGCGAACAGGGTGGCGGTGGAGCAGATTGGTCATGATGCTCCTTAAAGGTGGCAAAAAAAAATCTAACGTCAATTCGCGCCTTTTTGCCTGATACAGGGATAAGAGAGCATGTTTTAGAGCAACACGCAACCACAATGACCAGGGAAATTGAAAAATATTACAGTTGAATTTCGTGTTCCTCAATGACTGTTACGTCTAAAAGAAAACAGATTCCAATCAAGAGCAAAAAAAAAAAGAACCGCGATAGCGAATATGAACATCATTTTCATTCGTCAACAGCATTTTATGAAACTACATGAAATATTCAGTTATTGTAATGTTTTGTTTAGTCGTTTTTTTATGTCCTTTGGCGGATAGATATTCACAATTGCAGCGATATGTTTGGAGAAAAAATTCAGCAGAATATTAACTTCGAGATCCTCGCGCAAGCATAATAGTAATAATAACAATAACTTTATTATTATTATTATAACTAATATAAATAAGCCGAACCTCTGCGTCGTGCTCCACGAGCTGCTCTTCAGAGAGATTCTCCTGGTCTTCGACCAGCGTCGTCGCGGCCTCTTCTACTTCTTCGCAAACGACCGAGTTGTCTAAGGATAGCGCCGTCGCATCACAAGAAATGCTGCAAAAAAAGGAAATAAATAAATATTCTAGACGAGAGAATACCCTTTTCGCTAAGGTTACTAACAAAGCAAAACAATAATTAGTGGCAGGGATAATGTGAATGAATTGTGTAATCAGATAATTATGATGAAATCTCCGTATTTATAACTAGTTACGAAAGAGCAGTATAAAAGGCCATTCGCTTGAAACGCTCACAAGCTAATAGATATCGATGGGCAAAGGCAAACAAAAAAGAAAGTGCTTACCTCATCAAGAACGCAGTAACCAGAGCTTAGCCACTAAAAATCGTTCGCCGGAGTCTAGCTTAATGTTCAAAGGCATCAGTTTGAAATAGGCAGCAATATATCAAAACAAACCGAACGAACAAAACGAAGAAACAAGTAAACAAAGAAAACAAGCTCACGCCGAGCACGCGCACCGAAATTCAGACTTTGCTGCGCAGTGAATTTACGAATTTGATTGTGCACCACTCACTTTAGATTTGTTTCACACCATAAAAGCTCATGCTTGCATCTCCATCTCCAAAGAGCAGTCCATCATTTACAAATCTTATCCGTTACATATTATGAGCTCGTTGAGGACTGGTCCACTTGATCCTCTGAATACAATGGCATCGGATCATTTAATTAGATTTATTGTTTAAATTTTTTTTATCGAAATCCAATTTTCACGCTGTTTAAAATAGCATCATTCAAAGAAATCTTTATCACATTCAACCTCATGAAAGAGCAAAGAAATGAAGTAGCGATCAGTGGCGCTAGCGACATTGACTATATCTACCATATTTACTGTTAGATATAAATTAAACAATTTCCCAAATGAAAAATAAATAGACACGCGATGCATCGTATTGCTTCTCAGAACTTGGGCGGGTACGTGTAGCGGTTGAGCATGTTACCTCTGAAATGATTTTACTATTTCTGTCGTTCCTCATAATAAAAGATCAATGAGAGTTTACCATCTCTTTGTTTTTTGTATTTATTACAAAATTGATTGAAATTTATGCAAGATACTGATTTATGTTCTTTTTGGCGCGAATTAAAAAGAATCAAGTAGATCAATTGTGATTGATTTGTCTTGGCAACACTCTTGTGAAAGAATAAGATATTTTAATATTAATTTTAGTGTGCGTCCGAGTGCCGTCGACAACTGACGCGGCGGTGTATTGGCAGACGACGAGTGCCTCGGTGTCGTCAGCGCACGCCTGCATGCCGCAGCCAATTTTGGTTGAGCGGGCGGCAGCCATCTAGGAAATATAATTTACCGTATATTCATCTTTTTTTACATTTCATCCTTTTGACCATTATTTTTCTTGAAAATAAAAAATATATATAAAAAATATATTTAAAACAAAATCACCTGAGTGGCGTGTCCGACGCCCGAGTTGAAGACTTCCATGGTGAGGTTGACGTCCTTCCAGCCGAAGTCCTGGAACTCCTTGGCCCACGCCTTGCTGGCTGCAGCTCCCTTGCCGGTCAGAGAAATCTGGAGAGAGGGGAGAGAGAGAGAGAGAGAGAGAGAGAGAGAGAGAGGATGATAGATGGAGAGCGAGAGATAGAGAGAAGGTGATAGAAAGCGAGGGAGATAGAGAGGGGGAGAGGTAGAGAGAAGAACAGAACAAATTGCGAACTCCATTGGATGCCCAGGACCAGTAGAGGTTCTCGCCGATGCCGGCCTGATTCGAGTGCTCGAAGACACAGCCATCCGCCCACTCTTGAGCGCTCTGCTCGAGGGCGCAGTCCCAGGTCTGTTTGGCGGGAAATGTAAGTTTTCAAATATATTTACCTATTGTCACTGCTATTAATTTAAAGAGTTTAAATAATAATAATAATGAATCAACGATTTCCATACAAGAGCCGGAATGGGAGTGGATGCGGCGGGCATGAGCTTTGATTGGGCGTAGAATTTGCCATCCGAAATGGTCTTACGCAGCGTGTTGTGCTCGTTCAGAATGCCCGCGATCTCCGTGTCGGAGATTCCGCCACACCCAGATTCTAAAGTTGAAATGATCTTACGGATTTGTTAGTTACGTATTTATAATCTACGGTTATATCCCTTAAATATTCCAGTTCTACTCAAGTTTCGCTTTTCCACCAACCGACAACCACAACGAGTGCGAGAAGAATGAGCGGTGACATCGTTTGATGGGAAGAGATGTGTGGAGGAGAAGTGGATCTCGGCCAGCTTCAGCTTGATTTTCTCTTCTCTGGCCCGTGGCTTTTATACTCGAATTGGTAGCTCTCCGGCAAAAGAATATCCTAGGTCTGGGATGTTTTGGATTAATATATTGGAGTTGATGACAAAGGCCGCAAAACATGGTGTGAAAAACGCAATATGCTACACTTCCGTAACATATAAGCTATCTTTGTGAAAAAGATGATGAGATTCCTTTTATTGTTGCTTTCATTAAATCGGATGAATATTTTGTCGTACTGTTGAGCAAACTCCACTTTTTGTCACTCTTTTATCTCTAACCGCTCTCTAACACACTCTATCTCTCTATGTCTCGCTCTCATCTTTCTCGATTATTCCTTCGTTGCAGATTGCTTATTTAGTGCTGATATTTGCTCTCTTATATTCAACGCTCTTCAATCTATCAAACAGAGTCACAATGTACGAATATTAAAATCCTGAAGTGCTCAAGCATCGACTCAAACTTGTTGTTTGGCCTAAATCCCTTAGAATTGTGCATTCATAAGAAGCATGGCATGGCTCACAATGGCACTGGACTACACACATTCGTACAATGTATGTATGTATGTACATAAATGTATTTCCACATTACTATTAAATGATCTGACCACATTATTTGGCTATTACCATGATTCGCAGACAGTTTGATCGTACAATTCAGTGATTTACCACAAATGAAAGATGAAGCCAGATATGACTGCCCGCCTACACAACTTCAGCTATTCATGCCGATATTCAGGTAGAAAATGTTTCTTTTTAAACTGCCTTCCCCAATCATTTCTAAATCCATCACTAATAAATTATTACCAATGACAGAATATGCAATTTCTTCCAAGGATCTTATCCATCAGATGAGTGTCATTTTCAGCAGTTCGATGTTTTAACTTTTTGGAAATATACTTCATTTCAATTGATAAATTTTTGCATGCATAATTATATTTTGTTTCGGAATTTGGATAGGACATGTATTTCAAATCAAATTTAAAAATTAACCAAAAGCCACTTGCGAAATTTCAAAGACGCTTTGGAACTTATCGATCTCATTCCTTTTGTTATCTACTCTAACATTTCTTCTTACGTAATCTTCTTGACGGTCTGAAATGCTTGAAACCAGTACATTAGCGTTTTTTAGAATACAATAATTGTCCAATGCAATTATTGTCTAATTTCAATAGACATTTTCAGTTTCTTGTCAAATTGGAATAATTCAACATGAACGTTTTTATTGTATTCGGCACAATTTTAAGATGGACAAAATGATAGGATGGCTGCGATGGACTATCATGGGCGTTAAATAAATAAGGAACATCACGAATCAAAATTGTCCCTAAAAACGTGCATTGTACTGCAGCCTTCTCATTGCTTGGGCTCGTACGTGTAGCTGTTTTCGATATTGCCCCTGGAAAAGAGGATTTTTTAAATCAAAATAATATAATTGCATATCTTTTTCTCTTTATCTCTTGTGAATGGATAAGAAAATTGAAAGTAAATTCTAGTCTGCGTTCAAGTGACGGCAACATCTAACTGAGGGCTGTATTGGCAGACGACGAATGCCCTGTATTGACCCATGAATGTGCACGTATTCATGCCGCAGCCAATTTTTGTTGAGTGGGCGGCAGCCATCTTAGAAGTCAAATGAATTTTCTGTATTTCTTAAATATTCTATTGCGAATTATTAGTTGGCACTGTCAGAGAACTATCGGAGTATTTTTTGTCTGAAAAGCAAAATAAAAAATTACCTGAGTGGCGTGCCCGATTTTATCCCAGACATCCAATGTGAGGTTGACGCTCTTCCAGCCGAAGGCCTGGAACTCCGCGGCCCACGACTTGCTAGCAGCCGCTCCCTTGCCGGTCAGAGAGTTCTGGAGAGAGAGAGAGAGAGAGAGAGAGAGAGAGAGAGAAAGAGCGAATGACGGAAAGAGAGTGCGACTTTGAAAAGAGAGAAAGAGATTGCGAGTAGGCAATGACTTTTTAAAAACTTTCTAATCGAGCTTTAAAAGAACGTACGTTATTGTAGACCCCAGGAGCGTAAAGGTTCTCGCCAATGTAAACCGGTCCCGTGTGCGCAGCTTCCCGCCTTCTCCTGCGCGCTCTTCTCGAGTACGCAGTCCCAGGTCTGTTTGGAGGGAAATTTCAGTTTTCAAATATATAAATTAAATTGTAACTGCTCTATAATAACTATACATATACATACAATTGTATAAACTTAAAGCATTTAAAACGACAAAATAAACAATTTACATACAAGATCGGGAATGGGAGTGGATGCCGCGGGCATGCGCGTTCCCTTGGCTACGAAGTTACCGTCCGAAATGTTGCGATGCAGCGTGTTGTACACGTTCAGAATGCCGCTGATCTCCGTGTCGGAGAGGCCGCCGAGGCAGCCCGATTCTAAAGTAGCAATCATATCACAGATTTATTACTTACGGATTTAGATATTCCCGTTCTACTCAAGCTGCGCTTCCACCAACCGACTGCCACAACGAGTGCGAGAAGGATGAGCGGAGACATCGTCTGATGAGTGGAGGAGAAGTGGATCTTGGCAAGCTTCAGTTTGATTCTTTCTCCTCTGACTCGCTGCTTTTATACTCAAATTGTTCTCTCCGCCAGAAAATTTTCCTTGAACGATGACGATTTGACGTTGATATATTGGGGATGATCACAAAGGCAACAAAGAGAAGAAGAAAATGACGGTGAAAATGCCATTTGTTCGTTTTCAATACCTAGGCAGAAAGAGAGAGACTTACTCATTGATTAATATTTTAACATTCATTCAAAACGACGAGAGACCTCTTTTGTTGCTGCCAGAAATAAATCGAATGAAGCGGTTTTATTTCTCTCAAGCAGTTTATCACCGTTGGTTTTAGAGATGACAGGGGCTTTAGTTTAAAAACATTGTCAGTCTGAAGCTGAAGTTGTGTAGGCGGGCAGTCATATTTGGCTTTATCATTCTTTAAAATAAAGCACTGAATTGTTCGCCCAAACTGTCTGCTGTCTTCGCATTATGCAACATATTTTCAATGAAGTCGCGAAATCATTGTTCTATAAGCTTCAGTATTCATGTTAATACAAAGAAAGATAATGCTGTAACACAGCCCGTCCTGCTTTATCTGGATATTGAATATTAATAAATAGTCGAGAGATCCAAAATGGGAGGGATTTCGAGGATCCTTCGCTTGAAGGGATCTTACGAAATGGCCGCAGCCCACCGTTTCTCCAGAAGCAGAGTAGATGATGAACGAGAAAGACGACCGACAGAGGGGGCATTACGGACGGGCTTATCAATCTAAATGAATAATGCGTTGTTACTGATGCTTATAGAACAATGATGTAGCGAAAATATGTTGCATAATACGCAGTAAGCAGACAGCCTGGGCGAACAATTCAATGCTTTATCACAAATGAATGATGAAGCTAAATATGACTGTCCGCCTACTCAACTTCAGTTTCAGACGGACAATGTTTTAAGCTAAATTCCATGTCATCTCGAAAACTGACGGTAATAAACAATTGAGAGAAATAAAACCTCTAAATTCTAATTATTTCTGGCAACAACAAAAGAGGTCTCTCGTCGTTTTGAATGAACATTAAAATATTAATCAACGAGTAAGTCTCTGCCTAGGTATTGAAAACAAACAAATGGCATTTTCTCCGTCGTTTTCTTCTTCTCTTCGTTGCCGTTGTCATCATCCCCAATATATCAACGTCAAATCGTCATCGTTCAAGGATAATTTTCTGCCGGAGAGTAACCAATTCGAGTATAAAAGCCGCGAGCCAGAGGAGAGAGAAAGAAACTGAAGCTTGCCAAGATCCACTTCTCCTCCACTCATCTCTTCACTCCAACAATGTCTCCGCTCATCCTTCTCGCACTCGTTGTGGCTGTCGGTTGGTGGAAGCGCAGCTTGAGTAGAATAGGAATATCTAACGGATAAAACAGTAGATTAGAAATCCGTAAAATGAATCCTACTTGAGAATCGGGCTGCGGTGGCATCTCCGACACGGAAATCGAGGGCATTCTGAACGTGCACAAGACGCTGCGTCGCACCATTTCGAATGGCGAATTCTTCGCCAAGGAAAAGCTCATGCCGGCGGCATCCACTCCCATTCCCGATCTTGTATGCAAATAGCTTATTTTGTTGTTTTGAATGCCTTAATTTTTATTTAATTATGAGTATATATGGCTTTAATAGAGCAGTTACAATTTATATATTTGAAAACTCAAATTTCCCTCCAAACAGACCTGGGACTGCGCCCTCGAGCTGAGCGCGCAGGAGTTGGCGGATGGCTGTGTGTGGGAGCATTCGGAAGAGGCGAGACGGGGTGTAATTGGCGAGAACATTTCCATTGACGGGTACTACAATGACGTACGTTCTTTTTAAGCTCAGACAGCAAACTTTAAAAAAATCATTTCTCTCTCGCCCTCTCTTTCTCCTCGCTTTTATGACCCTTCCTTTCTCCTTCTCACCTGCCGTTCCTCTCCTTCACTCTCATACTCTCTTTCCAATTCTCGCTCTCCACCTATCACCTCCATCTACAGGACCCTCTGACGGGCAAGGGAGCCAAAGCCAGCGAGGCGTGGGCCTCGGAGTTCCAGTCCAAGGGCTGGGAGGACATCAAGCTCAATAAGGACGCATGAATCTTGCACGCCACACAGGTGGGTTTTTTTTTTGCTTTTGAGAAAAAAATACCTCGAATGTTCTCTGACGGTGTCGACTAATAATTCACAATAGAACATTTAAGAAATACATAAAATAATTTGACTTCAAAGATGGCTGCTTCGCGCTCAACCAAAATTGGCTGCGGCATGAAGAAATGCGAAAACGATCTGGGCGCATTCGTCGTCTGCCAATACTCCCCCGCGTCAGTTGTCGATGACACTCGAACGCACACTAAAATTAACATTAAACTTTCTTATTCAGTCACATTAGAAATTAGAAAAAAATGGAATTATATTATCAGGATATGAAAAAAATATCTTTTCCAGGGGCAACATCCCCGGCCGCGACATTTACCCGCCCAAATTCTGAGAAAGCAGCAGAACAATGCACGTTTTTAGAGACAATTGTGATTCGTCATGTGCCTAATTTATTTACCACCCATGCTTCAGCCATCCTATCACTTTGTCTATCTTAAGATTGTGCCGAATACAATAAATACGTTCACATTCAATTGTACCAATTCGACTGGAAAGTGAAAATGTCTATTGAAATTAGACAATAATTGTATTCCAAAACACGCTCCTGAAATGGTATCAAGCATTTCAAATATTAAAAATATTCTGTGAATATGTTTTTTAATAAGAAGAAATGTTAGCGTAGACAGCGATAGGAATGAGGTAGATAAGTTCGAAAGACTCTTAAAGTCTTCAATACTTGGAAGCTGGCTTTTTGGCTTTGTTTAGAAATGCGTTAATAGAAATTATATGTGGAATACGGAATATACATGTATTATTACAGTTACGAAATAAAATATATTCATTCAAAAATCGTCAAATAGAAATAAAGTCATTTCAAGAAGAGATCAAATATCGCTAAAGTTATTTCTGGAGATATCAAGTATCGCTCTAACCACTTGTAAAATAACACTCATCTGATGAGTCGGGTTCTTGGAAAATAAAGCTCAATCTAACATTGTTATCGATTTATTGCTACCGGTTTTAGGCATGCCCGGGGAATTAATTATAAAATACAGAACGTTATCTGTCGGATTATAAGCATGTATAGCTAGCTAGCTGAACATAATTAGGCTCGGTAATTATATTTCACTTCATCATTCATTTGTGACATAGCACTGATCCAGACTGATCGATTACGTCGTATTATGCAACAAAGATTTCCTAAGCCTTCCAGTTGTCAAAGGTACATATAGTCTTGGGATCCAAGATGGAAGGGATTTCCAGAATTCTTCGTCTGACGAAGTGGCCGCAGATATTGTGCTTCCTAGCCCGCCGTTTGTCCGGAAGCAGCGTCGATGATGAACGAGAAAGACGATCGAGTGCGGGGCCGTATGGGCCTGTGCTATCTATCTGCATGAATAATTTGTTGTTTCTGAAGTTTATAGATAAATGATGTAGCGTGTTTTATTTTAAATATGTTCCATAATTCGCAGTAAGCAGACAGTTTGGACGAACAATTCAGTGCTTTACCGGAAATGAATGATTAAACCAAATATGACTGTCCGCCTACACAACTTCAGTTTCAGACTGACAATGTTTTTAAACTAAATTCGATGTCATCTCTAAAACCGACGTTAATAAATTGATTGAGATAAATTCGATTTATTTTTGGCAACAGCAAAAAAGGTTTCTCGTCGTTTTGAATGAACATTAAAATATTAATCAACGAGTAAGTCTCTGCCTAGGTATTGAAAACAAACAATGGCATTTTCTCCATCATTTTCTTCTTCTCTTCGTTGCCTTTGTGATCATCCCAATATATCAACGTCAAATCGTCATCGTTCAAGAAAAATTTTCTGCCGGAGAGTTACCAATTCGAGTATAAAAGCCACTCGCCAGAGAAGAGAAAATCAAGCTGAAGCTGGCCGAGATCCGCTTCTCCTCCACTCATCTCTTCACTCAAGCGATGTCTCCGCTCATCCTTCTCGCACTCGTTGTGGTTGTCGGTTGGTGGAAGCACTCCTTGAGTAGAATGGGAATATCTAACGGACAAATCCGTAAGTAATAAATCTGTGATATAATTTCTACTTTAGAATCGGGCTGCCTCGGCGGATCAGCGGCATTCTGAACGTGCACAACACGCTGCGTCGCACCATTTCGGACGGCAACTTCAACGCCAATGGAAAGCGCATGCCCGCGGCATCCACTCCCATTCCGGCTCTGATATGCAAATAGTTTATTTTGTTGTTTTAAATATGGTTTTTTTTAGAGCAGTAACAATTTGTATATTTGAAAACTCAAATTTCCCGCCAAACAGACCTGGGACTGCACACTCGAGCAGAGCGCGCAGAAGTGGGCGAATGCATTAATCAGTGACTGTGCCCTCGTGCACTCGAAACAGGCTGGCGTTGGCGAGAACCTTTACCTTGGCTGGGGCTTCAATAGCGTACGTTCTTTTAAAGCTCTATTAAAAAACTAGAAAAATAATTGCTCACTCGCCTTCTCTTTCTTTCTCCCTCTCGCACGCACTCGTTCTGACCTTTTCTATTTCTTTCATACTCGCCGTCCCTTCTCCTTCTCTCTCGCACTCTCTTTCCGTCTCCCGCTCTCTATCTCTCTCTCTCACCATTTCTATCTCTCTCCAGAACTCGCTGAATGGTCAGGGAGCCGTTGCCAGCCAGTCGTGGGCCAATGAGTTCCAGGAGTTCGGCTGGATGAACGTCAACCTCACCAAGGAAGTCTTAAACTCGGGAGTCTGGCACGCCACGCAGGTGCTTTTTATTAACTTTAGAGAAAAAGAAAGAAATTTGTCTGACAGCTTCAATAAATAAATTATTATAGACAAATTAGCAAAATAATTTGACTTCAAAGATGGCTGCCGCCCGCTCAACCAAAATTGGTTGCGGCATGCAGACATGCGCTGACGACACCACAATCGTTGTCTGCCAATACACCGCCGCTTTAGTTGTTGATGGCCCTCGAACGCACACTAAAATTAACATTCAAATTTCTTATCCATTCACAAGAGATAACGAGAAAAAGATATGGAATTATATTATCTAGATTAAGAAAAATCCTCTTTCCAGTGGCAATCTGATCAACAGCTACACGTACCCGCCCAAGTTCTGAGAAGGCAGCAGTACAATGCACGTTTTTCTGGACAATTGTGATTCGTGATGTGCCTTATTTATTTACCACCCATGACAATCCATCCTTCAGCCATCCTGTCATTTTGTCCATCTTAAAATCGGGCCGAATGTAATAAATACGTTCACATTCAATTGTTCCAATTCGACAAGAAAATGAAAAGGTCTCTTGAAATTAGACAATAAATGAATTCGAAAACACGCTCATGAAATGTTTTCAAGCATTTCCACCAGTCAAAAGATTTTTTGAAATAAGAAGAATTGCCAGAGTCGACACCGAGAGGAATGAGTTTCGTATATAAGTTTGAAAGAATCTTAAAGTCTTCAATACTTGGAAGCTGGTTTTTTTTGCTTCATTTAGAAATGCGTTAATAGAAATGATATGTAGAATAAGGGATATACATGCCCTAATACAGTTCCAAAACATAATGTATCATCAAATTGAAATAAAGTCATTTCCTGGAGAGATCAAATATCGCTCAAACCACTTGTAAAATAACACACATCTGATGAGTCGAGTTCTTGGAAAAGAAAGCGTAATCTAACTTTGTTATCAAGATTATAAGCATGTTCAAAAATGAATTTTTTAAACAGTGATTAACTTTGTTCTCCACTGCTTACTCTTTAATTTCGCTTCCTTCGATTTATTTCTGGCAACAACAAAAAAGTCTCTAGTCGTTTTGAGTGAACATTAAAATATGCGGCGAACGACGCGCGGCTGCTTCATGAGTTATCTAAAATCTATGGCCTCTAATGCGTGTTAGGGGAAGAATAAAGGAGAGTTTCTTTGCATCATCAAAGTGATTGGTATATACTTTGTATGTAAACATATGATCTATAAAGCGCCTGTGAGATGCGAGAGTATGACATTAGAGAATGGAAGAGCGAGTTGGGTAGCTGTTGGCCTATCATTCTAAAGACAAGTTGATGAACGTCTTCGAAAAGTACGCGGCTTAGACAAAATGTTTTATCCGGATATTGCAGGTATTAATAAGTAGTCGAGGAACCCAACATGTAACTGATTTCGAGGATTCTTCTCCTGCCGGGATCTTACTAAATGGCCGCAGCCCACTCTTACTCCAGAAGCAGCTTCGATGATGAATGAGAGAGACAAGCGAGTGCGGGACCGGACGGGCTCTACTACACCATTATCAATCTACATGAATAATGCGTTGTTACTGAAGTTTCTGGAACAATGATGTAGCGTGATTCATCGAAAACATATTGCATAATACGCAGTCAGTAGACAGCCTTGGCGAACAATTCAATGTTTTTATCACAAATGAATGATTAAGCCAAATATGGCTGGCCGCCTACACAATTTCAGCTTCAGACTGGCAATGTTTTTAAGCTTAATGCCCTGTCATCTCTAAAACCAACGGTAATAAACTGTTTGAAATAAATAAATCCGCTTCATTCGATTTCTTTTTGGCAACAGCAAAAAAGGTCTCTCGTCGTTTTGTATGATCACTAAAATTTTAATCAGCGAGTAAATCTCTGCCTACATATTGAAAACAAACGTATGGTATTTTCTCCGTCATTTTCTTCTTCTCTTTCATCATCCCCAATATATCAACGTCAAATCGTCCTCGTTCACGGAAAACTTTCTGCCGGAGAGTTAACAATTCCAGTATAAAAGCCGCGAGCCGGAAGACAAACTGAAGCTTACCGAGAACCACTTCTCCTCTACTCATCTCTTCACTCAAACGATGTCTCCGCTCATCCTTCTCGCACTCGTTGTGACTGTCGGTTGGTGGAATTGAAACTTGAGAAGAACGGGAAAAATTGATCTCATAACTTCATAAATAAGATATCCGTTACATGATTTCTACTTTAGAATCTGGCTGTGGCGGAATCTCCGACACGGAGATCGCGGGCTTTCTGAACGAGCACAACACGCTACGTCGGAACATTTCAGAAGACAAATTCACAGCCAAGGGAACGCCCATGCCCGCAGCATCCACTCCCATTCCCGCTCTTGTACGCAAAATTAATTTTTTTTTACAATTCTTATTCTTTTAATTATATTTTTGTATATGTATGTATCTGTATATACGGATATATATTAACGAGCGGCCGAAATCGGTATATTTGAAAATTGAAATTTCCCGCCAAACAGACCTGGGACTGCGCACTCGAGCAGAGCGCGCAGACGTGGGCGAAAGGCTGTGATTATAAGCAGCACTCGGTACGCAGTGGCGACATTGGCGAGAACATTTACTCTATGTGGGCCTCCAATGGCGTACCTTCTTTTTAAGCTCTATGAAAGAACTAAAAAACAAAATATCTTTTTTTCTCTCCTTTCTCACATACCATATCTTTCCCATCGTACTCTTTATTACCTACTCGTTCTCCTTCTCACCCTTCGTTACTCTCCATCTTTCTCACAAGCTCTCTTTCACCATCCCAGATTTCTTTGACCGGTAAGGGAGCCGAAGCCAGCAAGTCGTGGGCCAAGGAGTTCCAGGACTACGGCTGGAAGAACATCAACCTCACCTCGGAAGTCTTGAAGACGGGAATCGGGCACGCCACTCAGGTGCTTTCTTGTAACTTCAGAGAAAAAGAAAGAAACTTCAGCTAAAAAATAATAACAGAAATTTATTTTTTTTAAATAATATATATTAACAATGTAATGTGACTTCAAAGATGGCTGCCGCCCGCTCAACCAAAATTGGCTGCGGCATGCAGAAGTGCGGTAGCGGCACCGTGGCAGTCGTCGTCTGCCAATACTCCCTTCAGTTAGATATTGACATCACTTGAACGCACACTAAAATTAACATTAAATTTTCTTATTCATAAGATAGAAGAAAATTATATTTTGCTGAATTATATTTTCTATATATATGTATATAAAGAATCCTCTTTTCCAGTGGCAACATGCTCAACATCAACACATACCCGCCCAAACTCTGAGAAGTACACGCTTTTAGGGACAAATGTGATTCGTGATGCGCCTTATTTGTTTACCAGCCCTGACAATTCTGCAGCCATCCTATCACTTTGTCCATCTTAAAATCGGGCCGAATGCAATAAATACGCTCACGTTGAATAAGAAAGCGAAATGTTTCTTGCAATAAGAATATATTCGTACTCCAAAACCCGCTTATGAAATGGTTTCAAGCATTTATTTATGAAATAAGAAGAAATGCTAAAGAAGACAATGAGAGGAGTGAGACAGATAACTTCCAAACAATCTTGAAATTCTTCAACACTTTGAAGCTGGATTTTGGTTCATTTAGAAATTCGGTAAAGCTTGCGGAAATCATTTTCCGAACTCATTTCTTCACTCAAACGATGATCCGCTGATATTTCTCTCACTCTTTGTGTTTGTCCGTTTGTGGAAGCGAAACGTGAGTAGAACCGGAACATGTATATTCACTTACAATTCCGATATAAAATATATGTATGCATGCAAAATTATCACATTAAAATAAATTTTCATTCCCATCGGAAGATCACAAATCGATCTCACCACTTGAAAGATAACAAGATTCAGCAAAAGGAGCCCATATTTTCATTGTGAAATGAGTGCAGTATAAATCCAAACCCTTAATTTCAACTGCCTTCCGTGGGACAAGGAGATCTTTTATTCGCACAACTCATTCCCTCACTGTGATCAAATGAGTGGTTGTCTCTTACAGCTCTACATGCTCAATATGAGAAAAAGAAACCAGTCAACTCTCTCCCTGAACGCTCGGATTCTTGGAAAAGATTTCGTAATATTAAATTAGTGGCAATTTATTACTGTCGTTATTAGAAATTTCCGGGAGTTTTGTTAAAAAAAACTATAGCTGTCAGACTGTTGGCATGGATACCAGTCATGTTTTGCTTTATCATTCATTTGTGATAAAGCAGCTTGGTCATGCACGTGAGCAGCGTGTCGAACTTCCTGATGATGTGGACAGCGAGGGCAACAGATACTTTGTTAATGACGGAGGAGACGAAGTCAGGGTTCGGGGAGAGAGTTGACTGGTTTCTCTTTCTCATATTGATAGGATGGGCAGAGCTGAAAGTGACAACCTATTTGATCAGAGAGAAGGAATGAGTTGTTCGAATAAAATATCTCCTTATCCCACGAAAGGCAGTTGAAAATAGAAGTTTGGCTTTATGCTGCACTCATTTCACAATGAAAAAATGGTCACCATTAGCTGAATCTTGTGCCAGTTTACCATGGCTATATGCAAAACTGGTTGTGAGAGAGCGGAAGTGAGTAAACATTTTTTTTTTAAATATTTTCTTCAGTTTTCTTCAAAGATTGTGGCACATCCTGCGCGAAACTTCGCTTATCTTTGATATAGCGAGCACCACATAAGACCACTAATCTTTTTGCCTCAAAAGCGAGGGACTGACAATGAGCAAGAGTTAGAAGAAAAAAAATCTATTTGACCAGTTCAAACTTGACTTTCTGCATTTCGAATTCCGGCACTTTTCCTCATCCGAATTCCACTATGAAATGGGGCGTTCCGAATACCGAATTCCTTTATGACAATGTTTATTCCGATACATCCCTGTCACATACATATGTGAATACATGATTTTAACCGTTAAAATTTCAAATAATACTTAATTATTGCAGTCCGCCCAATTATAAGACAGACAAATGATAAGATGCCTGAAGGATATTGTGACTGGTAAATGAATAAGGCACATTATGAATAACACTTGTCACTTTTTAGAAAAAAGTGCATTGTATTGCTGCCTTCTCAGAGCTCAGGCGGGTACGTGTAGCGGTTGAGCATGTTGCCACTATAAATAGATTCTTTTATTATTATATTATTATTATTATTATTAACTAGACAACATAATTCCTTATCTGTTTGTTGTTCTCTCTAGCGAATGAATAAGAAATTTGAATGTTAATTTTAGTGTGCGTCCGAGTGCCGTCGACAACTAACGCGGCGGTGTATTGGCAGACGACGAGTGCCTCGTGGCCGTTGTCGCACGTCTGCATGCCGCAGCCAATTTTGGTTGAGCGGGCGGCAGCCATCTGGGAAATCCATTTATTTTTTAAATGTATTAATTGTTTTAAATATTTTCTATAGCTAATTATTAGTTGCAACTGTCGGAAAGTCATCGAGTGACTTCGTTATCATGTTATTTATAGCTAAAATATAAAAAAAGAACACCTGAGTAGCGTGCCCGACTCCCGAGTTCATAACTTCCCTGGTGAGGTTGACGTCCTTCCAGCCGAATTCCTGGAACTCCTCGGCCCAAGCCTTGCTAGCAGCCTCTCCCTTGCCGTCCAGGGAGATCTGTAGAGTGATAGAGAATGAGAAGGAGAGATGGAACAACAGTGTCAGTGTGAGGGAGAGGGAAAGAGAAAGACAGAGCTTATGCAAACTGCGTACGTCATTGGAGGACCAAGACTTGTAGAGGTTCTCGCCGATGCCATCCTGTTCCGAGTGCTCGAAGACACAGCCATCAGCCCACTCCTGCGCACTCTGCTCGAGGGCGCAGTCCCAGGTCTGTTTGGCGGGAAATTTCACTTTTTAAATATACAAATTATAGCTGCTGTATAAAAAAAATACATAGACATACATGTAGCCCCAAAAATGTGCAATTTCCATACAAGATCGGGAATGGGAGTGGATGCCGCGGGCATGAGTTTTTCCTGGGCGTAGAATTCGCCATTGGAAATGGTGCGACGCAGAGTGTTGTGCTCGTTCAGAAAGCCATCGATTTCCGTGTCGGAGATTCCGCCGCAGCCCGATTCTCAAGTAGAAATCATTTTACGGATTGCTTAGATTCGGATTTATCCGTTAAATATTCCCCTTTTTTCTCAAGTTTCGCTTCAACTAACCGACAGCCACAACGAGTGCGAGAAGGAAGAGCGGAGACATCGGCTGAGTGAAGAGATGAGTGGAGAAAAAGTGAATCTCTGCAAGCTTCAGTTTGATTTTCTCTCCTCTGGCTCGCGGCTTTTATACTCGAATATATCTATTCGGCAAAAGATTATCCGCTTGTTTTGGCAATGAAATTTTCGGATGTTGGGAAAGGCAACAAAACACGATGTGGAAAATGCAATATGTTGCTCTTCAATACCATATAAGCTGGACACGACCGTAGATTAATTTTTTGCAATGTTTACTCACAACGAAGAAGGGCCTTTGTTGTTGTTGCCGGCAAAAATCGTATGAAACAGCTGTTTTATTACTCTCAATCAGCCTATTATCACTGCGCCTCCTGTTTTACATACACACAAATGTAGACATTTCCAGCCTTCTTCTTTCTCTTACATCAGCCAACTCTCTGGTTGTCATCTAACTAAACATCCTCCTAACTCACTGTCTTTCTATCTGTATTGCTTTTGCTCTATTTAGTACCGTCTGTGTGCATTTCTACGACAATCTTCTCTCCGATCTCTGAACTATGGATGCTTGTAAAGGATGAACATTACATGCGCTTGGCCAAGAGTCTCGCTTCAGTCTACTACAACCTGTTTCAAAACATCCATAGAATATATACATATTAATGTACATACATCCATTTATTTATTTACTTTAAAAAGGCTCATTGTGAGTGTGGAATAGCAATGAAACTTCCACCAGAACATACACGTTATTCATTTCTCATCCATCACATGTAGTACGTATTTCAATTGAAATATGTAGATAAAAAAAAGAATGAACATTTTAAAAAGACGGTAATGAGTAAACAAAATTTCGATGGCTCACAGCCATTCCAAACAGATATATGTATGTATGAATATTGTATAACAAAATACATGTAAAAGAATTGTTTCATGTTGAAACCATTGAAGGAACATCTGATTAAGGGTCAGACTCTGTTGAGAAGCGGCAGCTTGTTGCGGCAGACCAATAGAAGTCGTGCCTAACCATAAGAAAAGCAATAAAAGTTATAGAAAATAAAATAGAATAGTTGAGTGTTGAAATATAAAAGGTGCCTGTATGCCAGCGCCTAATTGTAAAACACGGCATAATAAAAAGCATTAACCAGACGAATCTGGTCTTGTTCTTCCTCGTCTTGTCGCTCTTCTTCAACGCGCATGAATTCGCGGCCGATCGCATTCTCGAGCTCGGTTATCCGCATCTGAAGGTGATCATTCGTGTTCATTGCAGAATCAGGGCCCTAAACACGAATACATTCACTGGCTGGCTCATATTGATTTTACCCTGTTTATGGTCGATCTTACAGAATCTAACAGTGGGTTGCTAGATTAAGTTTATAGATATCAGAGGAAAATTTACACACTTTTTCCCTTTTGCTCGATCACTCTTTAGCCCTCTACGCATTTTTTTTTCTCTCTCAGCCTTTGAACTTCATTCTTTCTCGCTCTGTACACTCTCTTGCTCTCTCATTCTGACTTGCTGTGGCTCCTCTGTTATCTCCTCTTCTTTTCCTCTTCGTCGCTGGTCTACCACCTTGCTCTTGGATCTGAGACGTGCCAGTGCTGATTCCAGCTTTTCGATCTTCTTCTCATGAAACTTGTCATCGTCCACAGGAGTGTAGGATGTCTGAAGGAGATTACTCATCGGATTTCTATCAGTTAACCGCGCGCTCTATCTCTCTCTATCTTTATATATTTATAAGGATAATTCTCTATTAACCTTGATTGGCTTGACGAATACCAGCTGTTGTCGCTGACTTGCCTGGGGACCTTCGTTCTGCCAGGCCAGCTAGTTCCTCTTCTTCATCACTCTCGCTGGCTTGGTAGATTGCCATGTTGAGCTGTTTCTTGAGCTTGTAGAGGTTGACTTCCTTCCATTCAGTCGGAAGTGCAGAAGGAGACCAGTGATGTATGATAAAGTTGTATTTTTCAATCAGTTTGGTCAACTCTTGTCGATCAATTTGTTGTAGAACCTCAATGCCAGGCTTTCCAGAAATGATTTCAAACAGACGCGAAAGTTCCTTCTTCATCCCAGTCACGAGATACATTTTGATCTCCTCGCGCTTCTTCGATGCGTTTCGGAGGGTGGCGCTCCAGAGGATTTTGTCTTCGTCGCTATTCATGAGAGATCCAATTTCTGCGAGCTTGGCAAGTGCTTCGTTCAAGTCGATCAAGTCACGCTTGTATCCCCATGACTCGCCATTCCGCAGACGAGCGAGCAGGTCGCGCTGCTCATTGAGAACGACCCGATGCCTTTCGACGGCGCGAGCTTGTTCAACGCGCCTTCGGCATTCTTGGCGGCAAGTTCAAGATAACTGTGCTCCCAAAATGGCCTGTCTCTGTCGTAACCTGACGATTCTCGTAAAAGTCCTCGCGCTTCAGCGATCATCTCTTCGAGATCACTAAGGAATGCTTCGGTTGGGTGGATGTGCTCGTTCTGCACCACAATGGCGTTGTCGTGTAGTATAGCTTCAAGCGTACGCTGGCAGCGTGCCATTCTAAACTTTAGGCCCTCCAAGAAGGGCAGCAGCGAGTGGTCGAACGTCGCCAACGTCCGACTCATTCTTGCCTCTGAAAAATATTGCCTGCATGTACATACTATGAGTGATAATAAAAAAAACTCGCTTATATACGTCCCATGCTCGGCAGTTATATTTCGCTTCATCATTCATTTGTGAAGACTGATCCCGACTGCTTGCTTACTTCGTATTATGCAAAAAAAACATTTCAATGAAACACGCTTAATGATCGTTCTATGAACATCAACATATTTACATATGTATTTGCCTTCTCGGTAAATGCTACGTGCATAGTTTCAGGCCTTGTTCTTAAGTGACCTCATTTTGAAAATGGAATTTTTGAAATTGATTAACTTTTACTCCTTCAGTTCTTTGCTCTCTTCACCTTCATAACTCTCACGACATTTTTCCCGCCGTGGCTGGTCAAATGCCTTCCCGTTATTCCAGGTAATAATGAATAGTCGATGAAGGGATGGATTTCAAGGAGTCTTCGTCTGCCAGGATCTTACTAAATGGATCTTACCCACTCTTACTCTAGAAGCAGCGTCGATGATGAACGAGTGCGGGGGTGGACGGGCTCTACTACACCATTATCAATCAACATGAATAATGCGTTGTTACTGAAGCTTATAGAATAATGATGTAGCGAGTTTATTAAAAATATATTGCATAATGCTAACAAGACAGCAGACAGTTTGAGCGAACAATTCAGCACTTTATCAAACATGATGAAGAAAAATATGACTGCCCGCCTACACAACTTCAGCTTCGGACTGACAATGTTTTTAAACTACATTCCATGTCATCTCTAAAACCGACGGTAATAAATTGTTTGAGAGAAATAAACCCGCTTCATTCGACTTCAATATAGACGGTCTCTCGTCGTTTTGAGTAAACATTAAAATATTAATCAACGAGTAAGTCTCTCTCTGCCTAGGTATTGAAAACAAACAAATGGCATTTTCTCCATCATTTTCTTCTTCTCTTCGCTGCCTTTGTGATCATCCCCAATATGTCAACGTCAAATCGTCATCGTTCAAGAAAAAGTTTCTGCCGGAGAGTAACCAATTCGAGTATAAAAACCGCGAACCAGAGGAGAGAGAAACAAACAGAAGCTTGCCAAGATCCACTTCTACTCCACTCATCTCTTCACTCCAACGATGTCTCCGCTCATCCTTCTCGCACTCGTTGTGGTTGTCGGTTGGTGGAACCGCAGCTTAAGTAGAATGGGAATATCTAACGGACAAATCCGTAAGTAATAAATCTGTGATATAATTTCTACTTTAGAATCGGGCTGCCTCGGCGGCCTCTCCGACACGGAGATCAGCGGCATTCTGAACGTGCACAACACGCTGCGTCACAATATTTCGGACGGCAACTTCATCGCCAGTGGAACGCGCATGCCCGCGGCATCCACTCCCATTCCCGATCTTGTATGCAAATTGTTTATTTTATTGATCTTATACTTTTTATTATATTTCAGCTTATGTATATATGTATATATTTTATAGAGCAGCGGTAATTAGCATTTATGAAAAATGAAATGTCCCGTTAAACAGACATGGGACTGCGCACTCGAGGAGAGCGCGCAAAAGTGGGCTGATGCCTGTAATTTCGAGCACTCGCCACGAGATGACATTGGCGAGAACCTTTACTCCGTCTCGGACTCCAATGGCGTATGTTCTTTTTATGTACTGTTACAGAACTAAAAAAAGGGGGAAAACACTTCTGTCTCCCTTCACCCCCTCCTCCTTCACACTCTCTTTCCATATTTCGCTCTTCATCTATCAGCCTCTCTCTCTCTCCAGATCTCTCTGACCGGCACGGGCGCCGATGCTAGCGAGGAGTGGGCCCAGGAGTTCCAGAAATACGGCTGGAAGGACGTCAAGTTTACCGTGGAAGTCTCAAAATCGGGAGTTGGACACGCCACTCAGGTGTGTTTTTAATCTTCAGAAAAAAGAAAGGGCGTAATAAAAAATTCTCTGACACCTTCAACTAATAATACACAATAGAAATACATACAACATAATTTTTCTTCAAAGATGGCTGACGCCCACTCAACGAAAATTGGCTGTGGCATCAAGAACTGCCAAAACGGGCAGGAGGCATTCGTCGTCTGCCAATACACCGCCCCGTCAGTTCTTGACGGCACTCGAAAGCACACTAAAATTAACATTCAATTTACTTATTCATTCACAAGATAGAACAAAACGGATGTTGAATTATATTTTCTATATTTAAAAAAATCCTCTTTTCCAGTGGCAATATGCTCAACAGCTACACATACCCGCCCAAACTCTGAGAAGGCAGCAGTACAATGCACATTTTAGGGACAATTGTGATTTGTGATGTGCCTTATTTATTTACCATTCAAGACAGTCCATCCTTCAGCCATTCTATCGGTTTGTCCATCTTAAAATTGTGCCAATTGCAATAAATTTGTTCATTTTAAATAATTACAATCTGATAACAAAGCAAAAATGTTTCTTGTAATTAAAGAATAATTTTATTCCAAAACACGCTCATGAAATGGTTTCAAGCATTTCAACTAGTCGACAAGATTCTGTGAATATTTTTTTAATAAGAAGAAATGTTAGCGTAGACGGCGAGGTGAATGAGGTAGATAAAGAATCTTAAAAGTCTTCAAAACTTTGAAGCTGACTTTTTGCTTCGTTTAGAAATTCGATAATAGAAAGGACATATCGAATAAAGAATATACATGTATTGTTGCAGTTACGAACTAAAATATATTCATGCAAAAACCGTCAAATAGAAATAAAGTTATTTCTGGAGATATCAAGTATCGCTCTAACCACTTGTAAAATAACACTCATCTGATGAGTCGGGTTCTTGGAAAATAAAGCTTAATCTAACATTGTTATCGATTTATTGCTACCGGTTTTAGACATGCCCGGGAATTTAGTTCAAAAAAAAAAGATAAAACATTGTCCGTCAGATAATAAGTATGTATAGCGAGCTAGCTGAACATAATTAGGCTCGGCAGTAATATTTCACTTCATCATTCATTTGTGATATATCACTGATCCAGACTGATTGCTTACTTCGTATTATGCAACAATGATTTCCTAATCCTTCCGGTTGTTCAAGGTAATAACGAATAGTGTTGGGATCCAAGATGGAAGGGATTTCCACAATTCTTCGTCGGACGAAGTGGCCGCAGACATTGTGCTTCCAAGCCCGTCGTTTATGCAGGAACAGCGTCGATGATGAACGAGAAAGACGATCGAGTGCGGGGCCGAATGGGCCTGTGCTATCTATCTGCATGAATAATTCGTTGTTTCTGAAGTTGATAGATAAATGATGTAGCATGTTTCATTGGAAATATGTTGCATAATACGCAGTAAACAGACAGTTTGGGCGAACAATTCAGTGCTTTATCAAACATGAATGATGGAGCGAAATATGACTGCCCGCCTACACAACTTCAGCTTCAGACTGACAATGTTTTAAAACTAAATTCCATGTCATCTCTAAAACCGACGGTAATAAACTGTTTCAGAGAAATAAAACCGCTTCATTCGATTTATTTCTGGCAACAACAAAAGAGGTCTCTCGTCGTTTTGAATGAACATTAAAATATTAATCAACGAGTAAGTCTCTGCCTAGGTATTGAAAACAAACAATGGCATTTTCTCCATCATTTTCTTCTTCTCTTCGTTGCCTTTGTGATCATCCCAATATATCAACGTCAAATCGTCATCGTTCAAGAAAAATTTTCTGCCGGAGAGTAACCAATTCGAGTATAAAAGCCGCGAACCAGAGGAGAGAGAACCAAACTGAAGCTTGCCGAGATCCACTTCTCCTCCACTCATCTCTTCACTCAAGCGATGTCTCCGCTCATCCTTCTCGCACTCGTTGTGGTTGTCGGTTGGTGGAAGCGCAGTAGAATGGGAATATCTAACGGACAAATCCGTAAGTAATAAATCTGTGATATAATTTCTACTTTAGAATCGGGCTGAGTCGGCGGCCTCTCCGACACGGAGATCAGCGGCATTCTGAACGTGCACAACACGCTGCGTCGCAATATTTCGGACGGCAACTTCATCGCCAGTGGAACGCGCATGCCCGCGGCATCCACTCCCTTTCCCGATCTTGTATGCAAATTGTTTATTTTATTGATCTTATACTTTTTATTATATTTCAGCTTATGTATATATGTATATATTTTATAGAGCAGCGGTAATTTGCATTTATGAAAAATGAAATGTCCCGTTAAACAGACATGGGACTGCGCACTCGAGGAGAGCGCGCAAAAGTGGGCTGATGCCTGTAATTTCGAGCACTCGCCACGAGATGACATTGGCGAGAACCTTTACTCCGTCTCGGACTCCAATGGCGTATGTTCTTTTTATGTACTGTTACAGAACTAAAAAAAGGGGGAAAACACTTCTGTCTCCCTTCACCCCCTCCTCCTTCACACTCTCTTTCCATATTTCGCTCTTCATCTATCAGCCTCTCTCTCTCTCCAGATCTCTCTGACCGGCACGGGCGCCGATGCTAGCGAGGAGTTAGCCCAGGAGTTCCAGAAATACGGCTGGAAGGACGTCAAGTTTACCGTGGAAGTCTCAAAATCGGGAGTTGGACACGCCACTCAGGTGTGTTTTTAATCTTCAGAAAAAAGAAAGGGCGTAATAAAAAATTCTCTGACACCTTTAACTAATAATACACAATAGAAATACATACAACATAATTTTTCTTCAAAGATGGCTGACGCCCACTCAACGAAAATTGGCTGTGGCATCAAGAACTGCCAAAACGGGCAGGAGGCATTCGTCGTCTGCCAATACACCGCCCCGTCAGTTCTTGACGGCACTCGAAAGCACACTAAAATTAACATTCAATTTACTTATTCATTCACAAGATAGAACAAAACGGATGTTGAATTATATTTTCTATATTTAAAAAAATCCTCTTTTCCAGTGGCAATATGCTCAACAGCTACACATACCCGCCCAAACTCTGAGAAGGCAGCAGTACAATGCACATTTTAGGGACAATTGTGATTTGTGATGTGCCTTATTTATTTACCATTCAAGACAGTCCATCCTTCAGCCATTCTATCGTTTTGTCCATCTTAAAATTGTGCCAATTGCAATAAATTTGTTCATTTTAAATAATTACAATCTGATAACAAAGCAAAAATGTTTCTTGTAATTAAAAAATAATTTTATTCCAAAACACGCTCATGAAATGGTTTCAAGCATTTCAACTAGTCGACAAGATTCTGTGAATATTTTTTTAATAAGAAGAAATGTTAGCGTAGACGGCGAGGTGAATGAGGTAGATAAAGAATCTTAAAAGTCTTCAAAACTTTGAAGCTGACTTTTTGCATCGTTTAGAAATTCGATAATAGAAAGGACATATCGAATAAAGAATATACATGTATTGTTGCAGTTACGAACTAAAATATATTCATGCAAAAACCGTCCAATAGAAATAAAGTTATTTCTGGAGATATCAAGTATCGCTCTAACCACTTGTAAAATAACACTCATCTGATGAGTCGGGTTCTTGGAAAATAAAGCTTAATCTAACATTGTTATCGATTTATTGCTACCGGTTTTAGACATGCCCGGGAATTTAGTTCAAAAAAAAAGATAAAACATTGTCCGTCAGATAATAAGTATGTATAGCGAGCTAGCTGAACATAATTAGGCTCGGCAGTAATATTTCACTTCATCATTCATTTGTGATATATCACTGATCCAGACTGATTGCTTACTTCGTATTATGCAACAATGATTTCCTAATCCTTCCGGTTGTTCAAGGTAATAACGAATAGTGTTGGGATCCAAGATGGAAGGGATTTCCACAATTCTTCGTCGGACGAAGTGGCCGCAGACATTGTGCTTCCAAGCCCGTCGTTTATGCAGGAACAGCGTCGATGATGAACGAGAAAGACGATCGAGTGCGGGGCCGAATGGGCCTGTGCTATCTATCTGCATGAATAATTCGTTGTTTCTGAAGTTGATAGATAAATGATGTAGCATGTTTCATTGGAAATATGTTGCATAATACGCAGTAAACAGACAGTTTGGGCGAACAATTCAGTGCTTTATCAAACATGAATGATGGAGCGAAATATGACTGCCCGCCTACACAACTTCAGCTTCAGACCGACAATGTTTTAAAACTAAATTCCGTGTCATCTCTAAAACCGACGGTAATAAACTGTTTCAGAGAAATAAAACCGCTTCATTCGATTTATTTCTGGCAACAACAAAAGAGGTCTCTCGTCGTTTTGAATGAACATTAAAATATTAATCAACGAGTAAGTCTCTGCCTAGGTATTGAAAACAAACAATGGCATTTTCTCCATCATTTTCTTCTTCTCTTCGTTGCCTTTGTGATCATCCCAATATATCAACGTCAAATCGTCATCGTTCAAGAAAAATTTTCTGCCGGAGAGTAACCAATTCGAGTATAAAAGCCGCGAACCAGAGGAGAGAGAACCAAACTGAAGCTTGCCGAGATCCACTTCTCCTCCACTCATCTCTTCACTCAAGCGATGTCTCCCCTCATCCTTCTCGCACTCGTTGTGGTTGTCGGTTGGTGGAAGCGCAGTAGAATGGGAATATCTAACGGACAAATCCGTAAGTAATAAATCTGTGATATAATTTCTACTTTAGAATCGGGCTGCCTCGGCGGCCTCTCCGACACGGAGATCAGCGGCATTCTGAACGTGCACAACACGCTGCGTCGCAATATTTCGGACGGCAACTTCATCGCCAGTGGAACGCGCATGCCCGCGGCATCCACTCCCATTTCCGATCTTGTAAGCAAATTGTTTATTTTATTGATCTTATACTTTTTATTATATTTCAGCTTATGTATATATGTATATATTTTATAGAGCAGCGGTAATTTGCATTTATGAAAAATGAAATGTCCCGTTAAACAGACATGGGACTGCGCACTCGAGGAGAGCGCGCAAAAGTGGGCTGATGCCTGTAATTTCGAGCACTCGCCACGAGATGACATTGGCGAGAACCTTTACTCCGTCTCGGACTCCAATGGCGTATGTTCTTTTTATGTACTGTTACAGAACTAAAAAAAGGGGGAAAACACTTCTGTCTCCCTTCACCCCCTCCTCCTTCACACTCTCTTTCCATATTTCGCTCTTCATCTATCAGCCTCTCTCTCTCTCCAGATCTCTCTGACCGGCACGGGCGCCGATGCTAGCGAGGAGTGGGCCCAGGAGTTCCAGAAATACGGCTGGAAGGACGTCAAGTTTACCGTGGAAGTCTCAAAATCGGGAGTTGGACACGCCACTCAGGTGTGTTTTTAATCTTCAGAAAAAAGAAAGGGCGTAATAAAAAATTCTCTGACACCTTTAACTAATAATACACAATAGAAATACATACAACATAATTTTTCTTCAAAGATGGCTGACGCCCACTCAACGAAAATTGGCTGTGGCATCAAGAACTGCCAAAACGGGCAGGAGGCATTCGTCGTCTGCCAATACACCGCCCCGTCAGTTCTTGACGGCACTCGAAAGCACACTAAAATTAACATTCAATTTACTTATTCATTCACAAGATAGAACAAAACGGATGTTGAATTATACTTTCTATATTTAAAAAAATCCTCTTTTCCAGTGGCAATATGCTCAACAGCTACACATACCCGCCCAAACTCTGAGAAGGCAGCAGTACAATGCACATTTTAGGGACAATTGTGATTTGTGATGTGCCTTATTTATTTACCATTCAAGACAGTCCATCCTTCAGCCATTCTATCGGTTTGTCCATCTTAAAATTGTGCCAATTGCAATAAATTTGTTCATTTTAAATAATTACAATCTGATAACAAAGCAAAAATGTTTCTTGTAATTAAAGAATAATTTTATTCCAAAACACGCTCATGAAATGGTTTCAAGCATTTCAACTAGTCGACAAGATTCTGTGAATATTTTTTTAATAAGAAGAAATGTTAGCGTAGACGGCGAGGTGAATGAGGTAGATAAAGAATCTTAAAAGTCTTCAAAACTTTGAAGCTGACTTTTTGCTTCGTTTAGAAATTCGATAATAGAAAGGACATATCGAATAAAGAATATACATGTATTGTTGCAGTTACGAACTAAAATATATTCATGCAAAAACCGTCAAATAGAAATAAAGTTATTTCTGGAGATATCAAGTATCGCTCTAACCACTTGTAAAATAACACTCATCTGATGAGTCGGGTTCTTTAAAAATAAAGCTTAATCTAACATTGTTATCGATTTATTGCTACCGGTTTTAGACATGCTAGGGAATTTAGTTCAAAAAAAAAGATAAAACATTGTCCGTCAGATAATAAGTATGTATAGCGAGCTAGCTGAACATAATTAGGCTCGGCAGTAATATTTCACTTCATCATTCATTTGTGATATATCACTGATCCAGACTGATTGCTTACCTCGTATTATGCAAAAATGATTTCCTAATCCTTCCGGTTGTTCAAGGTAATAACGAATAGTGTTGGGATCCAAGATGGAAGGGATTTCCACAATTCTTCGTCGGACGAAGTGGCCGCAGACATTGTGCTTCCAAGCCCGTCGTTTATGCAGGAACAGCGTCGATGATGAACGAGAAAGACGATCGAGTGCGGGGCCGAATGGGCCTGTGCTATCTATCTGCATGAATAATTCGTTGTTTCTGAAGTTGATAGATAAATGATGTAGCATGTTTCATTGGAAATATGTTGCATAATACGCAGTAAACAGACAGTTTGGGCGAACAATTCAGTGCTTTATCAAACATGAATGATGGAGCGAAATATGACTGCCCGCCTACACAACTTCAGCTTCAGACTGACAATATTTTTAAGCTTAATTTCCTGTCAATTCCGAAGTGAAATATGTGTATGCATGCAAAAATTATCAATTAGAAATAAATTTAATTCCCAGCGGAATATCAAATATCGATATCACCACTTGAAAGATAACATTCATCCGACGATGCGGAAAGATTTCGTAATATTACATTGGTTTCAATTTATTACTGTCGGTATTAGAAATTTCCGGGAGTTTTATTAAAAAAAAAACTATAGCTGTCAGACTGTTGGCATGGATACCAGTCTTGTTTTGCTTCATCATTTATTTGTGATAAAGTATCTTGGCCATGGACGTGAGCAGCGTGTCGATCTTCCTGATGATGTGGACATCGAGGGTAACAGATACTTTGTTAAAGACGGAGGAGACGAAGTTAGGGTTCGGGGAGAGAGTTGACTGGTTTCTCTTTCTCATAGTGATAGGATGGGCAGAGCTGAAAGCGACAACCTCTCATATGATCAGAGGGAGGGAATGAGTTGTGCGGATAAAAGATCTCCTGAGTTTTAAACAAGGGGTTGGCTTTATACTGAACACATTTTACAACATCGAAAAATCAGCACCTTTTGCTAAATACCTTGCCAGTTTACCATGGATGCGAGGGAATGTGCGAGGCTGACTGTGAGAGAACAAAAGTGAGTAAAAATATTTTACGATGTTTTCTTCAGTTTTTTTCCAAGACTTATGGCGCATCCTGTGGGTTTAAAAAGTTTTTAAATGGGTGAAAAAGTTTTCTAGAAGGATTTCCTTTTTTTCATTCCGAATCATCCGATGTGATGCTCTATCCATATGCAAAACATCAGAATTTTTGGAATTTAGGGTTTCTGGTAGTTTCCTGGTAAGATCACTAATCTTTTTGTCTTAAAAGCGAGAGACGGAGCAACATTTAGAAAAAATTCTCTATTTTCCTGGTTGAAATTTGAATAGCTGAATTCCGTATTCCGGCACTTTTTCCCATCCGAATTACGTTATGGACGGTGGCTTTCCTAATTCCGTTGTGAAATGATGCGTTCCGAATTCCATTATGAAAATTTTTATTCCGATACATCCCTGTTACATACATACATACATACATACATGATTTAAAAACTTATATATTATCGCTTTCTTATCGGAAAGGAATAATTCAAAGAAAACAAATATATTGCATTGCGATTGATTATAAGATAGAAAAAAATGATAGAATGACTGAATAAGGCACATTATGAATCACACTTGTCACTTTTTAGAAAAAAAAAGTGCGTTGTATTGCTGCCTTCTCAGAGCTCAGGCGGGTACGTGTAGCGGTTGAGCACGTTGCCACTAAAAAGACTTTTTTTTTATTATAAAGAAAATTTAGTTTCATATCTGTTTCTTTTTCTCTCAAATGAATGAATAAGAAATTTTAATGTTAATTTTAGTGTGCGTTCGAGTGCCGACGAGATAACTGACGCGGCGGTGTATTGGCAGACGACGAGTGCCTCGTGACCGTTATCGCACGTCTGCATGCCGCAGCCAATTTTGGTTGAGCGGGCGGCAGCCATCTAATTATAAGAAATATTTATTCTTAAGATGTATTAATTATTTTAAATATTTTCTATAGCTAATTATTAGTTGCAACTGTCGGAAGATAATCGAGTGACTTCGTTATCATGCTATTTATAGCTAAAATATAGAGAAAGAAACCTGAGTGGCATGCCCGACTCCCGAGGCCATGACTGCCGAGGTGAGGTTGACGTCCTTCCAGCCAAAGTCCTGGAACTCCTGGGCCCACGCCTTGCTCGCAGCCTCTCCCTGGCCGTCCAGAGAGATCTGGATAGTGATAGAGAGTGAGAAGGAGAGATGGAACAACAGTGTCAGTGTGAGAGAGAGAGTAAGAGAAAGACAGAGTATATACAAATTGCGTACATCATTAGAGGACCAAGACGTGTAGAGGTTCTCGCCGATGCCAGCCTGATTCGAGTGCTCGAAGACACAGCCATCCGCCCACTCCTGCGCACTCTGCTCGAGTGCGCAGTCCCACGTCTGTTTGGCGGGAAATTTCAGTTTTCAAATGAACAAATTATAGCTGCTGTATAAAAAAATACATACATATACTTATATGTAACTCCAAAAATTTGATATCTCCATACAAGATCGGGAATGGGAGTGGATGCTGCGGGCATGAGCTTTTCCTGGGCGTAGAATTCGCCATTTGAAATGGTGCGACGCAGCGTGTTATGCTCGTTCAGAAAGCCATCAATCTCCGAGTCGGAGATGCCACCGCAGCCCGATTCTCAAGTAACAATCATTTCACGGATTTATTATTTACGGATTCTTCCGTTAAATATTCCCGTTTTTCTCAAGCTTCGACCAACCGACAGCCACAACGAGTGCGAGAAGTATTAGCGGAGACATCGCTTGAGTGAAGAGATGAGAGGAGGAAAAGTGGATCTCGGCAAGCTTCAGTTTGATTTTCTCTCCTCCGGCTCGCGGCTTTTATACTCGAATATATCTATTCGGCAAAAGATTATCCGCTTGTTTTGGCAATGAAATTTTCGGATGTTGAGAAAGGCAACAAAACACAATGTGAATAACGCAATATGCTGCTCTTCAACACCATATAAGCTAGGCACGATCGTAGATTACTTTTTACAATGTTTACTCAACATGAAAAGGGCCTTTGTTGTTGTTTTCGGCAAAAATCGTATGAAGCAGCTGTTGTATTACTTTCAGTCAGCCTGCCATTGCCTCGAATGTTTCTTTCATATTTCTATCCTACTTCCCTCTCTCTCTCTCTCTCTTATCAGCCATTTCTCTGTTTGTCTCTAACTATACTTCCTCTTTCCTCATTTCTATTGCTCTCATCCTAACTCAATTCCATATATCTGAATCGCTTTTGGTCTATTTAGTACCGTCTATATGCTTTTCTGCGACAATCTTCTCTCCGATGTCTGAAGTATGGATACTTGTAAAGGATGAACATTACATGCGCTTGGCCAAAACTCTCGCTTCAGTCTACTACAACCTGCTTCAAAACATCCATAGAATGTATATTAATGTACATCCATGTATTTATTTACTTTAAAAAAGGATGATTGCGAGTGTGGAATTGCAATGAAACTTCCACCAGAACTTACATATGTACATGTTATTCATTTCTCATCCATCACGTGTAGTTACGAAATACGTATTTCAATTGAAAGAGTTAAAAAAAAGAAAGAACATTTTATGAGTAAACAAAATTTCGATGGCTCATTGCCATTCCAAATAGATATATGTATGAATATTGTAAAACAAAATACATATAAAATAATTTTTCATGTTGAAACCATTGAAGGAACATCTGATTAAGGGTCAGACTCATTTTGCTCTGCTGACAAGGGAACCGTCTGAAGATAAGTTGGAGAATTTTGATCTCACCTATCCAGATCGATAGTCCAAGTCGAGAAATGATGATAACCATTTTTACTTTTTCCTTAATGGCCTCTGGCGATTTTATATTGATTTTTAAATTTTGCATAAAATCGCGGATTTAGTGACCTTGCCATTGTCAATGTGTCACTTAAGCAATTAAACATGGCCTGCGCGGCGCAGTGGGATGCGCGCTCGCCTGCAGTTTTGAGCGTCGCAGGTTCGAACCCCATTCGGTTCAAATATTTTGCTGCAGTTTTGCAAGTTCAAATTTGAAGAAGTACATAAAGAGAAAATTTTTTCAATGAGAGGAGAGTGCATATACACTTTAAATTGGTGTTAAAAAATTTTTTACTTGTGTATAAGGGCATTCCGTGTTGGATGGTGTTCAATTCGCCCTTGCTTGCGAATCCACTATCAACCTATTCGGTGGGGCCTACCCCAAAAAAGTCGAGGAAAAAACTTTCCCCGAAAATCACCAGAGGGGGTAATTTGGTGCGAGGATTGCGAATATCTAGTTTATTTTTAATTCTGAAGTCATTAAAAAAAATATAGAAATTTGTTTTGATCTCCTTTTGTGGAAGAAGACTCCTTTCTGTTTTCCGAACTGTTTCCTCAACAGGAACTCGGACAGATAGTCTACATACTTCTTGTTGTTTACGCCGTACTTCTTTTTTGGAATTTATACCGCATACCTACTTACCGTAACTTTTTTTTAAATGACTTCAGAATTAAAAATAAACTAGATATTCGCAATCCTCGCACCAAATTACCCCCCTGTGGTGATTTTCGGGGAAATTTTTTTCCTCGACTTTTTTGGGGTAGGCCCCACTGAATAGGTTGATAGTGGATTCGCAAGCAAGGGCGAATTGAACACCATCCAACACGGAATGCCCTTATACACAAGTAAAAATTTTTTAACACCAATTTAAAGTGTATATGCACTCTCCTCTCATTGAAAAAATTTTCTCTTTATGTACTTCTTCAAATTTGAACTTGCAAAACTGCAGCAAAATATTTGAACCGAATGGGGTTCGAACCTGCGACGCTCAAAACTGCAGGCGAGCGCGCATCCCACTGCGCCGCGCAGGCCATGTTTAATTGCTTAAGTGACACATTGACAATGGCAAGGTCACTAAATCCGCGATTTTATGCAAAATTTAAAAATCAATATAAAATCGCCAGAGGCCATTAAGGAAAAAGTAAAAATGGTTATCATCATTTCTCGACTTGGACTATCGATCTGGATAGGTGAGATCAAAATTCTCCAACTTATCTTCAGATGGTTCCCTTGTGAGAAGCGGCAGCTTGTTGCGGCAGACTAATAGAAGTCGTGCCTAAGAAAAGCAATTAAAAGTTATAGAAAATAAAATAAATCAAGAATATTTGAGTGTAGAAATATAAAAGGTGCCCGTATGCCATCGCCAAAAATATGCCATAAAGCATTAACCAGGCGAATCTGGTCTTGATCTTCCTTGTCTCGTCGCTCTTCTTCAACGCGCACGAACTCGCGGCCGATCGCATTCTCGAGCTCGGTAACCCGAATCCGAAGGGGATCATTCGTGTCCATTGAACAATCAGGGACCTGCTGAACTCGAATACATTCACTTACTAGTTGATGGTGATTTTAGCCAATCGATTGTCGATGTATGTAACAGCGGGATTGCTAAAGAAGGCTTCATATAAAACACATAAAATACTTGTGTATTCTTGTAGATCTGCTTTATCCCTATTACTCTTTCACTCTGTTTTCACTCTCTGACCGTCTGTCGCTCCTCTCTTCTCTCTTCTTTTTGTCCTCTTCTTCGGTCTTCGATCCCCTTGCTCTTCGACCTCAGCCGTGCTAGTGCAGATTCCAGCTTTTCGATCTTCTTCTCATGAAACTTGTCATCGTCCACAGGAGTGTAGGATGTCTGAAGGAGATTACTCATCGGATTTCTATCAGTTAACCGCGCGCTCTATCTCTCTCTATCTTTATATATTTATAAGGATAATTCTCTATTAACCTTGATTGGCTTGACGAATACCAGCTGTTGTCGCTGACTTGCCTGGGGACCTTCGTTCTGCCAGGCCAGCTAGTTCCTCTTCTTCATCACTCTCGCTGGCTTGGTAGATTGCCATGTTGAGCTGTTTCTTGAGCTTGTAGAGGTTGACTTCCTTCCATTCAGTCGGAAGTGCAGAAGGAGACCAGTGATGTATGATAAAGTTGTATTTTTCAATCAGTTTGGTCAACTCTTGTCGATCAATTTGTTGTAGAACCTCAATGCCAGGCTTTCCAGAAATGATTTCAAACAGACGCGAAAGTTTCTTCTTCATCCCAGTCACGAGATCCATTTTGATCTCCTCGCGCTTCTTCGATGCGTTTCGGAGGGTGGCGCTCCAGAGGATTCATGAGAGATCCAATTTCTGCGAGCTGGGCAAGTGCTTCGTTCACGTCGATCAAGTCACGCTTGTATCCCCATGACTCGCCATTCCGCAGACGAGCGAGCAGGTCGCGCGGCTCATTGAGAACGACCCGATGCCTTTCGACGGCGCGAGCATGCAGCTTGTTCAACGCGCCTTCGGCATTCTTGGCGGCAAGTTCGAGATAACTGTGCTCCCAAAATGGTCTGTCTCTATCATAACCCGACGATTCTCGTAAAAGTCCTCGCGCTTCAGCGATCATCTCTTCGAGATCACTAAGGAATGCTTCGGTTGGGTGGATGTGCTCGTTCTGCACCACAATGGCGTTGTCGTGTAGTATAGCTTCAAGCGTACGCTGGCAGCGTGCCATTCTAAACTTTAGGCCCTCCAAGAAGGGCAGCAGCGAGTGGTCGAACGTCCGATTCATTCTTGCCTCTGAAAAATATTGCTCGCATGTAAATATGAGTGATGACAAAGAAAGTCGCTTACTTTCCACATTACACACACATATGGTAAATCATAATGGCGCTTGAACATTGAATGTAATCATATTTAAAACACAAAATAAAATAAAACACAATGAAGGACGATCAAATCGGAATGACCCGGACGAAGGTGACAGAAGGACATTTGCAGTAATTAGAGACATTTGCAGTAATTAGCCCTTTCGAAGAGTTAGGAGGGTGTGGACCACGCGTCCTAATTTGCCAAATCGCCAGATCTCTAACTTGTGAGGGTGGAGAGGAGAGGAGATAACACGCAATTATAGCAACATTCATAACGGCATTCATATTCATGTATTGGTTGTATTATTTCCTATTTAAACTATCACGCTTTCTCCAATACTCTCATCGTCAGTGAGTTCATTCCTGAAGTTCGAACCAAAAACTTATACTCTATTTTAACTACTTAATGTTTTCTTCTTTATTACACAAACTATAGCAAAGGTAGTAAGAAATTTATTAGCAAAGATAGCGAAGTTAACGCTTGTTTACAGTGTGTGAACTATGTTTTGCAAAAGAAGTAAAGGCCGAAAAAATTCAGTGGTAGACAGTGAGAGAGAGGCAGTGAAAGGAGGGCCAATCTCGCGTGGCCCGAAGCGCTACATCACTTCTCTCTTCGAAAAATCACTGCATTATACCATAAAAATTAATTTTAAAAATCACAATTAAAAATTATTGAGGAAAAATTATTAAAAGAACAAACAACCCAAAAAGTATTCAAGAATGTGTTATTCGAAGAAAAATCATTAGAAGAAAACTAGAGAAAAATTAGAAAAGAAATCAGTTAAAGAAAAATCAAGAGACCATTCGCTGCTGCATGCAATAGAAGTCAACAGAAGTCGTATCTAACGATAAGAAAAACAATTAAAAATATATAAAATAAGGGAGTTATTTTACTCCCCACATGCATAGTACATTTTTCAGTAGGCATCAATCAAGAGAGAGAAGAAAAAATGTTTTCAAACGACGGTGATACGCAAGTAAAATTTATAATTACGTCTCAAAGTATATAGTTCCGTATTGCTGCCGTTGAATGAACATCTGATGGAGAATCAGGCTTGTTTTGCTCTGCTGAGAAGCGGCTGCTCGCTACGACAGGCCAACAGAAGTCGTGCCTGATGGTGAGAAAAATTATTTAAATTGTAAACAAATAAGCTAGAATATCTGACCGTAGAAGTAAAAAAAAATGAGAGAGCCTTTAACGGAATGTATAAATGCAAAATAAAGAACAATAACCAGACGAATCTGGTCTTGTTCTTCCTCGTCTTGTCTCTCTTCTTCAGAGCGAATCGCCTGCTTGAGCTTGGTAATCCGAATCCGTAGATGATCATTCGTGTCCATAGAATGATCAGGGACCTGAACACAAAGCAATTGACTGACTGACTGATGTTTTTTTTGACAATTTCTGGTGGCCAATCTAACATTGGGATTGCTAAACAACGGTTATATCTCGCGGTATGCTAATTGTGGATCTACATTTCCCATTTACTCTATCAACCTTTAACCCTCCACATGTTTCTCTCTCTCCCACTCCGTTCGAACTTCATCATCTTGCTCTTCGATCTCAGACGTGCCAGTGCTGATTCAAGCGCTTCGATCTGCTTTTTAAGAAATTTCTCGTCGTCCACAGGAGACCCGGATGTCTGAAGGAGATTAGTCATCACTAGGTTTCTCTCTCTCTATCTTTACAGTATATACTTGCTTTATATTTAAACCTTGCTATGTCTAGATCTTGACGAAGACCAGCTGTCCTACCTGGGAACCAACGCCCCGCTTTGTATTGACGGCCAGATTAGCTTGTTCCTTGTCTTCATTACGCTCGCTCGCTTGTTGGATTGCATCGTCAAGTTGTTCCACAAGCTTGTCGAGGTTGATTTCGTTCCATACAGTGAGAATTCCAGAAGGTGGCCAATTATGTACGATAAATTTGTATTCTTCGTTTCAATATCGGCATGGCATGCCGCTTAATTTGTTCTAGAATCTCGATGCAGGGTTTCCCAGCAATGACTTGAAACAGACGCGCTTTCTCCCTCTTCAAATTAATCAATAGATGGTTTGTAATCTCATCGCGCTTCTTCTCCACATTTTGGACGGTGCGCCGTAAGCGGGTTTTGTCGCTGTTGCTAAAATGAAGCATCGAATATCTTCAAGCCTTGCAAGTGCTTCGTTCAGATCGATGATGTCACGCATATATCACGAGGATTCGCCATCTTGCAGACGAGCGAACAGCTTGCGCTCCTGCTTAAACAAGACCTGGTCCAGAACGTCCTGGGCAGTCGAAGCGAGACTTTCGAGATCCTTGTAGGGCTGGCATTGGTTGTTTCCGACAAAAAGTTCCCATAGCAATTCTCGAGCTTTAACCGTCACATTCACGAGCTCAACAGCGGTTGGGCAGATGTCGTTCTTGCAGCTGCGTAATATTGTTTCTAGCTCAGTTCGACAGAAATTCATTCTACATGTCGGGTTCTCCATGGAGTCGTTCGTAGTCGTTGTCGTTGAACAAAATGACGCTGAAAAAGTCATAATTTCTTTACGGTCACAAGTAGTATGAGTGAATGAGTGAAAATAATGAGAGCTGTTTTCCATATTATAGACACATAGTAAGTATGATCGATCATAATGTTGCGGATACATTGAATTTGGACCAAATAGTCAAAGCAAAATATCTTAAGTTTGGTTTAAAAAATAAATGAAAATAAAAGCACGAGGAATGCAAGCACGAAGAGGACTTAGTCGCTCGCTAGAAAGGACGACCAATTCGGAATGACAGAGAAGAAGGTGACGGACGAAGATTCCCTGCAATTAGCGCTGCCCCATTTCGAAGAGGTTCTTAAGAGCGTGTTGAAGACTCGTGCTAATTTGCCCAAAGCGAGATCCCTCACTTGTTGGGATTCATTGACTTCTAGGCCAGAGAGGAGAGAAGAGAACACTCGATTAAAATAACATTTCTATAACGACATTTAGATGTATGTATGTACATATATTTCTTATATTATTGCTTATATTATTTCCAATTTCATTAATTGAAAACCTAAAAAGGAAGAAACGCGGAGAGAGAGTAAGAAAGGTTACGAGAAAAAAATACGAAAAAGAAAACGATAGGATAGAGAAAGGGAAGACAGAGAGGAAGGGAGGAAGAGAGAGGGGGGCCGACAGAAAATTTTGTATATAGATTTATTCGGACGCTCTTTCCCCTTTGGCTTTGCTTTCGGGGAATATTTTCATGTCGTTCAGAGAAAAGAAGAAGAAAACCAACAACTCATGTTGTAAACAAAATCAGTTAATGTTTTCAAAAATGTACTGCATTTGCCCGGAAAAATCAGAGGATATTAATAAACGAATTTAATACAAAATAATTGTGATTAAGAATCTTCAATGGCAATGAGAGCTCCAACAGATTTACAAACATCCACCACATGTAATACATATTTCAGTAATTAAAAGAATGAAGAGAAAAATATTTTCAGACGACGGTGGTCTGCAAGTAAAATTTATCAATAGGTCCTCAAGTATATGTATTCCGTGTTGCTGCTGCTGAAAGAACATCTGATTCAGAATCATTCTCGTTTTGCGCTGCTGAGCAGTGGCTGCTTGTTGCCGCAGGCCAACAGAAGTCGTGCCTAAGAAAAAAAATTTAAACGCATACTACAATATGAAGTAAACTAGAATGCCTGACTGTACTAATAAAGAGGCCCCCGAAAACCAGAGCCTAAAATGGGTCACATCAACGATCACGGAACGAAACCTTTGAAAAAAAATAAAAGCGTTAACCAGACGAATCTGGTCTTGTTCTTCCTCGTCTCGTCGCTCTTCTTCAACACGCATGAACTCGCGGCCGATCGCTAGCTCGAGCTCGGTAATCCGCATCCGAAGGTGATCATTCGTGTTCAGTGAACGATCAGGGACCTGAACACAAAGACATTCACTGACTGGCTAATATTGGTTTTAGCCAGTCGATGATCAATCTAACAGAATATTTTATATAACAGTGGGATTGCTAAATATCAATTATAGAAACGTATCAGAGGAAACACGAAAGCTACATATTTGTGTATGCTTGCAGTTCTTTTTTCTCCCTGTCAGTCTATCACTCACTAACCATCTACACCTTTTAGTCTCTCCCACTCTGACCTGCTTCCGATCCTCTGTCATCACTTCTTCTTGTCTTCTTTGATCTTAGACGTGCCAGTGCACATTCAAGCTTTTCGATCTCTTCCTCAATAAACTTGCGCGCTTCATCATCCACAGGAGTGTCTGAACAATAACATCGCATCGTCTCTCATTTTGTCTCTCTATCTCTTCACATCTATCATTATAGTATAGATATATGTATGTATATCTATATATTTTCCGTATTGTTTGCTATCTTTCTGTCTCTGCATCATTCTCTCCAAACCTTAATTGTCTCGGCGATGACCAGCTGTCCTGCTTGGGGACCTTCGTTCTGCTGAGTATTGACGGCCAGAACAGCTCGTCCTTTTTCTTCATTACTCTCGCTCGCTTGTTGAATTGCCTTGTTTATCTCTTTCTCCAGCTGGTTGACTTTGAGTTCATTCCATTCTGCCGGAAGTCCAGAACGAAGCCAGTGATCTCTGATGAAGCTGTATTTTTCTGTTAGATCGGGCAACTCTTGTCGCTTAATTTGTTCCAGAATCTCGATGCCAGGTTTCAGATCGCTAAGATCAAGCATATAATATCTCCAGCTAACATTTTCAATTCCACAATTCCAGTGAGCAGATCGCCGTGCTTGTCGAGCATTCCCTTGGCATAATGCCATTTGCAGGTGGGAGCAAAAAGCGTTTTCTGCGTGACTTCTGCAGTCAAGACGGCACTTTCGAGTTGATTGTATATTATATATACATATATATATATATATATATATATATATATATATACATATATATTATATATACATATATATATATATATATATATATATATTCTCAATTAGTACCCCCCCCCCTTTATTAGAACCCTCCTCTAATAGTACCCCCCTCTGATAACGCCATTGAAAAATAGAACCCCCCCTTTAGTAGAACCCCCCCCCCCCCCTCCAATAGTCCCCCCCTAATAGCCTAATATCTCAGCTCGAGACGTACATATATATATATATACATATATATTATATATACATATATATATATATATATATATATATATATTCTCTATTAGTACCCCCCCCCCTTTATTAGAACCCCCCTCTAATAGTACCCCCCTCTAATAGTACCCCCCTCTGATAACGAAATTGAAAAATAGAACCCCCCCCCCTTTAGTAGAACCCCCCCCCCCCCCTCCAATAGTGCCCCCCTAATAGCCTAATATCTCAGCTCGAGACGTACCTCGAATGGATCCTGGAGGCATGGGATGCTCTCTCCAATGAACTGATTGCAAATTCATTCAAAATATGTGCTAATATGGATATTCCACTGATGATTCCTATGAATTCGAGCTATAATTCTTCTTTTTTGAGAAGAAAATGTTGTTATCAAACTTTTAGTGTCTCACATTGAAAAATATTACCCCTCCCTCCAGTAGAACCCCTCCCTCTAATAGTGCAACCCCTCTTGCAAGGGTATTGAAAAATAGAACCCCTGGGGTACTAATAGAGAAAATACGGTATATATATATATATGAGTGATAAAAAAGGAAGATCGTTTCCGTTCCACATTATATCGATCACAGTAGCATGTCAATAATTTATCAGAGCAAAATATCTGACTTTTACTAAATTAGAATAAAACAAAATTAAGATAAAAAACAAAAGGAATGCAAAGAAAAAAGAATTTGTCGGTCTCTAGAAAGGACGATCAACTCGGAATGACATGGACGAAGGTGACGGATGAACATTCGCTGTAATTAGCGCCGCCCATTTCGAATAGTTTCTTGAGAGGGTGCTAACGACGAGAGCTAATTTGCCCAATCACGAGATCTGTGAATTGATGGGTCGTCGACTTCACGTGACGACAGAGATAAGAGAAGAGAACGCGCTAATAAAATAACATTTCTATTATAACGGCATTCCTATGAATTTATTGGTTGGCTAATGCTTTTAAAGTTTTTATCCGCTTATTCAAGGCATTAATAAATAGTCAAAATTGGCAGGATTTCAAAAATTCTTCGACTGCCGTAATCTGACGAAGTGGCCGCAAACTTCTTACAATTTTGCTTCTCACACTGGTGAGCCCACCATTTCTCCAGCAGCAGCGTCGATGATGAAGTAGTAAGACGATCGATCACGGGGCAGGGCTGTAGAGAGGGGGGTTTAGTCATTTTGAATAAAAGATGTTGTAGAACGGCGCAATTTCCCATACGGTATATTGGTGTATTCTTTCCATTTACGAAAATTTCTTAAGATGCAAACTGCCATCTTCCTCCTGTGCTTTCGGAATGTTCGTTCTTGAAGTTCCAAACATAAACATGGTTTACCGGGCACTAAAATGCGCCTATATATATATATATATATATATATATATATATATATATATATATATAAGTTGACTGTCGAACGATTCCAGTTTCTTCAATATTAACTGCATATGATATCCAAATGCCTTTCACGTCAGCGCCGCTTCCTAGCCTAATCGATACCTAGGTATGTACATACTATGCATGTGTACAGTAACTTTTCTAGGAATCGTCGCAATCGATGAATATTTTTTCCCGCAAAGATATAGAATTTTTTGTATTATATTTTTTCACAACTCTTCACAACATGCCGAAAAAGCCCCGATCGAAAACGGTATGTATTAGGAGAAATTCACTCGCACTGTGGAAATTGAGGGAAACTGCATCTTTTCCACTTCAGAACACTCGAGAGCTTGTGCTGTCTTTCCAATTTGCTCTTCCTATGTATGTATATGTGATCTCAGTCATTCTTTATCCGATCCTCATAGTTGTTTCTTCCTTTCTCAAGGTCTAGCACTCAATTTGACATGCCAAGTCGACTGGTGGTGAAGGTTGGATGAATATTCCACCTTAATTGCCTCCTCATCAGTATTCTTTTAAGGCTTGCTTATGGACAAAATGCATGAATGTCAGAGCTTTCTATTAGGTGTGTAATGATAAAAAAAATGTTTCGCGGTGCATGGTCAACACTTTGCGGTTCAATGAAATATACATATGTACATACATAGAGTGAGACTGACAGAGAGACAGACAGAGATGGAGCGAGGGAGAGAGATAAAGAGGCAAATGAGTCAGAATGGGAAAGACAAAGATGAGGAGAGAGAGTGAAAAGTAACAAGAGATGAAAAAATGGGAAAAGAAAACAAGAGAAAAGAGAGGAAGCACAGAGAGAGAAAGTGAGGTAAAATGAGTGATGAACAGCATGTACAAATTTTTGCAGTCTCGTCTTTGAGAGGTATATATTTATGTAAGATTGCACATATATAAATGAATTTATGCATTAAAAACCGAAAATGAGATGGAAGTTTAGAGCACTTAATGAAAATCGACATATGATCAAAAATCAGTAAAGTACATACTGCATTAGTCGGGAAAAATCTGAAAAAAAAAAGATAAATAAACGACCTAAAAGAAAATTGTGATTAAAAAAACTTATTAGGTGTTATGCATTTGTCATCCATCACATGTAGTATATATGCATATATGTCAGTGAGATTATGCATTATCAATCGAAACGAATAATGAATGCTTTAAGACGACGACGATAAACTTACGATGATGTCTTCGTTCATGATCGTGTTTAAAAGTATAGTCCGTGTTACTGCTTTTGAAGGAAGATCTGATAGAGAATCAGGCTTGTTTTGCTCTGCTGCGAAGCGGAAGCGGATTACTGAATGGCTTATGTTGGTCTTTGCCAGTCGATGGTCGATCTCCCTTCTCTCTCTCTCTCTCTCTCTCTCTCTCTCTCTCTTTACTCTAGCACTCCCCAAAAACCTCTACACCATTCTCTCGTTCTCTCCGTCCAGCCTTCACTCTTTCTCGCTTTGTGCACTCTCTCACTCTCTCCCTCTCTAACCGTCTGTCCCTCCTCTGTTCTCTCTTCTTCTTGTCCTCTTCCTCGCTCGTCGACCCCCTTCCTCTTGGATTTTAGACGTGCCAGTGCAGATTCAAGCTTTTCGATCTGCTTCTCAAGACACTTGCGCGCTTCATCGTCAACGGGAGTGCCAAGCGTCTGAATGAGATTATTCATCTCATCTCTCTATCTTTATAGTATATTTATGTATACAGTTATTTATCTCCTTTTCTCTTTTTTTTGCTACATTTATCACTCCGCATCATTCTCTCAAACCTTGACTGTCTTGATGTAGACCACTTCTCCTGTTTGGGGATCATCGTCCTGTTGAGTATGGACGTTGAGCGCACCTTGTTCCTCTTCTTCATTTCTACTCTCTTGCTTGATTGCCTCGTCGAGCTGTTTTCGTAGCTTGTAGATTATGTTGATTTCGATAAATTCAGCAACACGAGTACATTGCTCGGCCAGGGCGGCTTCGGCTTGCAAGACAACATTTTCGAGCTGCTTGTACGGCCAACTTAGTCTCTCCTGAATCGGCGATTCTTGTAGTATTCCTTGCGCTTTACTTGTCATCTTCACGAAGTTTGTAAGGAAAGACGCGTTTGGGTGGTGATGAACGTTGATACTTCGTAGTATAGATTCAAGCTCTGTTTTGCATGCGTAGACTCTGTCTCTATTGGTTGCCATCCTCGTACATAGGACACCAATGCTTAATATTATAAATATTATAATAAATTTTTTTGTAGTATTTACTTACATACATGTACATGCACTTGTTGTACATGCACTTGTTGGTATTGTTCGCAAGCATTCCACGTTATAGCACAAAAGGTCGATCATAATGGCGCGTCATCATTGAATTTGTATCATTCTCAATCAAAGTAAAAAATTTCTTACATTTATTAAAATAAGAAACATAACAACAACAAAAAATTAAAACAGTATTAAAATTAAAATAAAATAAAGATAAAAACACAAGGAATGCAAGGACGAAGAGGAATTTGTCGCTCGCAAGAAAGGACGACCAACTCGGAATGACCCGGGCGAAGGTGACGGAGAACTTTCGCTGTAATTAGCACAGCTCGCTTTTGAAGAGCTTCTTAAAGAAGGGCGATCACCGAAAATACAGCAATGTGCGTTCAAACGTACAAATATCTCGAACGGAAGTCCGTTTAATTACTCAAAAATTTACGGTAGACTAGGAATGTGCGTGTGTTTTTTGAAGCGGGATGTTATTGCTGTTATACCTATTTGATAATGTTTTGCGTAACAAGAATGTATAAAAACATTTTCTAAAACAAATGAACCAAAAGGTGATAAAGCATTCACCATAACAATTTCTTCAAATCCTTGTAATTTTAATATCCCGCGATGGGTACGTGGCCGTGAAGTTGGGATTCTACCGATGGGTTCTGCTTTTTCCCTGGCACACCAATCACAAATTCATTCAAAATTTGCATTTTAAAGTTCATTATACTTGAATATGGTACTTTCTTGTACATTTTCATATACATATTCTTTTTCTGCATGACCCAGACTATTCGAAAATAACTAAGATTACTTATTTATCGTCAATGACTTTTCGGTGATCGCCCTCCTTTAAGAGGGTGTGGAAGATGCGTGCTAATTTGCCCAATCGCGAGATCTGTGACCATCGTCGACTTCACGATAGGTCAGAGTGGAGAGAAGAGAACACTCGATTAAAACAACATTTCTATATCAGCATTCATATGCATATGTGGTATATTATTTGTATTATTTACAATTATGATAATTTCTTTAGATGCAAACTGCCTTAAACTTCCAACAGGATTTTGTATCCATCATCTGCATTGTAGATATTTCAGTGAGCTTATGCAGTATCAATCAGAAGAGAGAGAAAAAAAAATTCATTGACCGGTTTTGCGCAAATAAAATTCATCATTGTGTTTTCAAGAATATTCAAGAACAGAGCTGCAGTTAAATGAACATCTGATTAAGAATCATTCTCGTTCTGCTCTGCTGAGAATCGGCTGCTCGCTGCGGCAAGCCAACAGAAGTCGTGCCTGTGAAAAACAATACAAAATAAGTTAGAATATCTGACCGTAGAAGTAAAAAAAGCGGCGAATACCTCGCCTAAAACACGGTCACTTCAACTGTCAAGGGACGGAAGCTATAAAAGCGTCTTAAAAAGCAGTAACCAGACGAATCTGGTCTTGTTTTTCCTCGTCTTGTCGCTCTTCTTCAACGCGCATGAACTCGCGGCCGATCGCATTCTCGAGCTCGGTAATCCGAACCCGTAGGAGATCAATATCAAGGACCTGAACACAAAGACATTTTTTGCCAGTCGATTTTCGCTCTAACAGTTGGATTCAACAAAGTTATAGCTACATACTAGAGGAAAGTACCTCTATATTCTCCATTTTACGCTATCGCTCTAGTCTCTACACCTTTCCCTTTCTCTCTCTCTCTCTTTCTCTCTCCCTTGGAACTTCATTTTTTCTAGCTATGTGCACTCTCTCGCTCTCTGACCTGCTGTCGTTCCTCTGTTCTCTCTTCTTCTTGTCCTCTTTCTCGCTCGTCGACCCCCTTGCTCTTCGATCTCAGACGTGTCAGTGCAGATTCAAGCTTCTCGATCGGCTTCTCAAGAGACTTGCGCACTTCATCGTCCACTGGAGTGTCAGATGTCTGAAGGAGTTTACTCGCCACATTGTCTCTCATGTTTCCGTACTACCTCTCCCTCTCTCTCTCTCTTTATAGTCGATATATTTACCCATTTTCTTTTTTTTGTTTGCTATATTCCTCGCTTGGAACATTATTTCTAAACCTTTCTTGTCTTCACGAAGACTCGCTGTCGTCTCCGGCCTGTCTGGGGACCTTCGTTATGCTTAATTTTGACGGCTAGGGAAGGTTCTTCCTTTTCTTCATTACTCGCCTTCAGGATTACCTCGTCGAGCAGTTCCTCAAGCTTGTCGAGGTTGACTTTGTTCCATTCAGTCGGAAATCCGGAAGGAGCCAACTGATATCTAACAAAGTTGTATCTTTCGGTCAGTTCGAGGAAATCTTCACGTTTAATTTGCTCTAGAATCTCAATGCCAGGTTTACAAGCAATGATTTGTGACAGGCGCGTTTTGACAGCGTTGCACCAGTGGATTTTGTCCTCGTCGCTTTTCCCGAGATATCGAATTTCTTCGAGCTTTGCGAGTGCTTCGTTCACATCGATCAAGTCCCGCTTGTATCCCATTGAGAGACGGGCGATCAGATCGCGATGCTGGTCGAGCACTTCTTTGGCCAGAAGCCATTCGTCGGCGCGCGCACGAAGATTGACCAGAGCGGCTTCGGCTGCCACGGTGACATCTTCGAGATATTTGTACGACAGCCGTAGTCTGTCGCCCTTCATCAATTCTCGTAGTATTCCTCGCGCTTCAGCCGTCATCTTTTCTAGCTCAGCAAGGAAAGAAGCTTCAGGGCAGATGTGATCGTTCTGCACCACGTGGATGTTGTTACGTAGTAGAGTTTCAAGCCAATTTCGACACAACAGCATTCTACATACGTTCGGAGTCGAAGACCGACATGCCGGTGAAAAAAATTTTTTTGTGAAAAAAAAACTCCCCTCAGTTAGATATCACACAGAATGTCGATCATAATCAACATTGAATTTGGGTCAACCAGTCCAAGCAAAAAATCTTTTATAAAAAAATTTGAAAATACGATCAAATCGAAATGACGCGGAGGAAGATTACAGAGTAACATTCGTTGTAATTAAAGCTGCCCCCCCCCCTTCGAAGATCTTCTAAAGAGGGTTTTTCCGAAGCGTGCTAATTTGCCGAGATCTCTGACTGGTTGGGATTCGTTGACTTCATGTCCGAGGCACGCTATGCTGATTCATCGGCTACTTGGGTCACTGTTATTTGTCTGTGTCTCATCCCAAACACACTGCGCTAGCTCACTTTTTTAACTCATTTGAATGAGAAAAAAAAACTGGCATGCATAAAATACAGTCGTGGTGTTTTAAACTCCCGGGATGAAGACCAATCAACAAGAAAAGGAAATAAGGGACTTATAAGATACATCTCCTCTCTTTATAGTGTTTCTTGTGGGCAAGAGAGTCACTCTATTGACCTTATGAAGAGAAGAAAACGCGCGGCGTACCGCACTCCTACATACATACTGTAAAGGGAACGTATGTACATATAGCTTGTAGTATGATTTACTCTCTGTATGTATGTGTGTGTCTCTCTCCTTATTCTCTATTCGCCTGACCTCTATATCTCTTGGCATATCCGCCCCTCTCCTCCCAGTATATAAGTTCTAGTTATGACGCATAAGTTAGCCGGGGAGCGACCGGCCTTCCGCCGGGTCGTTATCTCTCCTACCTTCCTGACCCCTTCCCCTCTTCAACGACCACCACGCCTCGGACCCAGCCCCTTCCCAGTCGCCTGAGGATCGGTCTCCTCCGTATCCCTTTTCCTCTCGAGTAACCATAAGCCTGCTTAATAAAATCGTCTCTCGCTCTCTACCTGGATGTACGTCGCATGGGGAACAACAAGGATGAAGGATGAACTAAGAAACATTCACTATACATAAGTATCGCCTTTTTCTTTTCTTCAAAAGTTCTTGCCCACAAAAAAAATGCAAAAATCGTAAATCGAGACATGTCCTTCAAAGAATCTAAGAAGGAAACAAACAACCCATTTCATAAAAATTCAAATGAAGGTTTCAAAAATTCACTGCATTTGTCGCGAAAACCCAGAGTGAGTTAATAAGCGACTGAGACACTATGTAGATATGTCTCTTTTCCCGACACCTTTTTTGTCCTGGCGAAAAGTGACATCGTTTGTGTGAATGAGTTTAGGAGAAGCGGATCTCGGCTTGATTTTTGTTTGCCTAAATTTTTAATAGTGCGTATATATTACCTTTTCCTTACAGAATTGCCTTAAATTTTTTAAATGTTGAAAGCTTTTAAGATTCTTTGGAACTTATCTATCTCATTGATCTAGCTGTTTACTCTAACATTTCTTCTTCTTTCAAAATTGGTCAAGAATCTTCTAGACGGTCTTACATGCATGAAGTCGTTACACTGTCGCTTCCTTATCGGACTTCTTAAGAAATTTCACTTCGTCCACAGGAGATATGTATGTCTGAAGGAGATTACTCATCACTCAGCTTCTTTTTTCGCTCTCTCGCTCTTTATAGTGTATACAAACATATGTACATTCTTGCCATATTTAGACATTGCTATGTCTAGATCTTGACGAAGACCAGCTGTCCTACCTGGGAACCATCGCTCCGCTCAGTATTGACGGCCAGAATAGCTTGTTCCTTTTCTTCATTACGCTCGCTCGCTTGTTGTATTGCATCGTCGTTCCTCTAGCTTGTCGAGGTTGATTTCGTTCCATATGGTGAGAATTCCAGAAGGTGGCCAGTTATTGTATTCTTCGTTCAGTTTGGGCATGTCTTGCCTCTTAATTTGTTCTCGAATCTCGATGCAGGGTTTTCCACCAATGACTTGAAACAGACGCGCTTTCTCCTTCTTCAAATCAATCAATAGATCGTTTGTAATTTCATCGCGCTTCTTCTCCACATTTTGGACGGTGCGCCGAAAGCGGTTTATGCCCTCGTTGCTGGTCATGAAACATCGACTATCTTCGAGCCTCGCAAGTGCTTCGTTCAGATCGATGATGTCCCGAGGACGAGCGAGCATCGGACGCTCCTTTCCTCTTGGCTTTGCTTTCGGGGAACAGATATTTTCATTCCGTTCAAAGAAAAGAAGAAGAAAACCAAAAACTCATGTTGTAAACAAAATCAGTCAATGTCTACAAAAATTTACTGCATTTGCCGGCCAAGATCAGAGGATATTAATAAAAGAATTAAATACAAAATAATTGTGATTAAGAATCTTCAATGGCAATGAAAGCTCCAATAGATATACATCCACCACATGTAATACATACTTCAGTAAGACTATGTAGCATTAATTAAAAGAGTGAAGTTACATGCAAGTAAAATTTATCATAACGTTATTCCGTATTGCTGCCGTTGAAAGAACATCTGATTCAGAATCATTCAGACGACAGTGACATGCAAGTAAAATTTATCATAACGTTATTCCGTATTGCTGCCGTTGAAAGAACATCTGATTCAGAATCATTCTCGTTTTGCTCTGCTGAGAAGCGGCTGCTCGCTGCGGCAGGCCAACAGAAGTCGTGCCTAAGAAAAAAATTTAAAGTTGTACTACTATATGAAATTAACTAGAATGCCTGACTGTTCAAATTAAGAGGCACCCGAATAAAGAGCCTAAAATACGGTCACATCAACGATCACGGAACGAAACCTTTGAAAAAAAATAAACTCATTAACTAGACGAATCTGGTCTTGTTCTTCCTCGTCTCGTCGCTCTTCTTCAACGCGCATGAACTCGCGGCCGATCGCATTCTCGAGCTCGGTAATCCGCAGCCGAAGGTGATCATTCGTGTTCAGTGAACGATCAGGGGCCTGAACACAAAAGCATTCACTGACTGGCTAACATTGGTTTTAGCCAGTCTAACAGAATATGTTATATAACAGTGGAATTGCTAAATATCAATTATAGAAAAGTATCAGAGGAAACACGAAAGCTATTTGTATATGCTTCCAGTTCATCTTCTCCCTGTCAGTCTATCACTCTCTAACCCTCTACATCTTTTAGTCTCTCACTATCTGACATGCTTCCGCTCCTCTGTCATCACTTCTTCTTGTCCTCTTCTTCTATCTTAGGCGTGCGAGTGCGCATTCAAACTTTTCGATCTTTTCCTCAGTAAACTTTGCGCGCTTCTTCATCCACAGAAGTGTCGGATGTCTGAACAAGAACATCGCATCGTCTCTTATTTTGTCTCTCTCTATCTCTTCACATCTGTCATTATAGTATACATATGTACAGTACCGCTCAGCGGCCAGGGGTCTATGCTATAGCGGCAATAGCGGCCGCGTGTCAAAGAGGCCGAGCCCTATAAATGCTTTGTTTTCAGAATTCATTATTATTTTCGTGTTCAGTGAAATTTTCTGCATCGATTAAACTCAAAGACTTTACAAAATAATGTATATTCGGCAAAATATAGAGTCTTGTAAAATTAATAGTGCAGGAGCACCTCACTTCGTAGTGCGTGAATGTGCATTCGGTTCAATGAAATAATTTTTACAAGACATTTTATTTTGGCGAATATGCATTATTTTGTTGTAAGTTTTTGAGCTAATTCGATGCAGAAAATTACACTGAACACGAAAAATAATGAATTCTGAAAACAAAGCATTTATAGGGCTTAATTTCGCTCGGCCTCTTTGGCACGCGGCCGCTATAGCCGCTATAGCATAGACCCCTGGCCGCTGAGCGGTACTGTATGTATATTTTCCGTATTGTTATCTTTCTGTCTCTGCATCCTCTCCAAACCTTAATTGTCTCGGCGATGACCAGCTGTCCTGCTTGGGGACCTTCGTTCTGCGGAGTATTGACGGCCAGAACAACTCGTTCTTTTTCTTAATTACTCTCGCCCGCTTGTTGAATTGCCTTGCCTATCTCTTTTTCCAGCTGGTTGAGTTTGAGTTCATTCCATTCTGCCGGAAGTCCAAAACGAAGCCAGTGATCTCTGATGAAGCTGTATTTTTCTGTTAGGTCGGGCAACTCTTGCCGCTTAATTTACTCTAGAATCTCGATGCCAGGTTTCCCAGCAATGACTTCTGACAGACGACATTTGTTGCCCAGAAGTATTGACCTGTGCTGTGCAGATTGACCTGGCGTGGCGTCTGCTGGCGGCGATGCTCCGCCCGGTCTTCTCGGTCTCGCCCTCCTCGCTGGCTCTCACTCTGGCCGAGGCTCATCCCGCATTCCTCATCCTAGATGACGTCATCTATCTGGCCAACTCCATTCAGCACCGTCGCCTTCTGCTCGCCGTCCTCCAGCCAAATCAGGCCCCCTTCAGCCATTCATGGCCCCGCCCCTCTAACTCCTTCTGGCCAGCCCCTCCAACCTTGAGCACTTCCTTGAATCATCAAGCAGGCACAGTTCATATAAATATGCGACTGGTTGGTGGCTATACTTATAAATGTGAATTTGGAAGGGTTCTCAAAGACGAAAAGCGATAAGATACGATAAGATATGTTGGACCTTGATATAAAAATGAAGAAGCGTATAATTTTTGCAGACTTCAAACAGCGCTTCAATAGATCGACTCATGATTCACTTTATTTCTAAATATATTTTTTGGGTGTCAGATATGGAAAAAAGGTTATCGTTGACTTCCCAGAAATCCATTGCTGCAAGGAGAACCTCTGCAATGAGTGAGGCGCTGCTCCCTTCTCCCTTTCCTCATACGGCTTCCAAGGATAGAAAATGTTTTGTGCTTAATGTCGATATTTAGAAGACAAATTAACAACCTTGCCAAATAATGCCCAGAAAATAAAAAAAAACAGCAACTGTTTTTTTCAAAGCAATTTGTTGCTCTCTGCTTTGTGAAAGTCGGAATAACCAAAACATTTATTTGCTTGTCAAAATAAAATCTGTATTTATTCTGATAATTATTCCCATAAGCATATATTTACATATTTCACATGATGATTTCCTTACCAAATTTTGACGAGCAAACTTGATGAATTCGTGTGAAAATTGGTGTGATAACTTGAAGTACTTGTGTTTTTGAACAGAACTCAGGTGTTGTTCTTGCAAGAGCTTCGCCCTCTCAGTGCAAAGTCACTTGAAAGTAACTATTCAAATTCGGTTGGAATGGAAGGTATAAAAGAGGCTGCGGCCAGCAGAATCCTCATTCTCTTCCCACTTCACTCATCGAAAGAAGCCGTCATCGGGTTCCCGCTTTCTGCTCTCTCCACTTTCAATGCTCTTCCTTTCTCCTCTGCGTGAAGATGTCCGATGACAAAGTCAAATCGGGCAGGGCCGACGGAACCAAGTCGGACCACAACGAAGCGGTCAATTTTCTATACTACAGTTGCTTGAACAAGAATTTAACAACGTAGTGTGAAAATGTTAAATAATTAAGAAATAATAAACTAACGTAACTTTTATATCCTGAGCAGAGCGACGACCCTCAGATCTTAGCCGAGCAGCAAAAGCGCATCACGAAGGTCATCCACAAGCTCATGAAGAAGGAGAACTTCGGAAGATATGTCAGACTCAATGTATTTTGCGATTACGAAAAGATTTCAAGCTGTCTGAGGCAAATCATTCTGAAGAAAGTTTAGGCATATTAATATAAGCATATTAATAACGAACAAGTGACTCATGACATTTACTTCAAAAGAATAGTGTGTGCGAATAAAATGGTTGTTAAATTTAACTTGAAACCAAAATGCCCATTCAGTTTCCGTTTTCCGAGCAAGACATCCACAAGACGCTGTGGAGGGTGCGCGAGGTGCTGGAGAAGGAGAAGCAACTCGTCGAGATCCACCCGCCCGTTGTCGTGGTCGGCGACATCCACGGCCAGGTCGGCTGAAAACGAGTCCAGACATTAAAAGGACTCTTCAATTCGCGCCTTTTTGCCTGACAAGAGGGAGAGAGAGCATGTGATTTTGAGAGACGCGACTACAGTAGTAAGCAAAATTCAAATGGATTACGGCTGAGTTTAGTGTTCATGTATGAAGAAAAAGTAATATGCAACGATGTTTCATGTCACGAAATTATCATTCATCATTTCTCATTTGCAGTTCCCGGATCTTTGCCGCATCTTCAATCAGCTTGCGGATAAGAAGAGCGAACAAATGGTAAGATGTTCAAGATTTCTTTTATAAAAAATATTCCTAATTTAAAACTCGTTAAATTTGAATGAATCTAATATTACTTTAAAATTACAAATAATTATTTGCAGGGCTACGCGCGGAACAAGTTCGTCTTCCTCGGCGACTACGTCGACCGTGGCCAGCAGTCCATCGAGTGCATCATGCTGCTGCTCTTGCTGAAGCTTGTCTACCCGAGCAAGGTCGAGGAGTCAAGTCTCGGGGCGAATTTGGCCTTCTGTGATGTGAATCCAGAAGGGTCAATGTATTATCTTGACTTCACGGAATTTTCTGGATCAGATGAATATTTGGAATTTGCATACTTTATTATGCATAATAAATATGCAACTGTACATATGTGATTTTGTTTAAAATGGTGCAGCTAAAGCCAGTTGAAAACTTACAGTAATCCAGTTTTTTTCCAGTTTATGCTTTTGCGTGGCAACCACGAGTCGCGCAACATCAACTTCCACTACGGCTTCCACGATGAGATCGTCGAGCGCTACCCGGAGGCAAGGGAAATTTTTTAATTGATGCATCGATCCACACGCTTTCAACGAATATTTTTAGAATTTACAGTAATGAAATGAAGTAAATACGGTATTCAAATCTCTCGCAATGCTCAGAAAGGACACGGAATCTGGCTGCTCTTCAACGACATCTTCAACCACCTGCCCGTGGCCTGCCTCATCAACGGCGAGATTCTCTGCATGCACGGAGGAATCTCGCCCCATCTCAAGAGCCTCGACGATATCAGAAATGTCCTTCTTCCTTATCAATTAGAAAGTTCGAAGAAAGGAAATGTTGAAAGTGGTGGAGGGATGGGAGCGTGGCAAATCCTGAACTTCTCTTCTTGAGCTGCCGAAGCCCCTCTCCGACCCCGTGAAGTGCCCGCTCGCTCTCGATCTCATGTGGGCCGATCCGATGCTCGGGCTTCATGGGTTCGATTTGAGTTGACAGTGAATGTGGCAAAGTGAATTTGTTCTAAAGAAAATTAAATTCTAAAAATACTGATATTAAAAATAAAATGGAATCGTTTTGAAGCTTCGAGCCGAACGCCGTGCGCAGCGTCTCCGTCAACTTTGGCGAGGACGCCGCGCTCGCGACTTGCAAGAGAATCGGCGTCCGCCTCATCATCCGAGCGCATCAGGTGCCTGAGGAAGAAGGAGCGAGGATTTCGTAATTCTACAAGGATTTCGTAATTCTACAAGGATTTCGTAATTCTACAAGGATTTCGTAATTCTACAAGGATTTCGTAATTCTACAAGGATTTCGTAATTCTACTAGGATTTCGTAATTCTACGTGGATTTCGTAATTCAACGAGGATTACGTAATTCAACGAGGATTACGCAATTCAACGAGGATTTCGTAATTCAATGAGGATTTCATAATTCTTGAAGGATTTCGCTATTTTAAATTGTATATTATTAAATGATTTCATCAATTCATAATATTCAATGCATTAGAAGAGTTGAAACGTCAACCTTCCTCTCCTTGTGCAGATGATGATCAACGGATTCAACTTCTTCTGCAACCGCCTCGTGCTCACCATCTTCAGCGCTCCCGACTACTACCCGGCCAAGGTTTTTCTGTTTATTCATCATTATCAAATTTTTTAAAATCTTTTCTCTAAAAAAACTCATTCTTCCAAAGAGTCATACTTAATTCTTCAGAGGAACCGTGGTGCCATCGTTCTCATCGACAAGCACGGCTACGTTGGAATGCACTTCCTCATCCCGACGGGTAACGAGAGAGGTAAAAATTACTTACAATTAATATAATCTATTGATTATATTGTAAATTAAATTTTGGAATAAAAATTATTTTAAAAATCTGGTTCAGGCGAAAAAGTCTTCCGCGGCAAGCACGATGAGGGAATCGACGACGACTTTGGCGGCATCCACCGCAAGAAGTGAACGTAGGAAAAAGCTCCGCCCATCCATCCAAAGAGGAAGCTCCGCCCACCTGTCCACAAATCAGCCCCTTGTCGACCCCGCCCATCTCACTTTCGCTGCGCCTCCCTTCCTTTTCTCCCCATAGCTCAAACGAAAGGCCCAATTTCTCAGAGCGAATAAATGTAAAGGCTGTATCGTTTTGCCAAACATTGCAAAGAAGTCTTCCAATGTTCATTGAGAAAACTGTGTAATTGGAGGGGTTTATCAGGGGAAACAAGTGAAAAAAAGGGAAAAACATACGATTAGAAATGTTGGACCTCGATACAAATGGAAATAAAGAAGCGTATAAATCGGAGAAACAGCAATCGCTTGACCTTGGGCTTGTTATTGGCCTATGTCTACTGTAGGAATTCTGAATGTAAACCTTTAATAGTTCACCTTGTCATTGTGTTGATTCCAGAAAAAGTGAGAAACTTGCTCTGTTCACTTGAAAGGGTTTTCTTTTTACCTAATCATAGTTTCTTTTTACCTAGTAATATTCATCCACTCACCCATTGACCGCCTTCACCCACAAGCTTGTTGTTGTATTATTATAACGGATTTGATGATATTCATTAAATTATGATAGTTAAGTTTGAATTTGCAATTTGTGATAAGCAAGGGGCTAGACACCAGCTCTCCAGATATTGCAAAAATTTTGGTCATCACCAAAAACGTTCGTGACTGAATGTCGACGACATATCATTGACACAACGTAAGATTAATCGCGCGGCTGTGAAATTTAAGGGATCGTCGACTTCACGAGAGGACAGAGAGAAGAGAAGAGAAGACGCTAATAAAACAGTATTTCCATTATAACGGCATTCCTATGAATATAGGAATGCCGTTATAATAGAAATTCTAGACAAGATGAGCAGGTTTTCAAAGATTCTTCACCTGCCGTAATCTGACGAAGTGGCCTCAAAATTCTTATGGTTGGGCTTCTTATACTGGTGAGCCCACCTTCTCTCCAGCAGCAGCGTCGATGAAGAAGGAACAAGACGATCGATCACGGGGGCAGTGCTGAAGAGGGGGGGGGGGAAGGGGTAGCGGGCAAACTTGAGCGGTTTGGAATAAGAGATGTTTGTAGAGCGGCGCAATTTCCCATTTGGCCTACCCGACGGTATATTAGTTGTATTATTTCCATTTACAAAAAATTTTTAGATGCAAACTGCGGCTCTCTCTCCTGTGCTTTCGGAGTGTTCGTTCTTGAAGTTCCAAACATAAACATGATTTGCCGGGCTCTAACATTCGCAAACATATAAGTTGACTGTCGAACGATTCCAGTTTTTTTCAATATTAACTGCAAATGATATCCTTGGTAGGGTATGCTTTTCAGCGTCGCTTCCTAGCCTAATCGATACCTATGTATGTACATAGTATGCATGTGTACAGTAACTTTTCTAGGAATCGTCGTAATCGATGAATATTTTTTTTCCTGCCAAGATATAGAATTTTTTTTTCTTATATGTTTTGTTTCACAATCCTACAAAACATGCCGAAAAAACACAATTCTGAGACAGTATGTAGTATGAGAAACTCACTCGCACTGTGGAAATTGACGGAAACTGCACCTTTTCCACTTAAGAACACTCGAGAGCGTGTGCTGTCTTTCCAATTACCTTTATTTACTCTTCCTAGATACGATTTCAGTCATTCTTTATTCGCCCCCCCCCCCCAAATTGTTTCTTTCTTTCTCAAGGTCTTGCACTCAATTTGACAAGCCATGTCGAGACGTGGCGAAGGGGGGGGGGGGTGAATATTCCACGTTACAATTAATTGCCGCCTCAACAGTATGCTGCTGACATGAGGCTTACTCATGGACACAATGCATGAATGTCGGAGCTTTCTATTAGGTGTGTAATGATACAAAAATATTTCAAGAATGGTCAACAACTTATGGTTAAACGAAGGATATGTACATGGAATGAGATTGACAGAGAGACAGACAGAGATGGAGCGAGGGAGAGAGATAAAGAGGCAAATGAGTCAGAAAGGGAAAGACAAAGATAAGGAGCGAGAGAGTGAAAAGTAAGTAGAGACGAAAAAATGGGAAAAGAGAACGAGAGAAAAGAGAGGAAACACACACACAGAGATAGAGAGAGAGAGAGACAGAGAGAGAGAGAGAGAGAGAGAGAGAGAGAGAGAGAGAATGTGAGGTAGAATGAGTGATGAATAGCATGCATAAACTTTTGGCAGCCTCGTCTTTGAGATGTATGTTTTTATATTAGATTGCACATACATAAATGAATTTATGCATTAAAAACCGAGAGTGAGATGGAAGTTTAGAGCACTTAATGAAAATCGACATATGATCAAAAATCAGTAAAGTACATACTGCATTAGTCGGGAAAAAAATGAGCACATAAATAAACGACCTAAAAGACAATCGTGATTAAAAAACAAACTTATTAGGTGTTATGCATTTGTCATCCATGACATGTAGTGTACAAACAAATATTTCAATGAGATTATGCATTATCATCGTCGTCTTAAAGCATTCCATTATTCGAAACGAATAATGGAATTAAGACGAAGACGATAAACTTTCGATGATACCTTCGTTCATGATTTCCAAGAATAGTCCGTGTTACTGCTTTTGAAGGAAGATCTGAGAGAGAATCAGGCTTGTTTTGCTCTGCTGGGAAGCGGCTGGTCGCTTCGGCAGGCCAACAGAAGTCGTGCCTAGGAAAACAATTAAATGCTATTCCAGCTGAAATAACCTAGCATGTTGACTACAGAAGTTAAAAAAGGCTCAGAATCCCAAGTCCTTAAAATAGGTCACTTCAACAATCAAGGAATGGCAATAAATGACAGTAAAGTAAAAACATTAACCAGACGAATCTGGTCTTGTTCTTCCTCGTCTCGTCGCTCTTCTTCAACGTGCATGAACTCGCGGCCGATCGCATTCTCGAGCTCGGTAATCCGAATCCGAAGGTGTTCATTCGGGTCCATTGAACGATCAGGGACATTAATACAAGTTCATTCACTAACTAGCCGAGGTTGGTTTTAGCCAGTAAATGTTTGATCTAATGAAACAGTTATAGCTATCAGAAGAATGTTGATTTACTCTCTCCCTATTACTCTATCACTCTCAAACCTCTATACCTTTCTCCCTCCTTCCCTCTCTCTCTATCTATCTCTCTCTCTCTCTCTCTCTCTCTCTCTTTGAACGTCATTCTGTCGCGCTCTGTATACTCTCTCATTCAATCAATCTCTCCCTCTCTGACTTGCTGTCGCTCCTCTCTTCTCTCTTCTTCACGTCCTCTTCCTTGCTCTTCGATCTCAGACTTGAAAGTGCAGATTCAAGCTTTTCGATCTTATTCTCAAGAAATTGCATTCACAGGCGTGTCGGATTTCTGAAGAAGATTACTCATCACATGCTTTCATTTCTCTTTCTCTCTCTCTTTTTCTTTATATTCTACAGTACCGCTCAACGGCGAGGGTCAATGCTGCGTCGGCTATAGCGGACGCGGCCAAATAGGCCGAGTGGATTATCTCGCTACAGAAAGCGTTTTCAAGCAAATCACATATCAATATGAGATCCTTGAATTTTTCTTAACTAATCACGTTAAACAATTCTTGAAAAATGCAAAAAAAAATTGCAGCAAAACATTTGCTCCGCTTGGGGTCCGAACCTGCTACACACGAAATTCCATATGAAAACGCAACAATTGTGTCACCGTACGTCATTAAAATGCTAATTTCACACATTTTTAAAAATTTTCTTAACGGGATCAGTAAAAAAAATTCAGGGATCTCAAATTGATATGTGGTTTCCCTGAAAACGCTTTTTGCAGCGAGATCCACTTTCTACCATATCCGAGATCTTTCCACTTGGCTCATTTGGCCGCGTCCGCTATAGCCGCTGCATTGACCCCTCGCCGTTGAGCGGTACTGTATATCTTTACTTCTTTTTCCAATTTTATCATTCTCCCCAAACCTTGATTGTGTTGAAAAGGCGCAGCTGTCGGCGCCGACCAGCCTGGGCACCTTCGTTTTGCTGATTATTGACGGCCAGAAAAGCTTGTTCCTTTTCTTCATCACTCTCGCTTGCTTCTTTAATTGCATCGTCCAGAAGTTCCTTTAGCATGGCTAGGTCGACCCTCTCAAAAGAATGAATAGATCTAGTTCTCTTTTACAAATGTACATACATATAAGAGAGAGCTTCTGTTCGACATTATTACATATACATATATATGTATGATCGATCATAATGGCCCTTCAGTACTGCCCCTTTGGAAGAGCTTCTAAAGATGGTGTGAATGACGCGCATGCGAATTTGCAGAATCGCCAGTCGTGATTCGTCGACTTCACGGAGGGCAGAGAGGAGAGAAGACTACACTCGATTAAAAATACAGTTCTATAACAGCAATCATATGCATATGCATATTGATTATGTCATTCTCAATTACGAAAATTTCTTTTGGTGTAATCTGCCTTAAACTTCCAACAGATATTTTCTATAAATCACATGTATAGTACATATTTCAGTGTATGTACCAATACTCATAAGAGAGAAGAAATAAAGATTTTATTCGATAGTTTTAGATAATAAAAATTCATCATTGTGTTTTCAAGAAAATTCCATATTGTTGCCATTGAATGAACGTCTGATTGAGAATCCGGCTCATTTTGCTCTGCTGAGAATCGGCTGCTCCCTGCGGCAGGCCAACAGAAGTCGTGCCTAGGAAGAACAATTAAAAGCTAAGCAAAATAAACTAGATTATCCGACCGTAGAAGTAAAAATATGTAAAAACACGCGAATACCTAGCTAAAATAGAGCCACATCAACTGTCAAGGAACGGAATGTAAAAAAAAAACATTATAAAAAGTACTAACCAGACGAATCTGGTCTTGTTCTTCCTCGTCTTGTCTCTCTTCTTCAATGCGAATAGCCTGCTCGAGTTCGGTAATCCGAATCCGACGGCGATCATTCGTGTCCATTGAATGATCAGGGATATGAAAACAAAGAAATTAAATGACTGGCTGATTGTTTTTGCCAGATGAACAGTGCGATTTGCAAAACAAGGTTATATCTAGCAGGGAATGTTAATTGTGGATCTACTTTCTCCCTTTTACTCTACCACTATTTAGAAATCTGCACGTTTCTCTCTCTCCCTCAATTCGAACTTGATCACCTTGCTCTTCGATCTCAGAAGTGCCAGTTCAGATTCAAGCTTTTCGATCTGCTTCTCAAGAAACTTGTCATCTTCCATAGAAGTGTCGGATGCCTGAAAAAGATTACTCAACTCAGCACATCGTCTCGCATTTTATCGCTCACTCTCTACCTTTATATTAAATATTTGTATTTACCTCTTTTATGTTTTTATTTGCTACATGTATCTCTAAACCTTGAAAGTCTTGAAAAGTCCAGCTGTCCTACCTGGGGATCATGATTATTGACGGCCAGAATAACATGTTCCTTTTCTTCATCACTTTCGCTCTCTTATTGGATTGAATCGTCTATCTCTTCTTCTAGCTTGCGGAGGTTGATTTCGTTCCATTCAGTCAGAAGTCTAGAAGAAGGACAGTGAAGTAAAACGTATTCGCCAATTAAAAAACTGATTATGAGTGAGAAGTTTGGAATAGTTGATTTACATTTTTAGTAGATTTTCTTCGGACATTCCCTCCCCGTTGGCATTGCTTTCGGAGAATACTTTTATGCCCTTCAAAGAAACGAAAAGAAAACCTACAACAAATGTTATCTAAAATCAGCGAAAGTTTTCAAACGTTTACTGCTTTTGTTGGGAAATCAATCGTATATAAAAAACGACTGAAATACGGAAAAAAAAATTGAAAATAAAAGATCTTCAATGGCACTAAAACTTCCAACAGATATTTTACATCCGTCACATATAGAGTACATATTTCAGTTAGTCAATGCAGCACCAATCAAAATATTTGCTGCCTTTGACTGAAAATCTTTTTGAAATCTGGCTCACTTTGCTATACTTAGAAGAGGTCGCTTGTTGCGGAAGGCCAACAGAAGCCGTGCCTAAGATAAACTGTTAAAAGTTATAGAAAATAAAGTAGAAAAAGAAGAGAGCCTAAAATAAGTAACTTCCTCGATTAACTTCCTCGATCAAGGAACGAAGCCTATGACAGCATAACAAAAAGTATTTACCAGACGAATTTGGTCTTGTTCTTCCTCGTCTTGTCGCTCTTCTTCAGCGCGTAAGATCTCGCAGGCGATCGCATGCTCAAGCTCGGTAATCCGTAACCGAAGGAGATCATTCGTATCCTTTGAGCGATCAAGGACCTAAGCACAAGTAAATTCATTGACAGGCTGACTTCAGTTTTAGCTAGTTGATGGTCGAATGAACAGTGGGAAGGCAAATCACATATTGTTATCATTGGAGACACGGAAAGTTATTTGTGCATTTTTATATGTAGATTTTGATTTGATTTCATTATGCTTTCTATCTTTCCTCAATCGTTCTCTAACCGTTTAAACATTGCATTCTCTCACTCTCTGACCTGCTGTGGCTCCTCTGTTCTCTCTTCTTCTTGTCCTCTTCCCCTTGCTCATCGATCTCATTGTCAGCTGTGTCAGTGTTGATTCAAGCTTTTCGATCCTCTTCTCAAGAAGCTTGCGCGCTTCATCGTCAACAGGAGTGTCGGATGTCTGAAGGAGATTACCAATCACATCTTCTCTCATTTTATCTCTCTCTATATATATTTATGTAATAAAAATGTATTATCCTCTTCATATATGTACTTTTCTCTCTGCAAGATGCTCTCTAAACCTTGATAGTGTTGCCGAAGTCCGTCTTTCCCGTCCGAGGACCATCGTTCTGCTGAGAATTGACTGCCTGAACAGCTTGTTCTTTTTCTTCATCCCTCTCGTCCCATTGTTGGATTTCCTCGGCGAGATGTTTCCGTAGCCTCTCCGGGATGGTTTCGTTCCATTCAGTCGGAAATGCAGAAGTGGCCAAGTGACGTATAATAAAGTTGTACTTTTCTGTCAGTTCGTACAACTCTTGCCGCATAATGTTTTCTAGAACCACGATGCCTAGTTTCCCAGCAATGTGTTCCGAGAGTCGAGTATGCTCGTTCTTCATTCCAGTTGCAAGATCGTTTTTAATCTCATCGCGTTTCTTTGCGAGGTTCTGGATGGTGTCACGCGCGGCGATTTTGTACTCTTGCCTTTTCTCGACGATTTGAATTTCACCGAGCTTGGCAATTGCTTCGTTCAGATCGATGAAGTCAAGCTTATAACCCGATGCGCCGCCATTCTGCAGACGATTGAGAAGATCGCGCTGCTGCACGATAATTTCTCTGGCTTGATGCCATTGGTCGGCGCGTGCGCGGAGCTTGTGCAGGGCTTCTTTGGCTGCGAAGGCCACTCTGGATAGATTCCCGTAGAGCCACTCATACCTGTGAAAATATTATAATTAATATTTGTTTTTTTACTGCCACATGAATGCATGCTTGATTGATGCCAAAGAATGTTCGTCTACGTTCTAACTTATGCACATATGAATAATCTTTCTTTAATTTCTTTAATAAAATATAATCACATAAAACACAAGGAATGAAGAAGAGGAATATTTGTCGTTCGCTAGAAAAAACCATGAACTCAAGATGACCCGGACGGAGGTGAAGGAGGAGCAATCGCTGTAATTAGCGCCGCCCCATTCGAAGGGCTTCTTAAGAGGGTGTGGATGACGCGTGCTAATTTGCCAAATCGTGAGATATCTGACTGGCTGGGATTCGTCGATTTCACGAGCCACGCATTGTTCTGTGCTTCCTGAGAGTTCATTGATTGATTGATTGATTTGTTGCCACGTGATACAAGTGATTTGGTATGTGAATAAAACATTCATTCTTGAAGTTCGAAACAAAAAACATGATTTGCCAAGCTCTGAAAATGTGGGCTGTAGATCGATTCCAGCTTATCCATTGTAAATTATTAGAATCCAATATTTTAAACTACAGTACCGCTCAACGGCATGGGGGCAATGCTGCGTCGGCTATACCGGATCATATTTTGTACTTTAATTTAATTTGCTTTGTCCTACATTGTGTACCCTTGACCGCCCATTCAAATGTCTACCATGCATTTTATTGCTATAAAACTCTCACTATAGAACTTGATGGGATGCGGGGGTGGGGGGGGGGGAAGTTGGGTTTGCTACTTACGACCGAAGGGCGGGGCTAGCAATGAATGATGGGCGTAGCCGATTCGTCCTTGTAGGACCTAAGCGACTCCGGGTCGTCATCGCTTTCGATGCGGACCTGTTTAGAATTATATTTATCTACCTAGTTTTATTTGATTATGTTTTATTAACTTCTTTTCGAAATCGGCGAAGACTTATGCTTTGAGAAAAAAAGAATAACAAGAAGATTAAGAAGAAGAAGATGAAGAGGAAAACCTCCTGATCGCCTCCCTCGACGAAAGACTTCTGATGACGAAAGAGTGCTGCGTATGCAGGCGTCCCCATCGTCACCAGAAGCGGAACGAGCCCGCTCTTGATGAACTCAATCTGTAAGAAACGCATCAACTCTTCAAGCACTCCGGTCGTCTTCCTTGAGAACCACAATAAAACAAGCATGGCGCCTTTCTTTAAAAAAAGACACTTAAAATATGGCAAATGATTTCATATTTCTAAGGAAATTGATAGGTTTTGGGCCAAACGTGTGGTCCCCCAGACTTGCATGTTTGTGGATGATCTTATTTGAATCACAGCAGTTTGAGTTCGAAATAAAGCTGGACTCATAGGAGTTGTGTGTTCAACATTCAAATGAGTACTTGAAATTATGTGAAAAACTGCCGAGTCTTTCAAAGAAATATATGAGATCGGAATGCATGGAACTTCTTCTCATTCCGCATTTCATGGAGCGGAGTATATTACCTCCTTCCTAATTTTTTCTCTTTCTCTCTATCACTCGCTCTTTTTCTTTTTTTTTCTTTTTCTAAGTCTCATCAACAGCAATTCACTTCTCCGCAATCTCTACATCCTTTTTTTAAACAAACACTCGAATGATCCTACGAACCAGAATGTAGAAATTAACGAAGAATCTCGTTTCTTTATGCGAGAGATATTACATATTTTTGCGATGTAAATAACAGATACAACTTAAAAGGTGCTTATTGGTTTCATGTTACTCTTTTATCCATCTCTTTTTAGCCAATTTCACATTTCCATAAGTGACAATTCAGTGACGAAAAAGCAATTATACGTGTCGTTTTCACAGAGGAAAATATAAAGTGGAGAAATACTCCTACCGTTTGCCAACACAATACTGTCAATTAATCCAGTGGTAAATTAACAGACGATGCATTTACATATACATTTGCATATATGTATATGTACATATATAAAACAATGGATGTCCATGAGACTAATTTCAATCAATTACCCTGCCGTACATAGGTGAGCATGACATGCCCACAAAACAGAAAAAAAAGGCTAGAAAAGAAAGAGTACACAAAAAATCTACACGTACCACAGAACACATTTTAATCTAATATGTTAGCAAAGGCGTGACTCATTTACCCGTTCAGCAAATGATATGAGTTATGGATACATACATACATATTGCTAGCACATTATACTAGCTTGACAAATAAATAAAGCCACCTACGCAATGCCCCCTCTAACATCTAAAAAAAAAGATTTGAAGTTTTTGTTAGCCATTATGAAAAGTCATACCGTATTTTCTCTATTAGTGCCCCTCCCTCTAATAGAAATCCCCCCCCCCTCCAATAGTGCCCCCCTATTAGTCTAATACCTCGGCTCGAGATGTACCTCGAATGGATTCTGGAGGCTCTTCCCAATGAATTAATTACAAATTCATTCAAAATTTACAGTAAAATGGATCTTCCGGTGATGTTTCAATTGAAGAAGAGCTACAAATCTCTCTTTTTTATGAATAAATTATTGTTTACAAACTTTTAGCCAATCACATTGAAAAATAGCACCCCTCCCTCTAATAGAACCCCCCCCCCCCTCTAATAGTGCCCCCCTCTCGCAAGAGGATTGAAAAATAGTGCCCCCGGGGGCACTAATAGAGAAAATACGGTATATTTCTGCTTGTTATGTAAATAGTTACAATATGGAGAAGAGTATATTTCAGTACGATATTTAGTCTGTCCGTATGCTTGAATGCGCTTTTACTTTGTAATAACAAAACTCGCGAGTGGTTGCATATGCTTTTGCGCTTTTCACGCTTTCTTGGCTTTTTACGCATTTGAGGCGTTCGGCTCACTTGTACCGTAGCAGCCAGCGGAGTGCGCCCACCCAGACAACGACGCCCGACGAGATGATGCCGATGGCGACGAGCCAGACCGTGCCGACACCATGGGCCGTGAAGAGATAGCTGGAAATAGTGTGAGAGTTAGAGAAGAGAAGTGGGAGTTTGAGAAGAGAGAGAGAGAGAGAGAGAGAAATAGAAAGAGAGATTACGAGAGAGAGAGAGAGAGAGAGAGAGAGAGAGAAAGGGAGGCTACGAACGAGAAAAGAGAGGGAGAGAGAGAGAAGCAGTCAAGAAGATTAAGAGAGATAGATAGGCATTTGTGCCAGAATTGCCAGACTCTAACGACGTAAATTTGTGAGCTCGAATTAAGTTGTTGAAGAAACAACTCACTGATTAGCTGCCCTGTAGACATATTCTCTCGGCCCAAGTAGTATAGTGGTTAGTACTCCACGTTGTGGCCGTGGCGACACAGGTTCGATTCCTGTCTTGGGCATCTCTTTTGGCCGTGACCGGTAAAAAAATATTTTAATCAATCTATTGTAGACTTCATATTGCGCTGGAGACTTTTTAAAGTGCATTTGTGCCAGAATTGCCAGACTCTAACGACGTAAATTTGTGAGCTCGAATTCAGTTGTTGAAGAAACAACTCACTGATTAGCTGCCCTGTAGACATATTCTCTCGGCCCAAGTAGTATAGTGGTTAGTACTCCACGTTGTGGCCGTGGCGACACAGGTTAGATTCCTGTCTTGGGCATCTCTTTTGGCCGTGACCGGTAAAAAAATATTTTAATCAATCTATTGTAGACTTCATATTGCGCTGGAGACTTTTTAAAGTGCATTTGTGCCAGAATTGCCAGACTCTAACGACGTAAATTTGTGAGCTCGAATTCAGTTGTTGAAGAAACAACTCACTGATTAGCTGCCCTGTAGGCATATTCTCTCGGCCCAAGTAGTATAGTGGTTAGTACTCCACGTTGTGGCCGTGGCGACACAGGTTCGATTCCTGTCTTGGGCATCTCTTTTGGCCGTGACCGGTTTAAAAATGTTTAAATCAGTCTATTGTAGACTTCATATTGCGCTGGAGACTTTTTAAAGTGCATTTGTGCCAGAATTGCCAGACTCTAACGACGTAAATTTGTGAGCTCGAATTAAGTTGTTGAAGAAACAACTCACTGATTAGCTGCCCTGTAGACATATTCTCTCGGCCCAAGTAGTATAGTGGTTAGTACTCCACGTTGTGGCCGTGGCGACACAGGTTCGATTCCTGTCTTGGGCATCTCTTTTGGCCGTGACCGGTAAAAAAATATTTTAATCAATCTATTGTAGACTTCATATTGCGCTGGAGACTTTTTAAAGTGCATTTGTGCCAGAATTGCCAGACTCTAACGACGTAAATTTGTGAGCTCGAATTCAGTTGTTGAAGAAACAACTCACTGATTAGCTGCCCTGTAGACATATTCTCTCGGCCCAAGTAGTATAGTGGTTAGTACTCCACGTTGTGGCCGTGGCGACACAGGTTCGATTCCTGTCTTGGGCATCTCTTTTGGCCGTGACCGGTAAAAAAATATTTTAATCAATCTATTGTAGACTTCATATTGCGCTGGAGACTTTTTAAAGTGCATTTGTGCCAGAATTGCCAGACTCTAACGACGTAAATTTGTGAGCTCGAATTCAGTTGTTGAAGAAACAACTCACTGATTAGCTGCCCTGTAGACATATTCTCTCGGCCCAAGTAGTATAGTGGTTAGTACTCCACGTTGTGGCCGTGGCGACACAGGTTCGATTCCTGTCTTGGGCATCTCTTTTGGCCGTGACCGGTAAAAAAATATTTTAATTAATCTATTGTAGACTTCATATTGCGCTGGAGACTTTTTAAAGTGCATTTGTGCCAGAATTGCCAGACTCTAACGACGTAAATTTGTGAGCTCGAATTCAGTTGTTGAAGAAACAACTCACTGATTAGCTGCCCTGTAGACATATTCTCTCGGCCCAAGTAGTATAGTGGTTAGTACTCCACGTTGTGGCCGTGGCGACACAGGTTAGATTCCTGTCTTGGGCATCTCTTTTGGCCGTGACCGGTAAAAAAATATTTTAATCAATCTATTGTAGACTTCATATTGCGCTGGAGACTTTTTAAAGTGCATTTGTGCCAGAATTGCCAGACTCTAACGACGTAAATTTGTGAGCTCGAATTCAGTTGTTGAAGAAACAACTCACTGATTAGCTGCCCTGTAGGCATATTCTCTCGGCCCAAGTAGTATAGTGGTTAGTACTCCACGTTGTGGCCGTGGCGACACAGGTTCGATTCCTGTCTTGGGCATCTCTTTTGGCCGTGACCGGTTTAAAAATGTTTAAATCAGTCTATTGTAGACTTCATATTGCGCTGGAGACTTTTTAAAGTGCATTTGTGCCAGAATTGCCAGACTCTAACGACGTAAATTTGTGAGCTCGAATTAAGTTGTTGAAGAAACAACTCACTGATTAGCTGCCCTGTAGACATATTCTCTCGGCCCAAGTAGTATAGTGCTTAGTACTCCACGTTGTGGCCGTGGCGACACAGGTTCGATTCCTGTCTTGGGCATCTCTTTTGGCCGTGACCGGTAAAAAAATATTTTAATCAATCTATTGTAGACTTCATATTGCGCTGGAGACTTTTTAAAGTGCATTTGTGCCAGAATTGCCAGACTCTAACGACGTAAATTTGTGAGCTCGAATTCAGTTGTTGAAGAAACAACTCACTGATTAGCTGACCTGTAGACATATTCTCTCGGCCCAAGTAGTATAGTGGTTAGTACTCCACGTTGTGGCCGTGGCGACACAGGTTAGATTCCTGTCTTGGGCATCTCTTTTGGCCGTGACCGGTAAAAAAATATTTTAATCAATCTATTGTAGACTTCATATTGCGCTGGAGACTTTTTAAAGTGCATTTGTGCCAGAATTGCCAGACTCTAACGACGTAAATTTGTGAGCTCGAATTCAGTTGTTGAAGAAACAACTCACTGATTAGCTGCCCTGTAGGCATATTCTCTCGGCCCAAGTAGTATAGTGGTTAGTACTCCACGTTGTGGCCGTGGCGACACAGGTTCGATTCCTGTCTTGGGCATCTCTTTTGGCCGTGACCGGTTTAAAAATGTTTAAATCAGTCTATTGTAGACTTCATATTGCGCTGGAGACTTTTTAAAGTGCATTTGTGCCAGAATTGCCAGACTCTAACGACGTAAATTTGTGAGCTCGAATTCAGTTGTTGAAGAAACAACTCACTGATTAGCTGCCCTGTAGACATATTCTCTCGGCCCAAGTAGTATAGTGGTTAGTACTCCACGTTGTGGCCGTGGCGACACAGGTTAGATTCCTGTCTTGGGCATCTCTTTTGGCCGTGACCGGTAAAAAAATATTTTATTCAATCTATTGTAGACTTCATATTGCGCTGGAGACTTTTTAAAGTGCATTTGTGCCAGAATTGCCAGACTCTAACGACGTAAATTTGTGAGCTCGAATTCAGTTGTTGAAGAAACAACTCACTGATTAGCTGCCCTGTAGACATATTCTCTCGGCCCAAGTAGTATAGTGGTTAGTACTCCACGTTGTGGCCGTGGCGACACAGGTTCGATTCCTGTCTTGGGCATCTGTTTTGGCCGTGACCGGTAAAAAAAAATATTTAACTCAGTCTATTGTAGACTTCATATTGCGCTGGAGACTTTTTAAAGTCTTTGTTTATGAAAAATATAAAATATATCGATCAGGATGAGATTCCAACTCACGCGGGGAAACCCCATTGGATTAGCAGTCCAACGCCTTAACCACTCGGCCACCTGATCACACGACACCAAATATGAATTTGCCTTTGTGCCAGAATTGCCAGACTCTAACGGCGTAAATTTGTGAGCTCGAATTCAGTTGTTGAAGAAACAACTCACTGATTAGCTGCCCTGCAGACATATTCTCTCGGCCCAAGTAGTATAGTGGTTAGTACTCCACGTTGTGGCCGTGGCGACACAGGTTCGATTCCTGTCTTGGGCATCTCTTTTGGCCGTGACCGGTAAAAAAAATATTTAAATCAGTCTATTGTAGACTTCATATTGCGCTGGAGACTTTTGAAGTCTTTGTTTATGAAAAATATAAAATATATCGATCAGGATGAGATTCGAACTCACGCGGGGAAACCCCATTGGATTAGCAGTCCAACGCCTTAACCACTCGGCCACCTGATCACACGACACCAAATATGAATTTGCCTTTGTGCCAGAATTGCCAGACTCTAACGGCGTAAATTTGTGAGCTCGAATTCAGTTGTTGAAGAAACAACTCACTGATTAGCTGTCTGTAGACATATTCTCTCGGCCCAAGTAGTATAGTGGTTAGTACTCCACGTTGTGGCCGTGGCGACACAGGTTCGATTCCTGTCTTGGGCATCTCTTTTGGCCGTGACCGGTAAAAAAAAAAATTTAAATCAGTCTATTGTAGACTTCATATTGCGCTGGAGACTTTTTAAAGTCTTTGTTTATGAAAAATATAAAATATATCGATCAGGATGAGATTCGAACTCACGCGGGAAACCCCATTGGATTAGCAGTCCAACGCCTTAACCACTCGACCAACCTGATCACACGACACCAAATATGAATTTGCCTTTGTGCCAGAATTGCCAGACTCTAACGGCGTAAATTTGTGAGCTCGAATTCAGTTGTTGAAGAAACAACTCACTGATTAGCTGCCCTGTAGACATATTCTCTCGGCCCAAGTAGTATAGTGATTAGTACTCCACGTTGTGGCCGTGGCGACACAGGTTCGATTCCTGTCTTGGGCATCTCTTTTGGCCGTGACCGGTTTAAAAATGTTTAAATCAGTCTATTGTAGACTTCATATTGCGCTGGAGACTTTTTAAAGTCTTTGTTTATGAAAAATATAAAATATATCGATCAGGATGAGATTCGAACTCACGCGGGGAAACCCCATTGGATTAGCAGTCCAACGCCTTAACCACTCGACCAACCTGATCACACGACACCAAATATGAATTTGCCTTTGTGCCAGAATTGCCAGACTCTAACGGCGTAAATTTGTGAGCTCGAATTCAGTTGTTGAAGAAACAACTCACTGATTAGCTGCCCTGTAGACATATTCTCTCGGCCCAAGTAGTATAGTGGTTAGTACTCCACGTTGTGGCCGATGGCGACACAGGTTCGATTCCTGTCTTGGGCATCTCTTTTGGCCGTGACCGGTTTAAAAATGTTTAAATCAGTCTATTGTAGACTTCATATTGCGCTGGAGACTTTTTAAAGTGCATTTGTGCCAGAATTGCCAGACTCTAACGACGTAAATTTGTGAGCTCGACTTCAGTTGTTGAAGAAACAACTCACTGATTAGCTGCCCTGTAGACATATTCTCTCGGCCCAAGTAGTATAGTGGTTAGTACTCCACGTTGTGGCCGTGGCGACACAGGTTCGATTCCTGTCTTGGGCATCTCTTTTGGCCGTGACCGGTAAAAAAAATATTTAAATCAGTCTATTGTAGACTTCATATTGCGCTGGAGACTTTTTAAAGTCTTTGTTTATGAAAAATATAAAATATATCGATCAGGATGAGATTCGAACTCACGCGGGGAAACCCCATTGGATTAGCAGTCCAACGCCTTAACCACTCGACCAACCTGATCACACGACACCAAATATGAATTTACCTTTGTGCCAGAATTGCCAGACTCTAACGGCGTAAATTTGTGAGCTCGAATTCAGTTGTTGAAGAAACAACTCACTGATTAGCTGCCCTGTAGACATATTCTCTCGGCCCAAGTAGTATAGTGGTTAGTACTCCACGTTGTGGCCGTGGCGACACAGGTTCGATTCCTGTCTTGGGCATCTCTTTTGGCCGTGACCGGTAAAAAAAATATTTAAATCAGTCTATTGTAGACTTCATATTGCGCTGGAGACTTTTTAAAGTCTTTGTTTATGAAAAATATAAAATATATCGATCAGGATGAGATTCGAACTCACGCGGGGAAACCCCATTGGATTAGCAGTCCAACGCCTTAACCACTCGACCAACCTGATCACACGACACCAAATATGAATTTACCTTTGTGCCAGAATTGCCAGACTCTAACGGCGTAAATTTGTGAGCTCGAATTCAGTTGTTGAAGAAACAACTCACTGATTAGCTGCCCTGTAGACATATTCTCTCGGCCCAAGTAGTATAGTGGTTAGTACTCCACGTTGTGGCCGTGGCGACACAGGTTCGATTCCTGTCTTGGGCATCTCTTTTGGCCGTGACCGGTAAAAAAAAATATTTAAATCAGTCTATTTGTAGACTTCATATTGCGCTGGAGACTTTTTAAAGTCTTTGTTTATGAAAAATATAAAATATTTCGATTAGGATGAGATTCGAACTCACGCGGGGAAACCCCATTGGATTAGCAGTCCAACGCCTTAACCACTCGGCCACCTGATCACACGACACCAAATATGAATTTGCCTTTGTGCCAGAATTGCCAGACTCTAACGGCGTAAATTTGTGAGCTCGAATTCAGTTGTTGAAGAAACAACTCACTGATTAGCTGCCCTGTAGACATATTCTCTCGGCCCAAGTAGTATAGTGGTTAGTACTCCACGTTGTGGCCGTGGCGACACAGGTTCGATTCCTGTCTTGGGCATCTCTTTTGGCCGTGACCGGTAAAAAAAAAAAATTTAACTCAGTCTATTGTAGACTTCATATTGCGCTGGAGACTTTTTAAAGTCTTTGTTTATGAAAAATATAAAATATATCGATCAGGATGAGATTCGAAATCACGCGGGGAAACCCCATTGGATTAGCAGTCCAACGCCTTAACCACTCGGCCACCTGATCACACGACACCAAATATGAATTTGCCTTTGTGCCAGAATTTCCAGACTCTAACGGCGTAAATTTGTGAGCTCGAATTCAGTTGTTGAAGAAACAACTCCCTGATTAGCTGCCCTGTAGACATATTCTCTCGGCCCAAGTAGTATAGTGGTTAGTACTCCACGTTGTGGCCGTGGCGACACAGGTTCGATTCCTGTCTTGGGCATCTCTTTTGGCCGTGACCGGTTTAAAAATGATTAAATCAGTCTATTGTAGACTTCATATTGCGCTGGAGACTTTTTAAAGTGCATTTGTGCCAGAATTGCCAGACTCTAACGGCGTAAATTTGTGAGCTCGAATTCAGTTGTTGAAGAAACAACTCACTGATTAGCTGCCCTGTAGACATATTCTCTCGGCCCAAGTAGTATAGTGGTTAGTACTCCACGTTGTGGCCGTGGCGACACAGGTTCGATTCCTGTCTTGGGCATCTCTTTTGGCCGTGACCGGTAAAAAAAAATATTTAAATCAGTCTATTGTAGACTTCATATTGCGCTGGAGACTTTTTAAAGTCTTTGTTTATGAAAAATATAAAATATTTCGATCAGGATGAGATTCGAACTCACGCGTGGAAACCCCATTGGATTAGCAGTCCAACGCCTTAACCACTCGGCCACCTGATCACACGACACCAAATATGAATTTGCCTTTGTGCCAGAATTGCCAGACTCTAACGGCGTAAATTTGTGAGCTCGAATTCAGTTGTTGAAGAAACAACTCACTGATTAGCTGCCCTGTAGACATATTCTCTCGGCCCAAGTAGTATAGTGGTTAGTACTCCACGTTGTGGCCGTGGCGACACAGGTTCGATTCCTGTCTTGGGCATCTCTTTTGGCCGTGACCGGTAAAAAAAAATATTTAACTCAGTCTATTGTAGACTTCATATTGCGCTGGAGACTTTTTAAAGTGCATTTGTGCCAGAATTGCCAGACTCTAACGACGTAAATTTGTGAGCTCGACTTCAGTTGTTGAAGAAACAACTCACTGATTAGCTGCCCTGTAGACATATTCTCTCGGCCCAAGTAGTATAGTGGTTAGTACTCCACGTTGTGGCCGTGGCGACACAGGTTCGATTCCTGTCTTGGGCATCTCTTTTGGCCGTGACCGGTAAAAAAAAATATTTAACTCAGTCTATTGTAGACTTCATATTGCGCTGGAGACTTTTTAAAGTCTTTGTTTATGAAAAATATAAAATATATCGATCAGGATGAGATTCGAAATCACGCGGGGAAACCCCATTGGATTAGCAGTCCAACGCCTTAACCACTCGGCCACCTGATCACACGACACCAAATATGAATTTGCCTTTGTGCCAGAATTGCCAGACTCTAACGGCGTAAATTTGTGAGCTCGAATTCAGTTGTTGAAGAAACAACTCACTGATTAGCTGCCCTGTAGACATATTCTCTCGGCCCAAGTAGTATAGTGGTTAGTACTCCACGTTGTGGCCGTGGCGACACAGGTTCGATTCCTGTCTTGGGCATCTCTTTTGGCCGTGACCGGTTTAAAAATGTTTAAATCAGTCTATTGTAGACTTCATATTGCGCTGGAGACTTTTTAAAGTGCATTTGTGCCAGAATTGCCAGACTCTAACGACGTAAATTTGTGAGCTCGACTTCAGTTGTTGAAGAAACAACTCACTGATTAGCTGCCCTGTAGACATATTCTCTCGGCCCAAGTAGTATAGTGGTTAGTACTCCACGTTGTGGCCGTGGCGACACAGGTTCGATTCCTGTCTTGGGCATCTCTTTTGGCCGTGACCGGTAAAAAAAATATTTAAATCAGTCTATTGTAGACTTCATATTGCGCTGGAGACTTTTTAAAGTCTTTGTTTATGAAAAATATAAAATATATCGATCAGGATGAGATTCGAACTCACGCGGGGAAACCCCATTGGATTAGCAGTCCAACGCCTTAACCACTCGGCCACCTGATCACACGACACCAAATATGAATTTGCCTTTGTGCCAGAATTGCCAGACTCTAACGGCGTAAATTTGTGAGCTCGAATTCAGTTGTTGAAGAAACAACTCACTGATTAGCTGCCCTGTAGACATATTCTCTCGGCCCAAGTAGTATAGTGGTTAGTACTCCACGTTGTGGCCGTGGCGACACAGGTTCGATTCCTGTCTTGGGCATCTCTTTTGGCCGTGACCGGTTTAAAAATGTTTAAATCAGTCTATTGTAGACTTCATATTGCGCTGGAGACTTTTTAAAGTGCATTTGTGCCAGAATTGCCAGACTCTAACGACGTAAATTTGTGAGCTCGACTTCAGTTGTTGAAGAAACAACTCACTGATTAGCTGCCCTGTAGACATATTCTCTCGGCCCAAGTAGTATAGTGGTTAGTACTCCACGTTGTGGCCGTGGCGACACAGGTTCGATTCCTGTCTTGGGCATCTCTTTTGGCCGTGACCGGTAAAAAAAATATTTAAATCAGTCTATTGTAGACTTCATATTGCGCTGGAGACTTTTTAAAGTCTTTGTTTATGAAAAATATAAAATATATCGATCAGGATGAGATTCGAACTCACGCGGGGAAACCCCATTGGATTAGCAGTCCAACGCCTTAACCACTCGACCAACCTGATCACACGACACCAAATATGAATTTGCCTTTGTGCCAGAATTGCCAGACTCTAACGGCGTAAATTTGTGAGCTCGAATTCAGTTGTTGAAGAAACAACTCACTGATTAGCTGCCCTGTAGACATATTCTCTCGGCCCAAGTAGTATAGTGGTTAGTACTCCACGTTGTGGTTGTGGCGACACAGGTTCGATTCCTGTCTTGGGCATCTCTTTTGGCCGTGACCGGTAAAAAAAAAAATTTAAATCAGTCTATTTGTAGACTTCATATTGCGCTGGAGACTTTTTAAAGTCTTTGTTTATGAAAAATATAAAATATTTCGATCAGGATGAGATTCGAACTCACGCGGGGAAACCCCATTGGATTAGCAGTCCAACGCCTTAACCACTCGGCCACCTGATCACACGACACCAAATATGAATTTGCCTTTGTGCCAGAATTGCCAGACTCTAACGGCGTAAATTTGTGAGCTCGAATTCAGTTGTTGAAGAAACAACTCACTGATTAGCTGCCCTGTAGACATATTCTCTCGGCCCAAGTAGTATAGTGGTTAGTACTCCACGTTGTGGCCGTGGCGACACAGGTTCGATTCCTGTCTTGGGCATCTCTTTTGGCCGTGACCGGTTTAAAAATGTTTAAATCAGTCTATTGTAGACTTCATATTGCGCTGGAGACTTTTTAAAGTGCATTTGTGCCAGAATTGCCAGACTCTAACGACGTAAATTTGTGAGCTCGACTTCAGTTGTTGAAGAAACAACTCACTGATTAGCTGCCCTGTAGACATATTCTCTCGGCCCAAGTAGTATAGTGGTTAGTACTCCACGTTGTGGCCGTGGCGACACAGGTTCGATTCCTGTCTTGGGCATCTCTTTTGGCCGTGACCGGTAAAAAAAATATTTAAATCAGTCTATTGTAGACTTCATATTGCGCTGGAGACTTTTTAAAGTCTTTGTTTATGAAAAATATAAAATATATCGATCAGGATGAGATTCGGACTCACGCGGGGAAACCCCATTGGATTAGCAGTCCAACGCCTTAACCACTCGACCAACCTGATCACACGACACCAAATATGAATTTACCTTTGTGCCAGAATTGCCAGACTCTAACGGCGTAAATTTGTGAGCTCGAATTCAGTTGTTGAAGAAACAACTCACTGATTAGCTGCCCTGTAGACATATTCTCTCGGCCCAAGTAGTATAGTGGTTAGTACTCCACGTTGTGGCCGTGGCGACACAGGTTCGATTCCTGTCTTGGGCATCTCTTTTGGCCGTGACCGGTAAAAAAAAATATTTAAATCAGTCTATTGTAGACTTCATATTGCGCTGGAGACTTTTTAAAGTCTTTGTTTATGAAAAATATAAAATATTTCGATCAGGATGAGATTCGAACTCACGCGGGGAAACCCCATTGGATTAGCAGTCCAACGCCTTAACCACTCGGCCACCTGATCACACGACACCAAATATGAATTTGCCTTTGTGCCAGAATTGCCAGACTCTAACGGCGTAAATTTGTGAGCTCGAATTCAGTTGTTGAAGAAACAACTCACTGATTAGCTGCCCTGTAGACATATTCTCTCGGCCCAAGTAGTATAGTGGTTAGTACTCCACGTTGTGGCCGTGGCGACACAGGTTCGATTCCTGTCTTGGGCATCTCTTTTGGCCGTGACCGGTAAAAAAAAATATTTAACTCAGTCTATTGTAGACTTCATATTGCGCTGGAGACTTTTTAAAGTGCATTTGTGCCAGAATTGCCAGACTCTAACGACGTAAATTTGTGAGCTCGACTTCAGTTGTTGAAGAAACAACTCACTGATTAGCTGCCCTGTAGACATATTCTCTCGGCCCAAGTAGTATAGTGGTTAGTACTCCACGTTGTGGCCGTGGCGACACAGGTTCGATTCCTGTCTTGGGCATCTCTTTTGGCCGTGACCGGTAAAAAAAAATATTTAACTCAGTCTATTGTAGACTTCATATTGCGCTGGAGACTTTTTAAAGTCTTTGTTTATGAAAAATATAAAATATATCGATCAGGATGAGATTCGAAATCACGCGGGGAAACCCCATTGGATTAGCAGTCCAACGCCTTAACCACTCGGCCACCTGATCACACGACACCAAATATGAATTTGCCTTTGTGCCAGAATTGCCAGACTCTAACGGCGTAAATTTGTGAGCTCGAATTCAGTTGTTGAAGAAACAACTCACTGATTAGCTGCCCTGTAGACATATTCTCTCGGCCCAAGTAGTATAGTGGTTAGTACTCCACGTTGTGGCCGTGGCGACACAGGTTCGATTCCTGTCTTGGGCATCTCTTTTGGCCGTGACCGGTTTAAAAATGTTTAAATCAGTCTATTGTAGACTTCATATTGCGCTGGAGACTTTTTAAAGTGCATTTGTGCCAGAATTGCCAGACTCTAACGACGTAAATTTGTGAGCTCGACTTCAGTTGTTGAAGAAACAACTCACTGATTAGCTGCCCTGTAGACATATTCTCTCGGCCCAAGTAGTATAGTGGTTAGTACTCCACGTTGTGGCCGTGGCGACACAGGTTCGATTCCTGTCTTGGGCATCTCTTTTGGCCGTGACCGGTAAAAAAAAATATTTAACTCAGTCTATTGTAGACTTCATATTGCGCTGGAGACTTTTTAAAGTCTTTGTTTATGAAAAATATAAAATATATCGATCAGGATGAGATTCGAAATCACGCGGGGAAACCCCATTGGATTAGCAGTCCAACGCCTTAACCACTCGGCCACCTGATCACACGACACCAAATATGAATTTGCCTTTGTGCCAGAATTGCCAGACTCTAACGGCGTAAATTTGTGAGCTCGAATTCAGTTGTTGAAGAAACAACTCACTGATTAGCTGCCCTGTAGACATATTCTCTCGGCCCAAGTAGTATAGTGGTTAGTACTCCACGTTGTGGCCGTGGCGACACAGGTTCGATTCCTGTCTTGGGCATCTCTTTTGGCCGTGACCGGTTTAAAAATGTTTAAATCAGTCTATTGTAGACTTCATATTGCGCTGGAGACTTTTTAAAGTGCATTTGTGCCAGAATTGCCAGACTCTAACGACGTAAATTTGTGAGCTCGACTTCAGTTGTTGAAGAAACAACTCACTGATTAGCTGCCCTGTAGACATATTCTCTCGGCCCAAGTAGTATAGTGGTTAGTACTCCACGTTGTGGCCGTGGCGACACAGGTTCGATTCCTGTCTTGGGCATCTCTTTTGGCCGTGACCGGTAAAAAAAATATTTAAATCAGTCTATTGTAGACTTCATATTGCGCTGGAGACTTTTTAAAGTCTTTGTTTATGAAAAATATAAAATATATCGATCAGGATGAGATTCGAACTCACGCGGGGAAACCCCATTGGATTAGCAGTCCAACGCCTTAACCACTCGGCCACCTGATCACACGACACCAAATATGAATTTGCCTTTGTGCCAGAATTGCCAGACTCTAACGGCGTAAATTTGTGAGCTCGAATTCAGTTGTTGAAGAAACAACTCACTGATTAGCTGCCCTGTAGACATATTCTCTCGGCCCAAGTAGTATAGTGGTTAGTACTCCACGTTGTGGCCGTGGCGACACAGGTTCGATTCCTGTCTTGGGCATCTCTTTTGGCCGTGACCGGTTTAAAAATGTTTAAATCAGTCTATTGTAGACTTCATATTGCGCTGGAGACTTTTTAAAGTGCATTTGTGCCAGAATTGCCAGACTCTAACGACGTAAATTTGTGAGCTCGACTTCAGTTGTTGAAGAAACAACTCACTGATTAGCTGCCCTGTAGACATATTCTCTCGGCCCAAGTAGTATAGTGGTTAGTACTCCACGTTGTGGCCGTGGCGACACAGGTTCGATTCCTGTCTTGGGCATCTCTTTTGGCCGTGACCGGTAAAAAAAAATATTTAACTCAGTCTATTGTAGACTTCATATTGCGCTGGAGACTTTTTAAAGTCTTTGTTTATGAAAAATATAAAATATATCGATCAGGATGAGATTCGAAATCACGCGGGGAAACCCCATTGGATTAGCAGTCCAACGCCTTAACCACTCGGCCACCTGATCACACGACACCAAATATGAATTTGCCTTTGTGCCAGAATTGCCAGACTCTAACGGCGTAAATTTGTGAGCTCGAATTCAGTTGTTGAAGAAACAACTCACTGATTAGCTGCCCTGTAGACATATTCTCTCGGCCCAAGTAGTATAGTGGTTAGTACTCCACGTTGTGGCCGTGGCGACACAGGTTCGATTCCTGTCTTGGGCATCTCTTTTGGCCGTGACCGGTTTAAAAATGTTTAAATCAGTCTATTGTAGACTTCATATTGCGCTGGAGACTTTTTAAAGTGCATTTGTGCCAGAATTGCCAGACTCTAACGACGTAAATTTGTGAGCTCGATTCAGTTGTTGAAGAAACAACTCACTGATTAGCTGCCCTGTAGACATATTCTCTCGGCCCAAGTAGTATAGTGGTTAGTACTCCACGTTGTGGCCGTGGCGACACAGGTTCGATTCCTGTCTTGGGCATCTCTTTTGGCCGTGACCGGTAAAAAAAAATATTTAACTCAGTCTATTGTAGACTTCATATTGCGCTGGAGACTTTTTAAAGTCTTTGTTTATGAAAAATATAAAATATATCGATCAGGATGAGATTCGAAATCACGCGGGGAAACCCCATTGGATTAGCAGTCCAACGCCTTAACCACTCGGCCACCTGATCACACGACACCAAATATGAATTTGCCTTTGTGCCAGAATTGCCAGACTCTAACGGCGTAAATTTGTGAGCTCGAATTCAGTTGTTGAAGAAACAACTCACTGATTAGCTGCCCTGTAGACATATTCTCTCGGCCCAAGTAGTATAGTGGTTAGTACTCCACGTTGTGGCCGTGGCGACACAGGTTCGATTCCTGTCTTGGGCATCTCTTTTGGCCGTGACCGGTTTAAAAATGTTTAAATCAGTCTATTGTAGACTTCATATTGCGCTGGAGACTTTTTAAAGTGCATTTGTGCCAGAATTGCCAGACTCTAACGACGTAAATTTGTGAGCTCGATTCAGTTGTTGAAGAAACAACTCACTGATTAGCTGCCCTGTAGACATATTCTCTCGGCCCAAGTAGTATAGTGGTTAGTACTCCACGTTGTGGCCGTGGCGACACAGGTTCGATTCCTGTCTTGGGCATCTCTTTTGGCCGTGACCGGTAAAAAAAATATTTAAATCAGTCTATTGTAGACTTCATATTGCGCTGGAGACTTTTTAAAGTCTTTGTTTATGAAAAATATAAAATATATCGATCAGGATGAGATTCGAACTCACGCGGGGAAACCCCATTGGATTAGCAGTCCAACGCCTTAACCACTCGGCCACCTGATCACACGACACCAAATATGAATTTGCCTTTGTGCCAGAATTGCCAGACTCTAACGGCGTAAATTTGTGAGCTCGAATTCAGTTGTTGAAGAAACAACTCACTGATTAGCTGCCCTGTAGACATATTCTCTCGGCCCAAGTAGTATAGTGGTTAGTACTCCACGTTGTGGCCGTGGCGACACAGGTTCGATTCCTGTCTTGGGCATCTCTTTTGGCCGTGACCGGTTTAAAAATGTTTAAATCAGTCTATTGTAGACTTCATATTGCGCTGGAGACTTTTTAAAGTGCATTTGTGCCAGAATTGCCAGACTCTAACGACGTAAATTTGTGAGCTCGACTTCAGTTGTTGAAGAAACAACTCACTGATTAGCTGCCCTGTAGACATATTCTCTCGGCCCAAGTAGTATAGTGGTTAGTACTCCACGTTGTGGCCGTGGCGACACAGGTTCGATTCCTGTCTTGGGCATCTCTTTTGGCCGTGACCGGTAAAAAAAATATTTAAATCAGTCTATTGTAGACTTCATATTGCGCTGGAGACTTTTTAAAGTCTTTGTTTATGAAAAATATAAAATATATCGATCAGGATGAGATTCGAACTCACGCGGGGAAACCCCATTGGATTAGCAGTCCAACGCCTTAACCACTCGACCACCTGATCACACGACACCAAATATGAATTTGCCTTTGTGCCAGAATTGCCAGACTCTAACGGCGTAAATTTGTGAGCTCGAATTCAGTTGTTGAAGAAACAACTCACTGATTAGCTGCCCTGTAGACATATTCTCTCGGCCCAAGTAGTATAGTGGTTAGTACTCCACGTTGTGGCCGTGGCGACACAGGTTCGATTCCTGTCTTGGGCATCTCTTTTGGCCGTGACCGGTAAAAAAAAAAATTTAAATCAGTCTATTGTAGACTTCATATTGCGCTGGAGACTTTTTAAAGTCTTTGTTTATGAAAAATATAAAATATTCGATCAGGATGAGATTCGAACTCACGCGGGGAAACCCCATTGGATTAGCAGTCCAACGCCTTAACCACTCGGCCACCTGATCACACGACACCAAATATGAATTTGCCTTTGTGCCAGAATTGCCAGACTCTAACGGCGTAAATTTGTGAGCTCGAATTCAGTTGTTGAAGAAACAACTCACTGATTAGCTGCCCTGTAGACATATTCTCTCGGCCCAAGTAGTATAGTGGTTAGTACTCCACGTTGTGGCCGTGGCGACACAGGTTCGATTCCTGTCTTGGGCATCTCTTTTGGCCGTGACCGGTTTAAAAATGTTTAAATCAGTCTATTGTAGACTTCATATTGCGCTGGAGACTTTTTAAAGTGCATTTGTGCCAGAATTGCCAGACTCTAACGACGTAAATTTGTGAGCTCGAATTCAGTTGTTGAAGAAACAACTCACTGATTAGCTGCCCTGTAGACATATTCTCTCGGCCCAAGTAGTATAGTGGTTAGTACTCCACGTTGTGGCCGTGGCGACACAGGTTCGATTCCTGTCTTGGGCATCTCTTTTGGCCGTGACCGGTAAAAAAAATATTTAAATCAGTCTATTGTAGACTTCATATTGCGCTGGAGACTTTTTAAAGTCTTTGTTTATGAAAAATATAAAATATATCGATCAGGATGAGATTCGAACTCACGCGGGGAAACCCCATTGGATTAGCAGTCCAACGCCTTAACCACTCGACCACCTGATCACACGACACCAAATATGAATTTGCCTTTGTGCCAGAATTGCCAGACTCTAACGGCGTAAATTTGTGAGCTCGAATTCAGTTGTTGAAGAAACAACTCACTGATTAGCTGCCCTGTAGACATATTCTCTCGGCCCAAGTAGTATAGTGGTTAGTACTCCACGTTGTGGCCGTGGCGACACAGGTTCGATTCCTGTCTTGGGCATCTCTTTTGGCCGTGACCGGTAAAAAAAAATATTTAAATCAGTCTATTGTAGACTTCATATTGCGCTGGAGACTTTTTAAAGTCTTTGTTTATGAAAAATATAAAATATTTCGATCAGGATGAGATTCGAACTCACGCGGGGAAACCCCATTGGATTAGCAGTCCAACGCCTTAACCACTCGGCCACCTGATCACACGACACCAAATATGAATTTGCCTTTGTGCCAGAATTGCCAGACTCTAACGGCGTAAATTTGTGAGCTCGAATTCAGTTGTTGAAGAAACAACTCACTGATTAGCTGCCCTGTAGACATATTCTCTCGGCCCAAGTAGTATAGTGGTTAGTACTCCACGTTGTGGCCGTGGCGACACAGGTTCGATTCCTGTCTTGGGCATCTCTTTTGGCCGTGACGGTAAAAAAAAAAATTTAACTCAGTCTATTGTAGACTTCATATTGCGCTGGAGACTTTTTAAAGTCTTTGTTTATGAAAAATATAAAATATATCGATCAGGATGAGATTCGAAATCACGCGGGGAAACCCCATTGGATTAGCAGTCCAACGCCTTAACCACTCGGCCACCTGATCACACGACACCAAATATGAATTTGCCTTTGTGCCAGAATTGCCAGACTCTAACGGCGTAAATTTGTGAGCTCGAATTCAGTTGTTGAAGAAACAACTCACTGATTAGCTGCCCTGTAGACATATTCTCTCGGCCCAAGTAGTATAGTGGTTAGTACTCCACGTTGTGGCCGTGGCGACACAGGTTCGATTCCTGTCTTGGGCATCTCTTTTGGCCGTGACCGGTTTAAAAATGTTTAAATCAGTCTATTGTAGACTTCATATTGCGCTGGAGACTTTTTAAAGTGCATTTGTGCCAGAATTGCCAGACTCTAACGGCGTAAATTTGTGAGCTCGAATTCAGTTGTTGAAGAAACAACTCACTGATTAGCTGCCCTGTAGACATATTCTCTCGGCCCAAGTAGTATAGTGGTTAGTACTCCACGTTGTGGCCGTGGCGACACAGGTTCGATTCCTGTCTTGGGCATCTCTTTTGGCCGTGACCGGTAAAAAAAAATATTTAAATCAGTCTATTGTAGACTTCATATTGCGCTGGAGACTTTTTAAAGTCTTTGTTTATGAAAAATATAAAATATTTCGATCAGGATGAGATTCGAACTCACGCGGGGAAACCCCATTGGATTAGCAGTCCAACGCCTTAACCACTCGGCCACCTGATCACACGACACCAAATATGAATTTGCCTTTGTGCCAGAATTGCCAGACTCTAACGGCGTAAATTTGTGAGCTCGAATTCAGTTGTTGAAGAAACAACTCACTGATTAGCTGCCCTGTAGACATATTCTCTCGGCCCAAGTAGTATAGTGGTTAGTACTCCACGTTGTGGCCGTGGCGACACAGGTTCGATTCCTGTCTTGGGCATCTCTTTTGGCCGTGACCGGTAAAAAAAAATATTTAAATCAGTCTATTGTAGACTTCATATTGCGCTGGAGACTTTTTAAAGTGCATTTGTGCCAGAATTGCCAGACTCTAACGACGTAAATTTGTGAGCTCGACTTCAGTTGTTGAAGAAACAACTCACTGATTAGCTGCCCTGTAGACATATTCTCTCGGCCCAAGTAGTATAGTGGTTAGTACTCCACGTTGTGGCCGTGGCGACACAGGTTCGATTCCTGTCTTGGGCATCTCTTTTGGCCGTGACCGGTAAAAAAAAATATTTAAATCAGTCTATTGTAGACTTCATATTGCGCTGGAGACTTTTTAAAGTCTTTGTTTATGAAAAATATAAAATATATCGATCAGGATGAGATTCGAACTCACGCGGGGAAACCCCATTGGATTAGCAGTCCAACGCCTTAACCACTCGGCCACCTGATCACACGACACCAAATATGAATTTGCCTTTGTGCCAGAATTGCCAGACTCTAACGGCGTAAATTTGTGAGCTCGAATTCAGTTGTTGAAGAAACAACTCACTGATTAGCTGCCCTGTAGACATATTCTCTCGGCCCAAGTAGTATAGTGGTTAGTACTCCACGTTGTGGCCGTGGCGACACAGGTTCGATTCCTGTCTTGGGCATCTCTTTTGGCCGTGACCGGTTTAAAAATGTTTAAATCAGTCTATTGTAGACTTCATATTGCGCTGGAGACTTTTTAAAGTGCATTTGTGCCAGAATTGCCAGACTCTAACGACGTAAATTTGTGAGCTCGACTTCAGTTGTTGAAGAAACAACTCACTGATTAGCTGCCCTGTAGACATATTCTCTCGGCCCAAGTAGTATAGTGGTTAGTACTCCACGTTGTGGCCGTGGCGACACAGGTTCGATTCCTGTCTTGGGCATCTCTTTTGGCCGTGACCGGTAAAAAAAAAATTTAAATCAGTCTATTGTAGACTTCATATTGCGCTGGAGACTTTTTAAAGTCTTTGTTTATGAAAAATATAAAATATATCGATCAGGATGAGATTCGAAATCACGCGGGGAAACCCCATTGGATTAGCAGTCCAACGCCTTAACCACTCGGCCACCTGATCACACGACACCAAATATGAATTTGCCTTTGTGCCAGAATTGCCAGACTCTAACGGCGTAAATTTGTGAGCTCGAATTCAGTTGTTGAAGAAACAACTCACTGATTAGCTGCCCTGTAGACATATTCTCTCGGCCCAAGTAGTATAGTGGTTAGTACTCCACGTTGTGGCCGTGGCGACACAGGTTCGATTCCTGTCTTGGGCATCTCTTTTGGCCGTGACCGGTTTAAAAATGTTTAAATCAGTCTATTGTAGACTTCATATTGCGCTGGAGACTTTTTAAAGTGCATTTGTGCCAGAATTGCCAGACTCTAACGACGTAAATTTGTGAGCTCGACTTCAGTTGTTGAAGAAACAACTCACTGATTAGCTGCCCTGTAGACATATTCTCTCGGCCCAAGTAGTATAGTGGTTAGTACTCCACGTTGTGGCCGTGGCGACACAGGTTCGATTCCTGTCTTGGGCATCTCTTTTGGCCGTGACCGGTAAAAAAAAATATTTAAATCAGTCTATTGTAGACTTCATATTGCGCTGGAGACTTTTTAAAGTCTTTGTTTATGAAAAATATAAAATATATCGATCAGGATGAGATTCGAACTCACGCGGGGAAACCCCATTGGATTAGCAGTCCAACGCCTTAACCACTCGGCCACCTGATCACACGACACCAAATATGAATTTGCCTTTGTGCCAGAATTGCCAGACTCTAACGGCGTAAATTTGTGAGCTCGAATTCAGTTGTTGAAGAAACAACTCACTGATTAGCTGCCCTGTAGACATATTCTCTCGGCCCAAGTAGTATAGTGGTTAGTACTCCACGTTGTGGCCGTGGCGACACAGGTTCGATTCCTGTCTTGGGCATCTCTTTTGGCCGTGACCGGTTTAAAAATGTTTAAATCAGTCTATTGTAGACTTCATATTGCGCTGGAGACTTTTTAAAGTGCATTTGTGCCAGAATTGCCAGACTCTAACGGCGTAAATTTGTGAGCTCGAATTCAGTTGTTGAAGAAACAACTCACTGATTAGCTGCCCTGTAGACATATTCTCTCGGCCCAAGTAGTATAGTGGTTAGTACTCCACGTTGTGGCCGTGGCGACACAGGTTCGATTCCTGTCTTGGGCATCTCTTTTGGCCGTGACCGGTAAAAAAAAATATTTAAATCAGTCTATTGTAGACTTCATATTGCGCTGGAGACTTTTTAAAGTCTTTGTTTATGAAAAATATAAAATATTTCGATCAGGATGAGATTCGAACTCACGCGGGGAAACCCCATTGGATTAGCAGTCCAACGCCTTAACCACTCGGCCACCTGATCACACGACACCAAATATGAATTTGCCTTTGTGCCAGAATTGCCAGACTCTAACGGCGTAAATTTGTGAGCTCGAATTCAGTTGTTGAAGAAACAACTCACTGATTAGCTGCCCTGTAGACATATTCTCTCGGCCCAAGTAGTATAGTGGTTAGTACTCCACGTTGTGGCCGTGGCGACACAGGTTCGATTCCTGTCTTGGGCATCTCTTTTGGCCGTGACCGGTAAAAAAAAATATTTAAATCAGTCTATTGTAGACTTCATATTGCGCTGGAGACTTTTTAAAGTCTTTGTTTATGAAAAATATAAAATATATCGATCAGGATGAGATTCGAACTCACGCGGGGAAACCCCATTGGATTAGCAGTCCAACGCCTTAACCACTCGGCCACCTGATCACACGACACCAAATATGAATTTGCCTTTGTGCCAGAATTGCCAGACTCTAACGGCGTAAATTTGTGAGCTCGAATTCAGTTGTTGAAGAAACAACTCACTGATTAGCTGCCCTGTAGACATATTCTCTCGGCCCAAGTAGTATAGTGGTTAGTACTCCACGTTGTGGCCGTGGCGACACAGGTTCGATTCCTGTCTTGGGCATCTCTTTTGGCCGTGACCGGTAAAAAAAAATATTTAAATCAGTCTATTGTAGACTTCATATTGCGCTGGAGACTTTTTAAAGTCTTTGTTTATGAAAAATATAAAATATTTCGATCAGGATGAGATTCGAACTCACGCGGGGAAACCCCATTGGATTAGCAGTCCAACGCCTTAACCACTCGGCCACCTGATCACACGACACCAAATATGAATTTGCCTTTGTGCCAGAATTGCCAGACTCTAACGGCGTAAATTTGTGAGCTCGAATTCAGTTGTTGAAGAAACAACTCACTGATTAGCTGCCCTGTAGACATATTCTCTCGGCCCAAGTAGTATAGTGGTTAGTACTCCACGTTGTGGCCGTGGCGACACAGGTTCGATTCCTGTCTTGGGCATCTCTTTTGGCCGTGACCGGTTTAAAAATGTTTAAATCAGTCTATTGTAGACTTCATATTGCGCTGGAGACTTTTTAAAGTGCATTTGTGCCAGAATTGCCAGACTCTAACGACGTAAATTTGTGAGCTCGACTTCAGTTGTTGAAGAAACAACTCACTGATTAGCTGCCCTGTAGACATATTCTCTCGGCCCAAGTAGTATAGTGGTTAGTACTCCACGTTGTGGCCGTGGCGACACAGGTTCGATTCCTGTCTTGGGCATCTCTTTTGGCCGTGACCGGTAAAAAAAAATATTTAAATCAGTCTATTGTAGACTTCATATTGCGCTGGAGACTTTTTAAAGTCTTTGTTTATGAAAAATATAAAATATATCGATCAGGATGAGATTCGAACTCACGCGGGGAAACCCCATTGGATTAGCAGTCCAACGCCTTAACCACTCGGCCACCTGATCACACGACACCAAATATGAATTTGCCTTTGTGCCAGAATTGCCAGACTCTAACGGCGTAAATTTGTGAGCTCGAATTCAGTTGTTGAAGAAACAACTCACTGATTAGCTGCCCTGTAGACATATTCTCTCGGCCCAAGTAGTATAGTGGTTAGTACTCCACGTTGTGGCCGTGGCGACACAGGTTCGATTCCTGTCTTGGGCATCTCTTTTGGCCGTGACCGGTAAAAAAAAATATTTAAATCAGTCTATTGTAGACTTCATATTGCGCTGGAGACTTTTTAAAGTCTTTGTTTATGAAAAATATAAAATATTTCGATCAGGATGAGATTCGAACTCACGCGGGGAAACCCCATTGGATTAGCAGTCCAACGCCTTAACCACTCGGCCACCTGATCACACGACACCAAATATGAATTTGCCTTTGTGCCAGAATTGCCAGACTCTAACGGCGTAAATTTGTGAGCTCGAATTCAGTTGTTGAAGAAACAACTCACTGATTAGCTGCCCTGTAGACATATTCTCTCGGCCCAAGTAGTATAGTGGTTAGTACTCCACGTTGTGGCCGTGGCGACACAGGTTCGATTCCTGTCTTGGGCATCTCTTTTGGCCGTGACCGGTTTAAAAATGTTTAAATCAGTCTATTGTAGACTTCATATTGCGCTGGAGACTTTTTAAAGTGCATTTGTGCCAGAATTGCCAGACTCTAACGACGTAAATTTGTGAGCTCGAATTCAGTTGTTGAAGAAACAACTCACTGATTAGCTGCCCTGTAGACATATTCTCTCGGCCCAAGTAGTATAGTGGTTAGTACTCCACGTTGTGGCCGTGGCGACACAGGTTCGATTCCTGTCTTGGGCATCTCTTTTGGCCGTGACCGGTAAAAAAAAATATTTAACTCAGTCTATTGTAGACTTCATATTGCGCTGGAGACTTTTTAAAGTCTTTGTTTATGAAAAATATAAAATATATCGATCAGGATGAGATTCGAACTCACGCGGGGAAACCCCATTGGATTAGCAGTCCAACGCCTTAACCACTCGGCCACCTGATCACACGACACCAAATATGAATTTGCCTTTGTGCCAGAATTGCCAGACTCTAACGGCGTAAATTTGTGAGCTCGAATTCAGTTGTTGAAGAAACAACTCACTGATTAGCTGCCCTGTAGACATATTCTCTCGGCCCAAGTAGTATAGTGGTTAGTACTCCACGTTGTGGCCGTGGCGACACAGGTTCGATTCCTGTCTTGGGCATCTCTTTTGGCCGTGACCGGTAAAAAAAAATATTTAAATCAGTCTATTGTAGACTTCATATTGCGCTGGAGACTTTTTAAAGTCTTTGTTTATGAAAAATATAAAATATTTCGATCAGGATGAGATTCGAACTCACGCGGGGAAACCCCATTGGATTAGCAGTCCAACGCCTTAACCACTCGGCCACCTGATCACACGACACCAAATATGAATTTGCCTTTGTGCCAGAATTGCCAGACTCTAACGGCGTAAATTTGTGAGCTCGAATTCAGTTGTTGAAGAAACAACTCACTGATTAGCTGCCCTGTAGACATATTCTCTCGGCCCAAGTAGTATAGTGGTTAGTACTCCACGTTGTGGCCGTGGCGACACAGGTTCGATTCCTGTCTTGGGCATCTCTTTTGGCCGTGACCGGTTTAAAAATGTTTAAATCAGTCTATTGTAGACTTCATATTGCGCTGGAGACTTTTTAAAGTGCATTTGTGCCAGAATTGCCAGACTCTAACGACGTAAATTTGTGAGCTCGAATTCAGTTGTTGAAGAAACAACTCACTGATTAGCTGCCCTGTAGACATATTCTCTCGGCCCAAGTAGTATAGTGGTTAGTACTCCACGTTGTGGCCGTGGCGACACAGGTTCGATTCCTGTCTTGGGCATCTCTTTTGGCCGTGACCGGTAAAAAAAAATATTTAACTCAGTCTATTGTAGACTTCATATTGCGCTGGAGACTTTTTAAAGTCTTTGTTTATGAAAAATATAAAATATATCGATCAGGATGAGATTCGAAATCACGCGGGGAAACCCCATTGGATTAGCAGTCCAACGCCTTAACCACTCGGCCACCTGATCACACGACACCAAATATGAATTTGCCTTTGTGCCAGAATTGCCAGACTCTAACGGCGTAAATTTGTGAGCTCGAATTCAGTTGTTGAAGAAACAACTCACTGATTAGCTGCCCTGTAGACATATTCTCTCGGCCCAAGTAGTATAGTGGTTAGTACTCCACGTTGTGGCCGTGGCGACACAGGTTCGATTCCTGTCTTGGGCATCTCTTTTGGCCGTGACCGGTAAAAAAAAATATTTAAATCAGTCTATTGTAGACTTCATATTGCGCTGGAGACTTTTTAAAGTCTTTGTTTATGAAAAATATAAAATATTTCGATCAGGATGAGATTCGAACTCACGCGGGGAAACCCCATTGGATTAGCAGTCCAACGCCTTAACCACTCGGCCACCTGATCACACGACACCAAATATGAATTTGCCTTTGTGCCAGAATTGCCAGACTCTAACGGCGTAAATTTGTGAGCTCGAATTCAGTTGTTGAAGAAACAACTCACTGATTAGCTGCCCTGTAGACATATTCTCTCGGCCCAAGTAGTATAGTGGTTAGTACTCCACGTTGTGGCCGTGGCGACACAGGTTCGATTCCTGTCTTGGGCATCTCTTTTGGCCGTGACCGGTAAAAAAAAAATTTAAATCAGTCTATTGTAGACTTCATATTGCGCTGGAGACTTTTTAAAGTCTTTGTTTATGAAAAATATAAAATATATCGATCAGGATGAGATTCGAACTCACGCGGGGAAACCCCATTGGATTAGCAGTCCAACGCCTTAACCACTCGGCCACCTGATCACACGACACCAAATATGAATTTGCCTTTGTGCCAGAATTGCCAGACTCTAACGGCGTAAATTTGTGAGCTCGAATTCAGTTGTTGAAGAAACAACTCACTGATTAGCTGCCCTGTAGACATATTCTCTCGGCCCAAGTAGTATAGTGGTTAGTACTCCACGTTGTGGCCGTGGCGACACAGGTTCGATTCCTGTCTTGGGCATCTCTTTTGGCCGTGACCGGTAAAAAAAAATATTTAAATCAGTCTATTGTAGACTTCATATTGCGCTGGAGACTTTTTAAAGTCTTTGTTTATGAAAAATATAAAATATATCGATCAGGATGAGATTCGAACTCACGCGGGGAAACCCCATTGGATTAGCAGTCCAACGCCTTAACCACTCGGCCACCTGATCACACGACACCAAATATGAATTTGCCTTTGTGCCAGAATTGCCAGACTCTAACGGCGTAAATTTGTGAGCTCGAATTCAGTTGTTGAAGAAACAACTCACTGATTAGCTGCCCTGTAGACATATTCTCTCGGCCCAAGTAGTATAGTGGTTAGTACTCCACGTTGTGGCCGTGGCGACACAGGTTCGATTCCTGTCTTGGGCATCTCTTTTGGCCGTGACCGGTAAAAAAAAATATTTAAACTCAGTCTATTGTAGACTTCATATTGCGCTGGAGACTTTTTAAAGTCTTTGTTTATGAAAAATATAAAATATATCGATCAGGATGAGATTCGAACTCACGCGGGGAAACCCCATTGGATTAGCAGTCCAACGCCTTAACCACTCGGCCACCTGATCACACGACACCAAATATGAATTTGCCTTTGTGCCAGAATTGCCAGACTCTAACGGCGTAAATTTGTGAGCTCGAATTCAGTTGTTGAAGAAACAACTCACTGATTAGCTGCCCTGTAGACATATTCTCTCGGCCCAAGTAGTATAGTGGTTAGTACTCCACGTTGTGGCCGTGGCGACACAGGTTCGATTCCTGTCTTGGGCATCTCTTTTGGCCGTGACCGGTAAAAAAAAATATTTAAATCAGTCTATTGTAGACTTCATATTGCGCTGGAGACTTTTTAAAGTCTTTGTTTATGAAAAATATAAAATATATCGATCAGGATGAGATTCGAACTCACGCGGGGAAACCCCATTGGATTAGCAGTCCAACGCCTTAACCACTCGGCCACCTGATCACACGACACCAAATATGAATTTGCCTTTGTGCCAGAATTGCCAGACTCTAACGGCGTAAATTTGTGAGCTCGAATTCAGTTGTTGAAGAAACAACTCACTGATTAGCTGCCCTGTAGACATATTCTCTCGGCCCAAGTAGTATAGTGGTTAGTACTCCACGTTGTGGCCGTGGCGACACAGGTTCGATTCCTGTCTTGGGCATCTCTTTTGGCCGTGACCGGTTTAAAAATGTTTAAATCAGTCTATTGTAGACTTCATATTGCGCTGGAGACTTTTTAAAGTGCATTTGTGCCAGAATTGCCAGACTCTAACGACGTAAATTTGTGAGCTCGAATTCAGTTGTTGAAGAAACAACTCACTGATTAGCTGCCCTGTAGACATATTCTCTCGGCCCAAGTAGTATAGTGGTTAGTACTCCACGTTGTGGCCGTGGCGACACAGGTTCGATTCCTGTCTTGGGCATCTCTTTTGGCCGTGACCGGTAAAAAAAAATATTTAACTCAGTCTATTGTAGACTTCATATTGCGCTGGAGACTTTTTAAAGTCTTTGTTTATGAAAAATATAAAATATATCGATCAGGATGAGATTCGAACTCACGCGGGGAAACCCCATTGGATTAGCAGTCCAACGCCTTAACCACTCGGCCACCTGATCACACGACACCAAATATGAATTTGCCTTTGTGCCAGAATTGCCAGACTCTAACGGCGTAAATTTGTGAGCTCGAATTCAGTTGTTGAAGAAACAACTCACTGATTAGCTGCCCTGTAGACATATTCTCTCGGCCCAAGTAGTATAGTGGTTAGTACTCCACGTTGTGGCCGTGGCGACACAGGTTCGATTCCTGTCTTGGGCATCTCTTTTGGCCGTGACCGGTAAAAAAAAATATTTAAATCAGTCTATTGTAGACTTCATATTGCGCTGGAGACTTTTTAAAGTCTTTGTTTATGAAAAATATAAAATATCGATCAGGATGAGATTCGAACTCACGCGGGGAAACCCCATTGGATTAGCAGTCCAACGCCTTAACCACTCGGCCACCTGATCACACGACACCAAATATGAATTTGCCTTTGTGCCAGAATTGCCAGACTCTAACGGCGTAAATTTGTGAGCTCGAATTCAGTTGTTGAAGAAACAACTCACTGATTAGCTGCCCTGTAGACATATTCTCTCGGCCCAAGTAGTATAGTGGTTAGTACTCCACGTTGTGGCCGTGGCGACACAGGTTCGATTCCTGTCTTGGGCATCTCTTTTGGCCGTGACCGGTTTAAAAATGTTTAAATCAGTCTATTGTAGACTTCATATTGCGCTGGAGACTTTTTAAAGTGCATTTGTGCCAGAATTGCCAGACTCTAACGACGTAAATTTGTGAGCTCGAATTCAGTTGTTGAAGAAACAACTCACTGATTAGCTGCCCTGTAGACATATTCTCTCGGCCCAAGTAGTATAGTGGTTAGTACTCCACGTTGTGGCCGTGGCGACACAGGTTCGATTCCTGTCTTGGGCATCTCTTTTGGCCGTGACCGGTAAAAAAAAATATTTAACTCAGTCTATTGTAGACTTCATATTGCGCTGGAGACTTTTTAAAGTCTTTGTTTATGAAAAATATAAAATATATCGATCAGGATGAGATTCGAACTCACGCGGGGAAACCCCATTGGATTAGCAGTCCAACGCCTTAACCACTCGGCCACCTGATCACACGACACCAAATATGAATTTGCCTTTGTGCCAGAATTGCCAGACTCTAACGGCGTAAATTTGTGAGCTCGAATTCAGTTGTTGAAGAAACAACTCACTGATTAGCTGCCCTGTAGACATATTCTCTCGGCCCAAGTAGTATAGTGGTTAGTACTCCACGTTGTGGCCGTGGCGACACAGGTTCGATTCCTGTCTTGGGCATCTCTTTTGGCCGTGACCGGTAAAAAAAAATATTTAAATCAGTCTATTGTAGACTTCATATTGCGCTGGAGACTTTTTAAAGTCTTTGTTTATGAAAAATATAAAATATATCGATCAGGATGAGATTCGAACTCACGCGGGGAAACCCCATTGGATTAGCAGTCCAACGCCTTAACCACTCGGCCACCTGATCACACGACACCAAATATGAATTTGCCTTTGTGCCAGAATTGCCAGACTCTAACGGCGTAAATTTGTGAGCTCGAATTCAGTTGTTGAAGAAACAACTCACTGATTAGCTGCCCTGTAGACATATTCTCTCGGCCCAAGTAGTATAGTGGTTAGTACTCCACGTTGTGGCCGTGGCGACACAGGTTCGATTCCTGTCTTGGGCATCTCTTTTGGCCGTGACCGGTTTAAAAATGTTTAAATCAGTCTATTGTAGACTTCATATTGCGCTGGAGACTTTTTAAAGTGCATTTGTGCCAGAATTGCCAGACTCTAACGACGTAAATTTGTGAGCTCGACTTCAGTTGTTGAAGAAACAACTCACTGATTAGCTGCCCTGTAGACATATTCTCTCGGCCCAAGTAGTATAGTGGTTAGTACTCCACGTTGTGGCCGTGGCGACACAGGTTCGATTCCTGTCTTGGGCATCTCTTTTGGCCGTGACCGGTAAAAAAAAATATTTAATCAGTCTATTGTAGACTTCATATTGCGCTGGAGACTTTTTAAAGTCTTTGTTTATGAAAAATATAAAATATATCGATCAGGATGAGATTCGAACTCACGCGGGGAAACCCCATTGGATTAGCAGTCCAACGCCTTAACCACTCGGCCACCTGATCACACGACACCAAATATGAATTTGCCTTTGTGCCAGAATTGCCAGACTCTAACGGCGTAAATTTGTGAGCTCGAATTCAGTTGTTGAAGAAACAACTCACTGATTAGCTGCCCTGTAGACATATTCTCTCGGCCCAAGTAGTATAGTGGTTAGTACTCCACGTTGTGGCCGTGGCGACACAGGTTCGATTCCTGTCTTGGGCATCTCTTTTGGCCGTGACCGGTAAAAAAAAATATTTAAATCAGTCTATTGTAGACTTCATATTGCGCTGGAGACTTTTTAAAGTCTTTGTTTATGAAAAATATAAAATATATCGATCAGGATGAGATTCGAACTCACGCGGGGAAACCCCATTGGATTAGCAGTCCAACGCCTTAACCACTCGGCCACCTGATCACACGACACCAAATATGAATTTGCCTTTGTGCCAGAATTGCCAGACTCTAACGGCGTAAATTTGTGAGCTCGAATTCAGTTGTTGAAGAAACAACTCACTGATTAGCTGCCCTGTAGACATATTCTCTCGGCCCAAGTAGTATAGTGGTTAGTACTCCACGTTGTGGCCGTGGCGACACAGGTTCGATTCCTGTCTTGGGCATCTCTTTTGGCCGTGACCGGTAAAAAAAATATTTAAATCAGTCTATTGTAGACTTCATATTGCGCTGGAGACTTTTTAAAGTGCATTTGTGCCAGAATTGCCAGACTCTAACGACGTAAATTTGTGAGCTCGAATTCAGTTGTTGAAGAAACAACTCACTGATTAGCTGCCCTGTAGACATATTCTCTCGGCCCAAGTAGTATAGTGGTTAGTACTCCACGTTGTGGCCGTGGCGACACAGGTTCGATTCCTGTCTTGGGCATCTCTTTTGGCCGTGACCGGTAAAAAAAAATATTTAAACTCAGTCTATTGTAGACTTCATATTGCGCTGGAGACTTTTTAAAGTCTTTGTTTATGAAAAATATAAAATATATCGATCAGGATGAGATTCGAACTCACGCGGGGAAACCCCATTGGATTAGCAGTCCAACGCCTTAACCACTCGGCCACCTGATCACACGACACCAAATATGAATTTGCCTTTGTGCCAGAATTGCCAGACTCTAACGGCGTAAATTTGTGAGCTCGAATTCAGTTGTTGAAGAAACAACTCACTGATTAGCTGCCCTGTAGACATATTCTCTCGGCCCAAGTAGTATAGTGGTTAGTACTCCACGTTGTGGCCGTGGCGACACAGGTTCGATTCCTGTCTTGGGCATCTCTTTTGGCCGTGACCGGTAAAAAAAATATTTAAATCAGTCTATTGTAGACTTCATATTGCGCTGGAGACTTTTTAAAGTCTTTGTTTATGAAAAATATAAAATATATCGATCAGGATGAGATTCGAACTCACGCGGGGAAACCCCATTGGATTAGCAGTCCAACGCCTTAACCACTCGGCCACCTGATCACACGACACCAAATATGAATTTGCCTTTGTGCCAGAATTGCCAGACTCTAACGGCGTAAATTTGTGAGCTCGAATTCAGTTGTTGAAGAAACAACTCACTGATTAGCTGCCCTGTAGACATATTCTCTCGGCCCAAGTAGTATAGTGGTTAGTACTCCACGTTGTGGCCGTGGCGACACAGGTTCGATTCCTGTCTTGGGCATCTCTTTTGGCCGTGACCGGTTTAAAAATGTTTAAATCAGTCTATTGTAGACTTCATATTGCGCTGGAGACTTTTTAAAGTGCATTTGTGCCAGAATTGCCAGACTCTAACGACGTAAATTTGTGAGCTCGAATTCAGTTGTTGAAGAAACAACTCACTGATTAGCTGCCCTGTAGACATATTCTCTCGGCCCAAGTAGTATAGTGGTTAGTACTCCACGTTGTGGCCGTGGCGACACAGGTTCGATTCCTGTCTTGGGCATCTCTTTTGGCCGTGACCGGTAAAAAAAAATATTTAAATCAGTCTATTGTAGACTTCATATTGCGCTGGAGACTTTTTAAAGTCTTTGTTTATGAAAAATATAAAATATATCGATCAGGATGAGATTCGAACTCACGCGGGGAAACCCCATTGGATTAGCAGTCCAACGCCTTAACCACTCGGCCACCTGATCACACGACACCAAATATGAATTTGCCTTTGTGCCAGAATTGCCAGACTCTAACGGCGTAAATTTGTGAGCTCGAATTCAGTTGTTGAAGAAACAACTCACTGATTAGCTGCCCTGTAGACATATTCTCTCGGCCCAAGTAGTATAGTGGTTAGTACTCCACGTTGTGGCCGTGGCGACACAGGTTCGATTCCTGTCTTGGGCATCTCTTTTGGCCGTGACCGGTTTAAAAATGTTTAAATCAGTCTATTGTAGACTTCATATTGCGCTGGAGACTTTTTAAAGTGCATTTGTGCCAGAATTGCCAGACTCTAACGGCGTAAATTTGTGAGCTCGAATTCAGTTGTTGAAGAAACAACTCACTGATTAGCTGCCCTGTAGACATATTCTCTCGGCCCAAGTAGTATAGTGGTTAGTACTCCACGTTGTGGCCGTGGCGACACAGGTTCGATTCCTGTCTTGGGCATCTCTTTTGGCCGTGACCGGTAAAAAAAAATATTTAAATCAGTCTATTGTAGACTTCATATTGCGCTGGAGACTTTTTAAAGTCTTTGTTTATGAAAAATATAAAATATATCGATCAGGATGAGATTCGAACTCACGCGGGGAAACCCCATTGGATTAGCAGTCCAACGCCTTAACCACTCGGCCACCTGATCACACGACACCAAATATGAATTTGCCTTTGTGCCAGAATTGCCAGACTCTAACGGCGTAAATTTGTGAGCTCGAATTCAGTTGTTGAAGAAACAACTCACTGATTAGCTGCCCTGTAGACATATTCTCTCGGCCCAAGTAGTATAGTGGTTAGTACTCCACGTTGTGGCCGTGGCGACACAGGTTCGATTCCTGTCTTGGGCATCTCTTTTGGCCGTGACCGGTAAAAAAAAAATTTAAATCAGTCTATTGTAGACTTCATATTGCGCTGGAGACTTTTTAAAGTCTTTGTTTATGAAAAATATAAAATATATCGATCAGGATGAGATTCGAACTCACGCGGGGAAACCCCATTGGATTAGCAGTCCAACGCCTTAACCACTCGGCCACCTGATCACACGACACCAAATATGAATTTGCCTTTGTGCCAGAATTGCCAGACTCTAACGGCGTAAATTTGTGAGCTCGAATTCAGTTGTTGAAGAAACAACTCACTGATTAGCTGCCCTGTAGACATATTCTCTCGGCCCAAGTAGTATAGTGGTTAGTACTCCACGTTGTGGCCGTGGCGACACAGGTTCGATTCCTGTCTTGGGCATCTCTTTTGGCCGTGACCGGTAAAAAAAATATTTAAATCAGTCTATTGTAGACTTCATATTGCGCTGGAGACTTTTTAAAGTCTTTGTTTATGAAAAATATAAAATATATCGATCAGGATGAGATTCGAACTCACGCGGGGAAACCCATTGGATTAGCAGTCCAACGCCTTAACCACTCGGCCACCTGATCACACGACACCAAATATGAATTTGCCTTTGTGCCAGAATTGCCAGACTCTAACGGCGTAAATTTGTGAGCTCGAATTCAGTTGTTGAAGAAACAACTCACTGATTAGCTGCCCTGTAGACATATTCTCTCGGCCCAAGTAGTATAGTGGTTAGTACTCCACGTTGTGGCCGTGGCGACACAGGTTCGATTCCTGTCTTGGGCATCTCTTTTGGCCGTGACCGGTAAAAAAAAATATTTAAATCAGTCTATTGTAGACTTCATATTGCGCTGGAGACTTTTTAAAGTCTTTGTTTATGAAAAATATAAAATATATCGATCAGGATGAGATTCGAACTCACGCGGGGAAACCCCATTGGATTAGCAGTCCAACGCCTTAACCACTCGGCCACCTGATCACACGACACCAAATATGAATTTGCCTTTGTGCCAGAATTGCCAGACTCTAACGGCGTAAATTTGTGAGCTCGAATTCAGTTGTTGAAGAAACAACTCACTGATTAGCTGCCCTGTAGACATATTCTCTCGGCCCAAGTAGTATAGTGGTTAGTACTCCACGTTGTGGCCGTGGCGACACAGGTTCGATTCCTGTCTTGGGCATCTCTTTTGGCCGTGACCGGTTTAAAAATGTTTAAATCAGTCTATTGTAGACTTCATATTGCGCTGGAGACTTTTTAAAGTGCATTTGTTCCAGAATTGCCAGACTCTAACGACGTAAATTTGTGAGCTCGAATTCAGTTGTTGAAGAAACAACTCACTGATTAGCTGCCCTGTAGACATATTCTCTCGGCCCAAGTAGTATAGTGGTTAGTACTCCACGTTGTGGCCGTGGCGACACAGGTTCGATTCCTGTCTTGGGCATCTCTTTTGGCCGTGACCGGTAAAAAAAAAATTTAAATCAGTCTATTGTAGACTTCATATTGCGCTGGAGACTTTTTAAAGTCTTTGTTTATGAAAAATATAAAATATATCGATCAGGATGAGATTCGAACTCACGCGGGGAAACCCCATTGGATTAGCAGTCCAACGCCTTAACCACTCGGCCACCTGATCACACGACACCAAATATGAATTTGCCTTTGTGCCAGAATTGCCAGACTCTAACGGCGTAAATTTGTGAGCTCGAATTCAGTTGTTGAAGAAACAACTCACTGATTAGCTGCCCTGTAGACATATTCTCTCGGCCCAAGTAGTATAGTGGTTAGTACTCCACGTTGTGGCCGTGGCGACACAGGTTCGATTCCTGTCTTGGGCATCTCTTTTGGCCGTGACCGGTAAAAAAAATATTTAAATCAGTCTATTGTAGACTTCATATTGCGCTGGAGACTTTTTAAAGTCTTTGTTTATGAAAAATATAAAATATATCGATCAGGATGAGATTCGAACTCACGCGGGGAAACCCCATTGGATTAGCAGTCCAACGCCTTAACCACTCGGCCACCTGATCACACGACACCAAATATGAATTTGCCTTTGTGCCAGAATTGCCAGACTCTAACGGCGTAAATTTGTGAGCTCGAATTCAGTTGTTGAAGAAACAACTCACTGATTAGCTGCCCTGTAGACATATTCTCTCGGCCCAAGTAGTATAGTGGTTAGTACTCCACGTTGTGGCCGTGGCGACACAGGTTCGATTCCTGTCTTGGGCATCTCTTTTGGCCGTGACCGGTTTAAAAATGTTTAAATCAGTCTATTGTAGACTTCATATTGCGCTGGAGACTTTTTAAAGTGCATTTGTTCCAGAATTGCCAGACTCTAACGACGTAAATTTGTGAGCTCGAATTCAGTTGTTGAAGAAACAACTCACTGATTAGCTGCCCTGTAGACATATTCTCTCGGCCCAAGTAGTATAGTGGTTAGTACTCCACGTTGTGGCCGTGGCGACACAGGTTCGATTCCTGTCTTGGGCATCTCTTTTGGCCGTGACCGGTAAAAAAAAAAATTTAAATCAGTCTATTGTAGACTTCATATTGCGCTGGAGACTTTTTAAAGTCTTTGTTTATGAAAAATATAAAATATATCGATCAGGATGAGATTCGAACTCACGCGGGGAAACCCCATTGGATTAGCAGTCCAACGCCTTAACCACTCGGCCACCTGATCACACGACACCAAATATGAATTTGCCTTTGTGCCAGAATTGCCAGACTCTAACGGCGTAAATTTGTGAGCTCGAATTCAGTTGTTGAAGAAACAACTCACTGATTAGCTGCCCTGTAGACATATTCTCTCGGCCCAAGTAGTATAGTGGTTAGTACTCCACGTTGTGGCCGTGGCGACACAGGTTCGATTCCTGTCTTGGGCATCTCTTTTGGCCGTGACCGGTAAAAAAAATATTTAAATCAGTCTATTGTAGACTTCATATTGCGCTGGAGACTTTTTAAAGTCTTTGTTTATGAAAAATATAAAATATATCGATCAGGATGAGATTCGAACTCACGCGGGGAAACCCCATTGGATTAGCAGTCCAACGCCTTAACCACTCGGCCACCTGATCACACGACACCAAATATGAATTTGCCTTTGTGCCAGAATTGCCAGACTCTAACGGCGTAAATTTGTGAGCTCGAATTCAGTTGTTGAAGAAACAACTCACTGATTAGCTGCCTGTAGACATATTCTCTCGGCCCAAGTAGTATAGTGGTTAGTACTCCACGTTGTGGCCGTGGCGACACAGGTTCGATTCCTGTCTTGGGCATCTCTTTTGGCCGTGACCGGTAAAAAAAAATATTTAAATCAGTCTATTGTAGACTTCATATTGCGCTGGAGACTTTTTAAAGTCTTTGTTTATGAAAAATATAAAATATATCGATCAGGATGAGATTCGAACTCACGCGGGGAAACCCCATTGGATTAGCAGTCCAACGCCTTAACCACTCGGCCACCTGATCACACGACACCAAATATGAATTTGCCTTTGTGCCAGAATTGCCAGACTCTAACGGCGTAAATTTGTGAGCTCGAATTCAGTTGTTGAAGAAACAACTCACTGATTAGCTGCCCTGTAGACATATTCTCTCGGCCCAAGTAGTATAGTGGTTAGTACTCCACGTTGTGGCCGTGGCGACACAGGTTCGATTCCTGTCTTGGGCATCTCTTTTGGCCGTGACCGGTTTAAAAATGTTTAAATCAGTCTATTGTAGACTTCATATTGCGCTGGAGACTTTTTAAAGTGCATTTGTGCCAGAATTGCCAGACTCTAACGACGTAAATTTGTGAGCTCGAATTCAGTTGTTGAAGAAACAACTCACTGATTAGCTGCCCTGTAGACATATTCTCTCGGCCCAAGTAGTATAGTGGTTAGTACTCCACGTTGTGGCCGTGGCGACACAGGTTCGATTCCTGTCTTGGGCATCTCTTTTGGCCGTGACCGGTAAAAAAAAATATTTAAATCAGTCTATTGTAGACTTCATATTGCGCTGGAGACTTTTTAAAGTCTTTGTTTATGAAAAATATAAAATATATCGATCAGGATGAGATTCGAACTCACGCGGGGAAACCCCATTGGATTAGCAGTCCAACGCCTTAACCACTCGGCCACCTGATCACACGACACCAAATATGAATTTGCCTTTGTGCCAGAATTGCCAGACTCTAACGGCGTAAATTTGTGAGCTCGAATTCAGTTGTTGAAGAAACAACTCACTGATTAGCTGCCCTGTAGACATATTCTCTCGGCCCAAGTAGTATAGTGGTTAGTACTCCACGTTGTGGCCGTGGCGACACAGGTTCGATTCCTGTCTTGGGCATCTCTTTTGGCCGTGACCGGTTTAAAAATGTTTAAATCAGTCTATTGTAGACTTCATATTGCGCTGGAGACTTTTTAAAGTGCATTTGTGCCAGAATTGCCAGACTCTAACGGCGTAAATTTGTGAGCTCGAATTCAGTTGTTGAAGAAACAACTCACTGATTAGCTGCCCTGTAGACATATTCTCTCGGCCCAAGTAGTATAGTGGTTAGTACTCCACGTTGTGGCCGTGGCGACACAGGTTCGATTCCTGTCTTGGGCATCTCTTTTGGCCGTGACCGGTAAAAAAAAATATTTAAATCAGTCTATTGTAGACTTCATATTGCGCTGGAGACTTTTTAAAGTCTTTGTTTATGAAAAATATAAAATATATCGATCAGGATGAGATTCGAACTCACGCGGGGAAACCCCATTGGATTAGCAGTCCAACGCCTTAACCACTCGGCCACCTGATCACACGACACCAAATATGAATTTGCCTTTGTGCCAGAATTGCCAGACTCTAACGGCGTAAATTTGTGAGCTCGAATTCAGTTGTTGAAGAAACAACTCACTGATTAGCTGCCCTGTAGACATATTCTCTCGGCCCAAGTAGTATAGTGGTTAGTACTCCACGTTGTGGCCGTGGCGACACAGGTTCGATTCCTGTCTTGGGCATCTCTTTTGGCCGTGACCGGTTTAAAAATGTTTAAATCAGTCTATTGTAGACTTCATATTGCGCTGGAGACTTTTTAAAGTGCATTTGTGCCAGAATTGCCAGACTCTAACGGCGTAAATTTGTGAGCTCGAATTCAGTTGTTGAAGAAACAACTCACTGATTAGCTGCCCTGTAGACATATTCTCTCGGCCCAAGTAGTATAGTGGTTAGTACTCCACGTTGTGGCCGTGGCGACACAGGTTCGATTCCTGTCTTGGGCATCTCTTTTGGCCGTGACCGGTAAAAAAAAATATTTAAATCAGTCTATTGTAGACTTCATATTGCGCTGGAGACTTTTTAAAGTCTTTGTTTATGAAAAATATAAAATATATCGATCAGGATGAGATTCGAACTCACGCGGGGAAACCCCATTGGATTAGCAGTCCAACGCCTTAACCACTCGGCCACCTGATCACACGACACCAAATATGAATTTGCCTTTGTGCCAGAATTGCCAGACTCTAACGGCGTAAATTTGTGAGCTCGAATTCAGTTGTTGAAGAAACAACTCACTGATTAGCTGCCCTGTAGACATATTCTCTCGGCCCAAGTAGTATAGTGGTTAGTACTCCACGTTGTGGCCGTGGCGACACAGGTTCGATTCCTGTCTTGGGCATCTCTTTTGGCCGTGACCGGTTTAAAAATGTTTAAATCAGTCTATTGTAGACTTCATATTGCGCTGGAGACTTTTTAAAGTGCATTTGTGCCAGAATTGCCAGACTCTAACGGCGTAAATTTGTGAGCTCGAATTCAGTTGTTGAAGAAACAACTCACTGATTAGCTGCCCTGTAGACATATTCTCTCGGCCCAAGTAGTATAGTGGTTAGTACTCCACGTTGTGGCCGTGGCGACACAGGTTCGATTCCTGTCTTGGGCATCTCTTTTGGCCGTGACCGGTAAAAAAAAATATTTAAATCAGTCTATTGTAGACTTCATATTGCGCTGGAGACTTTTTAAAGTCTTTGTTTATGAAAAATATAAAATATATCGATCAGGATGAGATTCGAACTCACGCGGGGAAACCCCATTGGATTAGCAGTCCAACGCCTTAACCACTCGGCCACCTGATCACACGACACCAAATATGAATTTGCCTTTGTGCCAGAATTGCCAGACTCTAACGGCGTAAATTTGTGAGCTCGAATTCAGTTGTTGAAGAAACAACTCACTGATTAGCTGCCCTGTAGACATATTCTCTCGGCCCAAGTAGTATAGTGGTTAGTACTCCACGTTGTGGCCGTGGCGACACAGGTTCGATTCCTGTCTTGGGCATCTCTTTTGGCCGTGACCGGTTTAAAAATGTTTAAATCAGTCTATTGTAGACTTCATATTGCGCTGGAGACTTTTTAAAGTGCATTTGTGCCAGAATTGCCAGACTCTAACGGCGTAAATTTGTGAGCTCGAATTCAGTTGTTGAAGAAACAACTCACTGATTAGCTGCCCTGTAGACATATTCTCTCGGCCCAAGTAGTATAGTGGTTAGTACTCCACGTTGTGGCCGTGGCGACACAGGTTCGATTCCTGTCTTGGGCATCTCTTTTGGCCGTGACCGGTAAAAAAAAATATTTAAATCAGTCTATTGTAGACTTCATATTGCGCTGGAGACTTTTTAAAGTCTTTGTTTATGAAAAATATAAAATATATCGATCAGGATGAGATTCGAACTCACGCGGGGAAACCCCATTGGATTAGCAGTCCAACGCCTTAACCACTCGGCCACCTGATCACACGACACCAAATATGAATTTGCCTTTGTGCCAGAATTGCCAGACTCTAACGGCGTAAATTTGTGAGCTCGAATTCAGTTGTTGAAGAAACAACTCACTGATTAGCTGCCCTGTAGACATATTCTCTCGGCCCAAGTAGTATAGTGGTTAGTACTCCACGTTGTGGCCGTGGCGACACAGGTTCGATTCCTGTCTTGGGCATCTCTTTTGGCCGTGACCGTTAAAAAAAATATTTAAATCAGTCTATTGTAGACTTCATATTGCGCTGGAGACTTTTTAAAGTCTTTGTTTATGAAAAATATAAAATATATCGATCAGGATGAGATTCGAACTCACGCGGGGAAACCCCATTGGATTAGCAGTCCAACGCCTTAACCACTCGGCCACCTGATCACACGACACCAAATATGAATTTGCCTTTGTGCCAGAATTGCCAGACTCTAACGGCGTAAATTTGTGAGCTCGAATTCAGTTGTTGAAGAAACAACTCACTGATTAGCTGCCCTGTAGACATATTCTCTCGGCCCAAGTAGTATAGTGGTTAGTACTCCACGTTGTGGCCGTGGCGACACAGGTTCGATTCCTGTCTTGGGCATCTCTTTTGGCCGTGACCGGTAAAAAAAAAATTTAAATCAGTCTATTGTAGACTTCATATTGCGCTGGAGACTTTTTAAAGTCTTTGTTTATGAAAAATATAAAATATATCGATCAGGATGAGATTCGAACTCACGCGGGGAAACCCCATTGGATTAGCAGTCCAACGCCTTAACCACTCGGCCACCTGATCACACGACACCAAATATGAATTTGCCTTTGTGCCAGAATTGCCAGACTCTAACGGCGTAAATTTGTGAGCTCGAATTCAGTTGTTGAAGAAACAACTCACTGATTAGCTGCCCTGTAGACATATTCTCTCGGCCCAAGTAGTATAGTGGTTAGTACTCCACGTTGTGGCCGTGGCGACACAGGTTCGATTCCTGTCTTGGGCATCTCTTTTGGCCGTGACCGGTAAAAAAAATATTTAAATCAGTCTATTGTAGACTTCATATTGCGCTGGAGACTTTTTAAAGTCTTTGTTTATGAAAAATATAAAATATATCGATCAGGATGAGATTCGAACTCACGCGGGGAAACCCCATTGGATTAGCAGTCCAACGCCTTAACCACTCGGCCACCTGATCACACGACACCAAATATGAATTTGCCTTTGTGCCAGAATTGCCAGACTCTAACGGCGTAAATTTGTGAGCTCGAATTCAGTTGTTGAAGAAACAACTCACTGATTAGCTGCCCTGTAGACATATTCTCTCGGCCCAAGTAGTATAGTGGTTAGTACTCCACGTTGTGGCCGTGGCGACACAGGTTCGATTCCTGTCTTGGGCATCTCTTTTGGCCGTGACCGGTAAAAAAAAATATTTAAATCAGTCTATTGTAGACTTCATATTGCGCTGGAGACTTTTTAAAGTCTTTGTTTATGAAAAATATAAAATATATCGATCAGGATGAGATTCGAACTCACGCGGGGAAACCCCATTGGATTAGCAGTCCAACGCCTTAACCACTCGGCCACCTGATCACACGACACCAAATATGAATTTGCCTTTGTGCCAGAATTGCCAGACTCTAACGGCGTAAATTTGTGAGCTCGAATTCAGTTGTTGAAGAAACAACTCACTGATTAGCTGCCCTGTAGACATATTCTCTCGGCCCAAGTAGTATAGTGGTTAGTACTCCACGTTGTGGCCGTGGCGACACAGGTTCGATTCCTGTCTTGGGCATCTCTTTTGGCCGTGACCGGTTTAAAAATGTTTAAATCAGTCTATTGTAGACTTCATATTGCGCTGGAGACTTTTTAAAGTGCATTTGTTCCAGAATTGCCAGACTCTAACGACGTAAATTTGTGAGCTCGAATTCAGTTGTTGAAGAAACAACTCACTGATTAGCTGCCCTGTAGACATATTCTCTCGGCCCAAGTAGTATAGTGGTTAGTACTCCACGTTGTGGCCGTGGCGACACAGGTTCGATTCCTGTCTTGGGCATCTCTTTTGGCCGTGACCGGTAAAAAAAAAAATTTAAATCAGTCTATTGTAGACTTCATATTGCGCTGGAGACTTTTTAAAGTCTTTGTTTATGAAAAATATAAAATATATCGATCAGGATGAGATTCGAACTCACGCGGGGAAACCCCATTGGATTAGCAGTCCAACGCCTTAACCACTCGACCACCTGATCACACGACACCAAATATGAATTTGCCTTTGTGCCAGAATTGCCAGACTCTAACGGCGTAAATTTGTGAGCTCGAATTCAGTTGTTGAAGAAACAACTCACTGATTAGCTGCCCTGTAGACATATTCTCTCGGCCCAAGTAGTATAGTGGTTAGTACTCCACGTTGTGGCCGTGGCGACACAGGTTCGATTCCTGTCTTGGGCATCTCTTTTGGCCGTGACCGGTTTAAAAATGTTTAAATCAGTCTATTGTAGACTTCATATTGCGCTGGAGACTTTTTAAAGTGCATTTGTTCCAGAATTGCCAGACTCTAACGACGTAAATTTGTGAGCTCGAATTCAGTTGTTGAAGAAACAACTCACTGATTAGCTGCCCTGTAGACATATTCTCTCGGCCCAAGTAGTATAGTGGTTAGTACTCCACGTTGTGGCCGTGGCGACACAGGTTCGATTCCTGTCTTGGGCATCTCTTTTGGCCGTGACCGGTAAAAAAAAATATTTAAATCAGTCTATTGTAGACTTCATATTGCGCTGGAGACTTTTTAAAGTCTTTGTTTATGAAAAATATAAAATATATCGATCAGGATGAGATTCGAACTCACGCGGGGAAACCCCATTGGATTAGCAGTCCAACGCCTTAACCACTCGGCCACCTGATCACACGACACCAAATATGAATTTGCCTTTGTGCCAGAATTGCCAGACTCTAACGGCGTAAATTTGTGAGCTCGAATTCAGTTGTTGAAGAAACAACTCACTGATTAGCTGCCCTGTAGACATATTCTCTCGGCCCAAGTAGTATAGTGGTTAGTACTCCACGTTGTGGCCGTGGCGACACAGGTTCGATTCCTGTCTTGGGCATCTCTTTTGGCCGTGACCGGTAAAAAAAATATTTAAATCAGTCTATTGTAGACTTCATATTGCGCTGGAGACTTTTTAAAGTCTTTGTTTATGAAAAATATAAAATATATCGATCAGGATGAGATTCGAACTCACGCGGGGAAACCCCATTGGATTAGCAGTCCAACGCCTTAACCACTCGGCCACCTGATCACACGACACCAAATATGAATTTGCCTTTGTGCCAGAATTGCCAGACTCTAACGGCGTAAATTTGTGAGCTCGAATTCAGTTGTTGAAGAAACAACTCACTGATTAGCTGCCCTGTAGACATATTCTCTCGGCCCAAGTAGTATAGTGGTTAGTACTCCACGTTGTGGCCGTGGCGACACAGGTTCGATTCCTGTCTTGGGCATCTCTTTTGGCCGTGACCGGTAAAAAAAAATATTTAAATCAGTCTATTGTAGACTTCATATTGCGCTGGAGACTTTTTAAAGTCTTTGTTTATGAAAAATATAAAATATATCGATCAGGATGAGATTCGAACTCACGCGGGGAAACCCCATTGGATTAGCAGTCCAACGCCTTAACCACTCGGCCACCTGATCACACGACACCAAATATGAATTTGCCTTTGTGCCAGAATTGCCAGACTCTAACGGCGTAAATTTGTGAGCTCGAATTCAGTTGTTGAAGAAACAACTCACTGATTAGCTGCCCTGTAGACATATTCTCTCGGCCCAAGTAGTATAGTGGTTAGTACTCCACGTTGTGGCCGTGGCGACACAGGTTCGATTCCTGTCTTGGGCATCTCTTTTGGCCGTGACCGGTTTAAAAATGTTTAAATCAGTCTATTGTAGACTTCATATTGCGCTGGAGACTTTTTAAAGTGCATTTGTTCCAGAATTGCCAGACTCTAACGACGTAAATTTGTGAGCTCGAATTCAGTTGTTGAAGAAACAACTCACTGATTAGCTGCCCTGTAGACATATTCTCTCGGCCCAAGTAGTATAGTGGTTAGTACTCCACGTTGTGGCCGTGGCGACACAGGTTCGATTCCTGTCTTGGGCATCTCTTTTGGCCGTGACCGGTAAAAAAAAATATTTAAATCAGTCTATTGTAGACTTCATATTGCGCTGGAGACTTTTTAAAGTCTTTGTTTATGAAAAATATAAAATATATCGATCAGGATGAGATTCGAACTCACGCGGGGAAACCCCATTGGATTAGCAGTCCAACGCCTTAACCACTCGGCCACCTGATCACACGACACCAAATATGAATTTGCCTTTGTGCCAGAATTGCCAGACTCTAACGGCGTAAATTTGTGAGCTCGAATTCAGTTGTTGAAGAAACAACTCACTGATTAGCTGCCCTGTAGACATATTCTCTCGGCCCAAGTAGTATAGTGGTTAGTACTCCACGTTGTGGCCGTGGCGACACAGGTTCGATTCCTGTCTTGGGCATCTCTTTTGGCCGTGACCGGTTTAAAAATGTTTAAATCAGTCTATTGTAGACTTCATATTGCGCTGGAGACTTTTTAAAGTGCATTTGTGCCAGAATTGCCAGACTCTAACGGCGTAAATTTGTGAGCTCGAATTCAGTTGTTGAAGAAACAACTCACTGATTAGCTGCCCTGTAGACATATTCTCTCGGCCCAAGTAGTATAGTGGTTAGTACTCCACGTTGTGGCCGTGGCGACACAGGTTCGATTCCTGTCTTGGGCATCTCTTTTGGCCGTGACCGGTAAAAAAAAAAATTTAAATCAGTCTATTGTAGACTTCATATTGCGCTGGAGACTTTTTAAAGTCTTTGTTTATGAAAAATATAAAATATATCGATCAGGATGAGATTCGAACTCACGCGGGGAAACCCCATTGGATTAGCAGTCCAACGCCTTAACCACTCGGCCACCTGATCACACGACACCAAATATGAATTTGCCTTTGTGCCAGAATTGCCAGACTCTAACGGCGTAAATTTGTGAGCTCGAATTCAGTTGTTGAAGAAACAACTCACTGATTAGCTGCCCTGTAGACATATTCTCTCGGCCCAAGTAGTATAGTGGTTAGTACTCCACGTTGTGGCCGTGGCGACACAGGTTCGATTCCTGTCTTGGGCATCTCTTTTGGCCGTGACCGGTTTAAAAATGTTTAAATCAGTCTATTGTAGACTTCATATTGCGCTGGAGACTTTTTAAAGTGCATTTGTGCCAGAATTGCCAGACTCTAACGACGTAAATTTGTGAGCTCGAATTCAGTTGTTGAAGAAACAACTCACTGATTAGCTGCCCTGTAGACATATTCTCTCGGCCCAAGTAGTATAGTGGTTAGTACTCCACGTTGTGGCCGTGGCGACACAGGTTCGATTCCTGTCTTGGGCATCTCTTTTGGCCGTGACCGGTAAAAAAAATATTTAAATCAGTCTATTGTAGACTTCATATTGCGCTGGAGACTTTTTAAAGTCTTTGTTTATGAAAAATATAAAATATATCGATCAGGATGAGATTCGAACTCACGCGGGGAAACCCCATTGGATTAGCAGTCCAACGCCTTAACCACTCGGCCACCTGATCACACGACACCAAATATGAATTTGCCTTTGTGCCAGAATTGCCAGACTCTAACGGCGTAAATTTGTGAGCTCGAATTCAGTTGTTGAAGAAACAACTCACTGATTAGCTGCCCTGTAGACATATTCTCTCGGCCCAAGTAGTATAGTGGTTAGTACTCCACGTTGTGGCCGTGGCGACACAGGTTCGATTCCTGTCTTGGGCATCTCTTTTGGCCGTGACCGGTTTAAAAATGTTTAAATCAGTCTATTGTAGACTTCATATTGCGCTGGAGACTTTTTAAAGTGCATTTGTTCCAGAATTGCCAGACTCTAACGACGTAAATTTGTGAGCTCGAATTCAGTTGTTGAAGAAACAACTCACTGATTAGCTGCCCTGTAGACATATTCTCTCGGCCCAAGTAGTATAGTGGTTAGTACTCCACGTTGTGGCCGTGGCGACACAGGTTCGATTCCTGTCTTGGGCATCTCTTTTGGCCGTGACCGGTAAAAAAAAATATTTAAATCAGTCTATTGTAGACTTCATATTGCGCTGGAGACTTTTTAAAGTCTTTGTTTATGAAAAATATAAAATATATCGATCAGGATGAGATTCGAACTCACGCGGGGAAACCCCATTGGATTAGCAGTCCAACGCCTTAACCACTCGGCCACCTGATCACACGACACCAAATATGAATTTGCCTTTGTGCCAGAATTGCCAGACTCTAACGGCGTAAATTTGTGAGCTCGAATTCAGTTGTTGAAGAAACAACTCACTGATTAGCTGCCCTGTAGACATATTCTCTCGGCCCAAGTAGTATAGTGGTTAGTACTCCACGTTGTGGCCGTGGCGACACAGGTTCGATTCCTGTCTTGGGCATCTCTTTTGGCCGTGACCGGTTTAAAAATGTTTAAATCAGTCTATTGTAGACTTCATATTGCGCTGGAGACTTTTTAAAGTGCATTTGTTCCAGAATTGCCAGACTCTAACGACGTAAATTTGTGAGCTCGAATTCAGTTGTTGAAGAAACAACTCACTGATTAGCTGCCCTGTAGACATATTCTCTCGGCCCAAGTAGTATAGTGGTTAGTACTCCACGTTGTGGCCGTGGCGACACAGGTTCGATTCCTGTCTTGGGCATCTCTTTTGGCCGTGACCGGTAAAAAAAAATATTTAAATCAGTCTATTGTAGACTTCATATTGCGCTGGAGACTTTTTAAAGTCTTTGTTTATGAAAAATATAAAATATATCGATCAGGATGAGATTCGAACTCACGCGGGGAAACCCCATTGGATTAGCAGTCCAACGCCTTAACCACTCGGCCACCTGATCACACGACACCAAATATGAATTTGCCTTTGTGCCAGAATTGCCAGACTCTAACGGCGTAAATTTGTGAGCTCGAATTCAGTTGTTGAAGAAACAACTCACTGATTAGCTGCCCTGTAGACATATTCTCTCGGCCCAAGTAGTATAGTGGTTAGTACTCCACGTTGTGGCCGTGGCGACACAGGTTCGATTCCTGTCTTGGGCATCTCTTTTGGCCGTGACCGGTTTAAAAATGTTTAAATCAGTCTATTGTAGACTTCATATTGCGCTGGAGACTTTTTAAAGTGCATTTGTGCCAGAATTGCCAGACTCTAACGACGTAAATTTGTGAGCTCGAATTCAGTTGTTGAAGAAACAACTCACTGATTAGCTGCCCTGTAGACATATTCTCTCGGCCCAAGTAGTATAGTGGTTAGTACTCCACGTTGTGGCCGTGGCGACACAGGTTCGATTCCTGTCTTGGGCATCTCTTTTGGCCGTGACCGGTAAAAAAAAATATTTAAATCAGTCTATTGTAGACTTCATATTGCGCTGGAGACTTTTTAAAGTCTTTGTTTATGAAAAATATAAAATATATCGATCAGGATGAGATTCGAACTCACGCGGGGAAACCCCATTGGATTAGCAGTCCAACGCCTTAACCACTCGGCCACCTGATCACACGACACCAAATATGAATTTGCCTTTGTGCCAGAATTGCCAGACTCTAACGGCGTAAATTTGTGAGCTCGAATTCAGTTGTTGAAGAAACAACTCACTGATTAGCTGCCCTGTAGACATATTCTCTCGGCCCAAGTAGTATAGTGGTTAGTACTCCACGTTGTGGCCGTGGCGACACAGGTTCGATTCCTGTCTTGGGCATCTCTTTTGGCCGTGACCGGTAAAAAAAAATATTTAAATCAGTCTATTGTAGACTTCATATTGCGCTGGAGACTTTTTAAAGTCTTTGTTTATGAAAAATATAAAATATATCGATCAGGATGAGATTCGAACTCACGCGGGGAAACCCCATTGGATTAGCAGTCCAACGCCTTAACCACTCGGCCACCTGATCACACGACACCAAATATGAATTTGCCTTTGTGCCAGAATTGCCAGACTCTAACGGCGTAAATTTGTGAGCTCGAATTCAGTTGTTGAAGAAACAACTCACTGATTAGCTGCCCTGTAGACATATTCTCTCGGCCCAAGTAGTATAGTGGTTAGTACTCCACGTTGTGGCCGTGGCGACACAGGTTCGATTCCTGTCTTGGGCATCTCTTTTGGCCGTGACCGGTTTAAAAATGTTTAAATCAGTCTATTGTAGACTTCATATTGCGCTGGAGACTTTTTAAAGTGCATTTGTGCCAGAATTGCCAGACTCTAACGGCGTAAATTTGTGAGCTCGAATTCAGTTGTTGAAGAAACAACTCACTGATTAGCTGCCCTGTAGACATATTCTCTCGGCCCAAGTAGTATAGTGGTTAGTACTCCACGTTGTGGCCGTGGCGACACAGGTTCGATTCCTGTCTTGGGCATCTCTTTTGGCCGTGACCGGTAAAAAAAAAATTTAAATCAGTCTATTGTAGACTTCATATTGCGCTGGAGACTTTTTAAAGTCTTTGTTTATGAAAAATATAAAATATATCGATCAGGATGAGATTCGAACTCACGCGGGGAAACCCCATTGGATTAGCAGTCCAACGCCTTAACCACTCGGCCACCTGATCACACGACACCAAATATGAATTTGCCTTTGTGCCAGAATTGCCAGACTCTAACGGCGTAAATTTGTGAGCTCGAATTCAGTTGTTGAAGAAACAACTCACTGATTAGCTGCCCTGTAGACATATTCTCTCGGCCCAAGTAGTATAGTGGTTAGTACTCCACGTTGTGGCCGTGGCGACACAGGTTCGATTCCTGTCTTGGGCATCTCTTTTGGCCGTGACCGGTAAAAAAAATATTTAAATCAGTCTATTGTAGACTTCATATTGCGCTGGAGACTTTTTAAAGTCTTTGTTTATGAAAAATATAAAATATATCGATCAGGATGAGATTCGAACTCACGCGGGGAAACCCCATTGGATTAGCAGTCCAACGCCTTAACCACTCGGCCACCTGATCACACGACACCAAATATGAATTTGCCTTTGTGCCAGAATTGCCAGACTCTAACGGCGTAAATTTGTGAGCTCGAATTCAGTTGTTGAAGAAACAACTCACTGATTAGCTGCCCTGTAGACATATTCTCTCGGCCCAAGTAGTATAGTGGTTAGTACTCCACGTTGTGGCCGTGGCGACACAGGTTCGATTCCTGTCTTGGGCATCTCTTTTGGCCGTGACCGGTTTAAAAATGTTTAAATCAGTCTATTGTAGACTTCATATTGCGCTGGAGACTTTTTAAAGTGCATTTGTTCCAGAATTGCCAGACTCTAACGACGTAAATTTGTGAGCTCGAATTCAGTTGTTGAAGAAACAACTCACTGATTAGCTGCCCTGTAGACATATTCTCTCGGCCCAAGTAGTATAGTGGTTAGTACTCCACGTTGTGGCCGTGGCGACACAGGTTCGATTCCTGTCTTGGGCATCTCTTTTGGCCGTGACCGGTAAAAAAAAATATTTAACTCAGTCTATTGTAGACTTCATATTGCGCTGGAGACTTTTTAAAGTCTTTGTTTATGAAAAATATAAAATATATCGATCAGGATGAGATTCGAACTCACGCGGGGAAACCCCATTGGATTAGCAGTCCAACGCCTTAACCACTCGGCCACCTGATCACACGACACCAAATATGAATTTGCCTTTGTGCCAGAATTGCCAGACTCTAACGGCGTAAATTTGTGAGCTCGAATTCAGTTGTTGAAGAAACAACTCACTGATTAGCTGCCCTGTAGACATATTCTCTCGGCCCAAGTAGTATAGTGGTTAGTACTCCACGTTGTGGCCGTGGCGACACAGGTTCGATTCCTGTCTTGGGCATCTCTTTTGGCCGTGACCGGTTTAAAAATGTTTAAATCAGTCTATTGTAGACTTCATATTGCGCTGGAGACTTTTTAAAGTGCATTTGTGCCAGAATTGCCAGACTCTAACGGCGTAAATTTGTGAGCTCGAATTCAGTTGTTGAAGAAACAACTCACTGATTAGCTGCCCTGTAGACATATTCTCTCGGCCCAAGTAGTATAGTGGTTAGTACTCCACGTTGTGGCCGTGGCGACACAGGTTCGATTCCTGTCTTGGGCATCTCTTTTGGCCGTGACCGGTAAAAAAAAATATTTAAATCAGTCTATTGTAGACTTCATATTGCGCTGGAGACTTTTTAAAGTCTTTGTTTATGAAAAATATAAAATATTTCGATCAGGATGAGATTCGAACTCACGCGGGGAAACCCCATTGGATTAGCAGTCCAACGCCTTAACCACTCGGCCACCTGATCACACGACACCAAATATGAATTTGCCTTTGTGCCAGAATTGCCAGACTCTAACGGCGTAAATTTGTGAGCTCGAATTCAGTTGTTGAAGAAACAACTCACTGATTAGCTGCCCTGTAGACATATTCTCTCGGCCCAAGTAGTATAGTGGTTAGTACTCCACGTTGTGGCCGTGGCGACACAGGTTCGATTCCTGTCTTGGGCATCTCTTTTGGCCGTGACCGGTTTAAAAATGTTTAAATCAGTCTATTGTAGACTTCATATTGCGCTGGAGACTTTTTAAAGTGCATTTGTGCCAGAATTGCCAGACTCTAACGACGTAAATTTGTGAGCTCGAATTCAGTTGTTGAAGAAACAACTCACTGATTAGCTGCCCTGTAGACATATTCTCTCGGCCCAAGTAGTATAGTGGTTAGTACTCCACGTTGTGGCCGTGGCGACACAGGTTCGATTCCTGTCTTGGGCATCTCTTTTGGCCGTGACCGGTAAAAAAAAAAATTTAACTCAGTCTATTGTAGACTTCATATTGCGCTGGAGACTTTTTAAAGTCTTTGTTTATGAAAAATATAAAATATATCGATCAGGATGAGATTCGAACTCACGCGGGGAAACCCCATTGGATTAGCAGTCCAACGCCTTAACCACTCGGCCACCTGATCACACGACACCAAATATGAATTTGCCTTTGTGCCAGAATTGCCAGACTCTAACGGCGTAAATTTGTGAGCTCGAATTCAGTTGTTGAAGAAACAACTCACTGATTAGCTGCCCTGTAGACATATTCTCTCGGCCCAAGTAGTATAGTGGTTAGTACTCCACGTTGTGGCCGTGGCGACACAGGTTCGATTCCTGTCTTGGGCATCTCTTTTGGCCGTGACCGGTAAAAAAAATATTTAAATCAGTCTATTGTAGACTTCATATTGCGCTGGAGACTTTTTAAAGTCTTTGTTTATGAAAAATATAAAATATATCGATCAGGATGAGATTCGAACTCACGCGGGGAAACCCCATTGGATTAGCAGTCCAACGCCTTAACCACTCGGCCACCTGATCACACGACACCAAATATGAATTTGCCTTTGTGCCAGAATTGCCAGACTCTAACGGCGTAAATTTGTGAGCTCGAATTCAGTTGTTGAAGAAACAACTCACTGATTAGCTGCCCTGTAGACATATTCTCTCGGCCCAAGTAGTATAGTGGTTAGTACTCCACGTTGTGGCCGTGGCGACACAGGTTCGATTCCTGTCTTGGGCATCTCTTTTGGCCGTGACCGGTTTAAAAATGTTTAAATCAGTCTATTGTAGACTTCATATTGCGCTGGAGACTTTTTAAAGTGCATTTGTGCCAGAATTGCCAGACTCTAACGGCGTAAATTTGTGAGCTCGAATTCAGTTGTTGAAGAAACAACTCACTGATTAGCTGCCCTGTAGACATATTCTCTCGGCCCAAGTAGTATAGTGGTTAGTACTCCACGTTGTGGCCGTGGCGACACAGGTTCGATTCCTGTCTTGGGCATCTCTTTTGGCCGTGACCGGTAAAAAAAAATATTTAAATCAGTCTATTGTAGACTTCATATTGCGCTGGAGACTTTTTAAAGTCTTTGTTTATGAAAAATATAAAATATATCGATCAGGATGAGATTCGAACTCACGCGGGGAAACCCCATTGGATTAGCAGTCCAACGCCTTAACCACTCGGCCACCTGATCACACGACACCAAATATGAATTTGCCTTTGTGCCAGAATTGCCAGACTCTAACGGCGTAAATTTGTGAGCTCGAATTCAGTTGTTGAAGAAACAACTCACTGATTAGCTGCCCTGTAGACATATTCTCTCGGCCCAAGTAGTATAGTGGTTAGTACTCCACGTTGTGGCCGTGGCGACACAGGTTCGATTCCTGTCTTGGGCATCTCTTTTGGCCGTGACCGGTTTAAAAATGTTTAAATCAGTCTATTGTAGACTTCATATTGCGCTGGAGACTTTTTAAAGTGCATTTGTGCCAGAATTGCCAGACTCTAACGACGTAAATTTGTGAGCTCGAATTCAGTTGTTGAAGAAACAACTCACTGATTAGCTGCCCTGTAGACATATTCTCTCGGCCCAAGTAGTATAGTGGTTAGTACTCCACGTTGTGGCCGTGGCGACACAGGTTCGATTCCTGTCTTGGGCATCTCTTTTGGCCGTGACCGGTAAAAAAAAATATTTAAATCAGTCTATTGTAGACTTCATATTGCGCTGGAGACTTTTTAAAGTCTTTGTTTATGAAAAATATAAAATATATCGATCAGGATGAGATTCGAACTCACGCGGGGAAACCCCATTGGATTAGCAGTCCAACGCCTTAACCACTCGGCCACCTGATCACACGACACCAAATATGAATTTGCCTTTGTGCCAGAATTGCCAGACTCTAACGGCGTAAATTTGTGAGCTCGAATTCAGTTGTTGAAGAAACAACTCACTGATTAGCTGCCCTGTAGACATATTCTCTCGGCCCAAGTAGTATAGTGGTTAGTACTCCACGTTGTGGCCGTGGCGACACAGGTTCGATTCCTGTCTTGGGCATCTCTTTTGGCCGTGACCGGTAAAAAAAAATATTTAAATCAGTCTATTGTAGACTTCATATTGCGCTGGAGACTTTTTAAAGTCTTTGTTTATGAAAAATATAAAATATATCGATCAGGATGAGATTCGAACTCACGCGGGGAAACCCCATTGGATTAGCAGTCCAACGCCTTAACCACTCGGCCACCTGATCACACGACACCAAATATGAATTTGCCTTTGTGCCAGAATTGCCAGACTCTAACGGCGTAAATTTGTGAGCTCGAATTCAGTTGTTGAAGAAACAACTCACTGATTAGCTGCCCTGTAGACATATTCTCTCGGCCCAAGTAGTATAGTGGTTAGTACTCCACGTTGTGGCCGTGGCGACACAGGTTCGATTCCTGTCTTGGGCATCTCTTTTGGCCGTGACCGGTAAAAAAAATATTTAAATCAGTCTATTGTAGACTTCATATTGCGCTGGAGACTTTTTAAAGTCTTTGTTTATGAAAAATATAAAATATATCGATCAGGATGAGATTCGAACTCACGCGGGGAAACCCCATTGGATTAGCAGTCCAACGCCTTAACCACTCGGCCACCTGATCACACGACACCAAATATGAATTTGCCTTTGTGCCAGAATTGCCAGACTCTAACGGCGTAAATTTGTGAGCTCGAATTCAGTTGTTGAAGAAACAACTCACTGATTAGCTGCCCTGTAGACATATTCTCTCGGCCCAAGTAGTATAGTGGTTAGTACTCCACGTTGTGGCCGTGGCGACACAGGTTCGATTCCTGTCTTGGGCATCTCTTTTGGCCGTGACCGGTAAAAAAAATATTTAAATCAGTCTATTGTAGACTTCATATTGCGCTGGAGACTTTTTAAAGTCTTTGTTTATGAAAAATATAAAATATATCGATCAGGATGAGATTCGAACTCACGCGGGGAAACCCCATTGGATTAGCAGTCCAACGCCTTAACCACTCGGCCACCTGATCACACGACACCAAATATGAATTTGCCTTTGTGCCAGAATTGCCAGACTCTAACGGCGTAAATTTGTGAGCTCGAATTCAGTTGTTGAAGAAACAACTCACTGATTAGCTGCCCTGTAGACATATTCTCTCGGCCCAAGTAGTATAGTGGTTAGTACTCCACGTTGTGGCCGTGGCGACACAGGTTCGATTCCTGTCTTGGGCATCTCTTTTGGCCGTGACCGGTTTAAAAATGTTTAAATCAGTCTATTGTAGACTTCATATTGCGCTGGAGACTTTTTAAAGTGCATTTGTTCCAGAATTGCCAGACTCTAACGACGTAAATTTGTGAGCTCGAATTCAGTTGTTGAAGAAACAACTCACTGATTAGCTGCCCTGTAGACATATTCTCTCGGCCCAAGTAGTATAGTGGTTAGTACTCCACGTTGTGGCCGTGGCGACACAGGTTCGATTCCTGTCTTGGGCATCTCTTTTGGCCGTGACCGGTAAAAAAAAATATTTAAATCAGTCTATTGTAGACTTCATATTGCGCTGGAGACTTTTTAAAGTCTTTGTTTATGAAAAATATAAAATATATCGATCAGGATGAGATTCGAACTCACGCGGGGAAACCCCATTGGATTAGCAGTCCAACGCCTTAACCACTCGGCCACCTGATCACACGACACCAAATATGAATTTGCCTTTGTGCCAGAATTGCCAGACTCTAACGGCGTAAATTTGTGAGCTCGAATTCAGTTGTTGAAGAAACAACTCACTGATTAGCTGCCCTGTAGACATATTCTCTCGGCCCAAGTAGTATAGTGGTTAGTACTCCACGTTGTGGCCGTGGCGACACAGGTTCGATTCCTGTCTTGGGCATCTCTTTTGGCCGTGACCGGTAAAAAAAATATTTAAATCAGTCTATTGTAGACTTCATATTGCGCTGGAGACTTTTTAAAGTCTTTGTTTATGAAAAATATAAAATATATCGATCAGGATGAGATTCGAACTCACGCGGGGAAACCCCATTGGATTAGCAGTCCAACGCCTTAACCACTCGGCCACCTGATCACACGACACCAAATATGAATTTGCCTTTGTGCCAGAATTGCCAGACTCTAACGGCGTAAATTTGTGAGCTCGAATTCAGTTGTTGAAGAAACAACTCACTGATTAGCTGCCCTGTAGACATATTCTCTCGGCCCAAGTAGTATAGTGGTTAGTACTCCACGTTGTGGCCGTGGCGACACAGGTTCGATTCCTGTCTTGGGCATCTCTTTTGGCCGTGACCGGTAAAAAAAAATATTTAAATCAGTCTATTGTAGACTTCATATTGCGCTGGAGACTTTTTAAAGTCTTTGTTTATGAAAAATATAAAATATATCGATCAGGATGAGATTCGAACTCACGCGGGGAAACCCCATTGGATTAGCAGTCCAACGCCTTAACCACTCGGCCACCTGATCACACGACACCAAATATGAATTTGCCTTTGTGCCAGAATTGCCAGACTCTAACGGCGTAAATTTGTGAGCTCGAATTCAGTTGTTGAAGAAACAACTCACTGATTAGCTGCCCTGTAGACATATTCTCTCGGCCCAAGTAGTATAGTGGTTAGTACTCCACGTTGTGGCCGTGGCGACACAGGTTCGATTCCTGTCTTGGGCATCTCTTTTGGCCGTGACCGGTTTAAAAATGTTTAAATCAGTCTATTGTAGACTTCATATTGCGCTGGAGACTTTTTAAAGTGCATTTGTTCCAGAATTGCCAGACTCTAACGACGTAAATTTGTGAGCTCGAATTCAGTTGTTGAAGAAACAACTCACTGATTAGCTGCCCTGTAGACATATTCTCTCGGCCCAAGTAGTATAGTGGTTAGTACTCCACGTTGTGGCCGTGGCGACACAGGTTCGATTCCTGTCTTGGGCATCTCTTTTGGCCGTGACCGGTAAAAAAAAATATTTAAATCAGTCTATTGTAGACTTCATATTGCGCTGGAGACTTTTTAAAGTCTTTGTTTATGAAAAATATAAAATATATCGATCAGGATGAGATTCGAACTCACGCGGGGAAACCCCATTGGATTAGCAGTCCAACGCCTTAACCACTCGGCCACCTGATCACACGACACCAAATATGAATTTGCCTTTGTGCCAGAATTGCCAGACTCTAACGGCGTAAATTTGTGAGCTCGAATTCAGTTGTTGAAGAAACAACTCACTGATTAGCTGCCCTGTAGACATATTCTCTCGGCCCAAGTAGTATAGTGGTTAGTACTCCACGTTGTGGCCGTGGCGACACAGGTTCGATTCCTGTCTTGGGCATCTCTTTTGGCCGTGACCGGTAAAAAAAATATTTAAATCAGTCTATTGTAGACTTCATATTGCGCTGGAGACTTTTTAAAGTCTTTGTTTATGAAAAATATAAAATATATCGATCAGGATGAGATTCGAACTCACGCGGGGAAACCCCATTGGATTAGCAGTCCAACGCCTTAACCACTCGGCCACCTGATCACACGACACCAAATATGAATTTGCCTTTGTGCCAGAATTGCCAGACTCTAACGGCGTAAATTTGTGAGCTCGAATTCAGTTGTTGAAGAAACAACTCACTGATTAGCTGCCCTGTAGACATATTCTCTCGGCCCAAGTAGTATAGTGGTTAGTACTCCACGTTGTGGCCGTGGCGACACAGGTTCGATTCCTGTCTTGGGCATCTCTTTTGGCCGTGACCGGTAAAAAAAAATATTTAAATCAGTCTATTGTAGACTTCATATTGCGCTGGAGACTTTTTAAAGTCTTTGTTTATGAAAAATATAAAATATATCGATCAGGATGAGATTCGAACTCACGCGGGGAAACCCCATTGGATTAGCAGTCCAACGCCTTAACCACTCGGCCACCTGATCACACGACACCAAATATGAATTTGCCTTTGTGCCAGAATTGCCAGACTCTAACGGCGTAAATTTGTGAGCTCGAATTCAGTTGTTGAAGAAACAACTCACTGATTAGCTGCCCTGTAGACATATTCTCTCGGCCCAAGTAGTATAGTGGTTAGTACTCCACGTTGTGGCCGTGGCGACACAGGTTCGATTCCTGTCTTGGGCATCTCTTTTGGCCGTGACCGGTAAAAAAAATATTTAAATCAGTCTATTGTAGACTTCATATTGCGCTGGAGACTTTTTAAAGTCTTTGTTTATGAAAAATATAAAATATATCGATCAGGATGAGATTCGAACTCACGCGGGGAAACCCCATTGGATTAGCAGTCCAACGCCTTAACCACTCGGCCACCTGATCACACGACACCAAATATGAATTTGCCTTTGTGCCAGAATTGCCAGACTCTAACGGCGTAAATTTGTGAGCTCGAATTCAGTTGTTGAAGAAACAACTCACTGATTAGCTGCCCTGTAGACATATTCTCTCGGCCCAAGTAGTATAGTGGTTAGTACTCCACGTTGTGGCCGTGGCGACACAGGTTCGATTCCTGTCTTGGGCATCTCTTTTGGCCGTGACCGGTTTAAAAATGTTTAAATCAGTCTATTGTAGACTTCATATTGCGCTGGAGACTTTTTAAAGTGCATTTGTTCCAGAATTGCCAGACTCTAACGACGTAAATTTGTGAGCTCGAATTCAGTTGTTGAAGAAACAACTCACTGATTAGCTGCCCTGTAGACATATTCTCTCGGCCCAAGTAGTATAGTGGTTAGTACTCCACGTTGTGGCCGTGGCGACACAGGTTCGATTCCTGTCTTGGGCATCTCTTTTGGCCGTGACCGGTAAAAAAAAATATTTAAATCAGTCTATTGTAGACTTCATATTGCGCTGGAGACTTTTTAAAGTCTTTGTTTATGAAAAATATAAAATATATCGATCAGGATGAGATTCGAACTCACGCGGGGAAACCCCATTGGATTAGCAGTCCAACGCCTTAACCACTCGGCCACCTGATCACACGACACCAAATATGAATTTGCCTTTGTGCCAGAATTGCCAGACTCTAACGGCGTAAATTTGTGAGCTCGAATTCAGTTGTTGAAGAAACAACTCACTGATTAGCTGCCCTGTAGACATATTCTCTCGGCCCAAGTAGTATAGTGGTTAGTACTCCACGTTGTGGCCGTGGCGACACAGGTTCGATTCCTGTCTTGGGCATCTCTTTTGGCCGTGACCGGTAAAAAAAATATTTAAATCAGTCTATTGTAGACTTCATATTGCGCTGGAGACTTTTTAAAGTCTTTGTTTATGAAAAATATAAAATATATCGATCAGGATGAGATTCGAACTCACGCGGGGAAACCCCATTGGATTAGCAGTCCAACGCCTTAACCACTCGGCCACCTGATCACACGACACCAAATATGAATTTGCCTTTGTGCCAGAATTGCCAGACTCTAACGGCGTAAATTTGTGAGCTCGAATTCAGTTGTTGAAGAAACAACTCACTGATTAGCTGCCTGTAGACATATTCTCTCGGCCCAAGTAGTATAGTGGTTAGTACTCCACGTTGTGGCCGTGGCGACACAGGTTCGATTCCTGTCTTGGGCATCTCTTTTGGCCGTGACCGGTTTAAAAATGTTTAAATCAGTCTATTGTAGACTTCATATTGCGCTGGAGACTTTTTAAAGTGCATTTGTGCCAGAATTGCCAGACTCTAACGGCGTAAATTTGTGAGCTCGAATTCAGTTGTTGAAGAAACAACTCACTGATTAGCTGCCCTGTAGACATATTCTCTCGGCCCAAGTAGTATAGTGGTTAGTACTCCACGTTGTGGCCGTGGCGACACAGGTTCGATTCCTGTCTTGGGCATCTCTTTTGGCCGTGACCGGTAAAAAAAAATATTTAAATCAGTCTATTGTAGACTTCATATTGCGCTGGAGACTTTTTAAAGTCTTTGTTTATGAAAAATATAAAATATATCGATCAGGATGAGATTCGAACTCACGCGGGGAAACCCCATTGGATTAGCAGTCCAACGCCTTAACCACTCGGCCACCTGATCACACGACACCAAATATGAATTTGCCTTTGTGCCAGAATTGCCAGACTCTAACGGCGTAAATTTGTGAGCTCGAATTCAGTTGTTGAAGAAACAACTCACTGATTAGCTGCCCTGTAGACATATTCTCTCGGCCCAAGTAGTATAGTGGTTAGTACTCCACGTTGTGGCCGTGGCGACACAGGTTCGATTCCTGTCTTGGGCATCTCTTTTGGCCGTGACCGGTTTAAAAATGTTTAAATCAGTCTATTGTAGACTTCATATTGCGCTGGAGACTTTTTAAAGTGCATTTGTGCCAGAATTGCCAGACTCTAACGACGTAAATTTGTGAGCTCGAATTCAGTTGTTGAAGAAACAACTCACTGATTAGCTGCCCTGTAGACATATTCTCTCGGCCCAAGTAGTATAGTGGTTAGTACTCCACGTTGTGGCCGTGGCGACACAGGTTCGATTCCTGTCTTGGGCATCTCTTTTGGCCGTGACCGGTAAAAAAAAATATTTAAATCAGTCTATTGTAGACTTCATATTGCGCTGGAGACTTTTTAAAGTCTTTGTTTATGAAAAATATAAAATATATCGATCAGGATGAGATTCGAACTCACGCGGGGAAACCCCATTGGATTAGCAGTCCAACGCCTTAACCACTCGGCCACCTGATCACACGACACCAAATATGAATTTGCCTTTGTGCCAGAATTGCCAGACTCTAACGGCGTAAATTTGTGAGCTCGAATTCAGTTGTTGAAGAAACAACTCACTGATTAGCTGCCCTGTAGACATATTCTCTCGGCCCAAGTAGTATAGTGGTTAGTACTCCACGTTGTGGCCGTGGCGACACAGGTTCGATTCCTGTCTTGGGCATCTCTTTTGGCCGTGACCGGTAAAAAAAATATTTAAATCAGTCTATTGTAGACTTCATATTGCGCTGGAGACTTTTTAAAGTCTTTGTTTATGAAAAATATAAAATATATCGATCAGGATGAGATTCGAACTCACGCGGGGAAACCCCATTGGATTAGCAGTCCAACGCCTTAACCACTCGGCCACCTGATCACACGACACCAAATATGAATTTGCCTTTGTGCCAGAATTGCCAGACTCTAACGGCGTAAATTTGTGAGCTCGAATTCAGTTGTTGAAGAAACAACTCACTGATTAGCTGCCTGTAGACATATTCTCTCGGCCCAAGTAGTATAGTGGTTAGTACTCCACGTTGTGGCCGTGGCGACACAGGTTCGATTCCTGTCTTGGGCATCTCTTTTGGCCGTGACCGGTTTAAAAATGTTTAAATCAGTCTATTGTAGACTTCATATTGCGCTGGAGACTTTTTAAAGTGCATTTGTTCCAGAATTGCCAGACTCTAACGACGTAAATTTGTGAGCTCGAATTCAGTTGTTGAAGAAACAACTCACTGATTAGCTGCCCTGTAGACATATTCTCTCGGCCCAAGTAGTATAGTGGTTAGTACTCCACGTTGTGGCCGTGGCGACACAGGTTCGATTCCTGTCTTGGGCATCTCTTTTGGCCGTGACCGGTAAAAAAAAATATTTAAATCAGTCTATTGTAGACTTCATATTGCGCTGGAGACTTTTTAAAGTCTTTGTTTATGAAAAATATAAAATATATCGATCAGGATGAGATTCGAACTCACGCGGGGAAACCCCATTGGATTAGCAGTCCAACGCCTTAACCACTCGGCCACCTGATCACACGACACCAAATATGAATTTGCCTTTGTGCCAGAATTGCCAGACTCTAACGGCGTAAATTTGTGAGCTCGAATTCAGTTGTTGAAGAAACAACTCACTGATTAGCTGCCCTGTAGACATATTCTCTCGGCCCAAGTAGTATAGTGGTTAGTACTCCACGTTGTGGCCGTGGCGACACAGGTTCGATTCCTGTCTTGGGCATCTCTTTTGGCCGTGACCGGTAAAAAAAATATTTAAATCAGTCTATTGTAGACTTCATATTGCGCTGGAGACTTTTTAAAGTCTTTGTTTATGAAAAATATAAAATATATCGATCAGGATGAGATTCGAACTCACGCGGGGAAACCCCATTGGATTAGCAGTCCAACGCCTTAACCACTCGGCCACCTGATCACACGACACCAAATATGAATTTGCCTTTGTGCCAGAATTGCCAGACTCTAACGGCGTAAATTTGTGAGCTCGAATTCAGTTGTTGAAGAAACAACTCACTGATTAGCTGCCTGTAGACATATTCTCTCGGCCCAAGTAGTATAGTGGTTAGTACTCCACGTTGTGGCCGTGGCGACACAGGTTCGATTCCTGTCTTGGGCATCTCTTTTGGCCGTGACCGGTTTAAAAATGTTTAAATCAGTCTATTGTAGACTTCATATTGCGCTGGAGACTTTTTAAAGTGCATTTGTGCCAGAATTGCCAGACTCTAACGGCGTAAATTTGTGAGCTCGAATTCAGTTGTTGAAGAAACAACTCACTGATTAGCTGCCCTGTAGACATATTCTCTCGGCCCAAGTAGTATAGTGGTTAGTACTCCACGTTGTGGCCGTGGCGACACAGGTTCGATTCCTGTCTTGGGCATCTCTTTTGGCCGTGACCGGAAAAAAAATATTTAAATCAGTCTATTGTAGACTTCATATTGCGCTGGAGACTTTTTAAAGTGCATTTGTGCCAGAATTGCCAGACTCTAACGACGTAAATTTGTGAGCTCGAATTCAGTTGTTGAAGAAACAACTCACTGATTAGCTGCCCTGTAGACATATTCTCTCGGCCCAAGTAGTATAGTGGTTAGTACTCCACGTTGTGGCCGTGGCGACACAGGTTCGATTCCTGTCTTGGGCATCTCTTTTGGCCGTGACCGGTTTAAAAATGTTTAAATCAGTCTATTGTAGACTTCATATTGCGCTGGAGACTTTTTAAAGTGCATTTGTGCCAGAATTGCCAGACTCTAACGACGTAAATTTGTGAGCTCGAATTCAGTTGTTGAAGAAACAACTCACTGATTAGCTGCCCTGTAGACATATTCTCTCGGCCCAAGTAGTATAGTGGTTAGTACTCCACGTTGTGGCCGTGGCGACACAGGTTCGATTCCTGTCTTGGGCATCTCTTTTGGCCGTGACCGGTAAAAAAAAAATTTAAATCAGTCTATTGTAGACTTCATATTGCGCTGGAGACTTTTTAAAGTCTTTGTTTATGAAAAATATAAAATATATCGATCAGGATGAGATTCGAACTCACGCGGGGAAACCCCATTGGATTAGCAGTCCAACGCCTTAACCACTCGGCCACCTGATCACACGACACCAAATATGAATTTGCCTTTGTGCCAGAATTGCCAGACTCTAACGGCGTAAATTTGTGAGCTCGAATTCAGTTGTTGAAGAAACAACTCACTGATTAGCTGCCCTGTAGACATATTCTCTCGGCCCAAGTAGTATAGTGGTTAGTACTCCACGTTGTGGCCGTGGCGACACAGGTTCGATTCCTGTCTTGGGCATCTCTTTTGGCCGTGACCGGTAAAAAAAATATTTAAATCAGTCTATTGTAGACTTCATATTGCGCTGGAGACTTTTTAAAGTCTTTGTTTATGAAAAATATAAAATATATCGATCAGGATGAGATTCGAACTCACGCGGGGAAACCCCATTGGATTAGCAGTCCAACGCCTTAACCACTCGGCCACCTGATCACACGACACCAAATATGAATTTGCCTTTGTGCCAGAATTGCCAGACTCTAACGGCGTAAATTTGTGAGCTCGAATTCAGTTGTTGAAGAAACAACTCACTGATTAGCTGCCTGTAGACATATTCTCTCGGCCCAAGTAGTATAGTGGTTAGTACTCCACGTTGTGGCCGTGGCGACACAGGTTCGATTCCTGTCTTGGGCATCTCTTTTGGCCGTGACCGGTAAAAAAAAATATTTAAATCAGTCTATTGTAGACTTCATATTGCGCTGGAGACTTTTTAAAGTCTTTGTTTATGAAAAATATAAAATATATCGATCAGGATGAGATTCGAACTCACGCGGGGAAACCCCATTGGATTAGCAGTCCAACGCCTTAACCACTCGGCCACCTGATCACACGACACCAAATATGAATTTGCCTTTGTGCCAGAATTGCCAGACTCTAACGGCGTAAATTTGTGAGCTCGAATTCAGTTGTTGAAGAAACAACTCACTGATTAGCTGCCCTGTAGACATATTCTCTCGGCCCAAGTAGTATAGTGGTTAGTACTCCACGTTGTGGCCGTGGCGACACAGGTTCGATTCCTGTCTTGGGCATCTCTTTTGGCCGTGACCGGTAAAAAAAAAAATTTAAATCAGTCTATTGTAGACTTCATATTGCGCTGGAGACTTTTTAAAGTCTTTGTTTATGAAAAATATAAAATATATCGATCAGGATGAGATTCGAAATCACGCGGGGAAACCCCATTGGATTAGCAGTCCAACGCCTTAACCACTCGGCCACCTGATCACACGACACCAAATATGAATTTGCCTTTGTGCCAGAATTGCCAGACTCTAACGGCGTAAATTTGTGAGCTCGAATTCAGTTGTTGAAGAAACAACTCACTGATTAGCTGCCCTGTAGACATATTCTCTCGGCCCAAGTAGTATAGTGGTTAGTACTCCACGTTGTGGCCGTGGCGACACAGGTTCGATTCCTGTCTTGGGCATCTCTTTTGGCCGTGACCGGTAAAAAAAATATTTAAATCAGTCTATTGTAGACTTCATATTGCGCTGGAGACTTTTTAAAGTCTTTGTTTATGAAAAATATAAAATATATCGATCAGGATGAGATTCGAACTCACGCGGGGAAACCCCATTGGATTAGCAGTCCAACGCCTTAACCACTCGGCCACCTGATCACACGACACCAAATATGAATTTGCCTTTGTGCCAGAATTGCCAGACTCTAACGGCGTAAATTTGTGAGCTCGAATTCAGTTGTTGAAGAAACAACTCACTGATTAGCTGCCTGTAGACATATTCTCTCGGCCCAAGTAGTATAGTGGTTAGTACTCCACGTTGTGGCCGTGGCGACACAGGTTCGATTCCTGTCTTGGGCATCTCTTTTGGCCGTGACCGGTTTAAAAATGTTTAAATCAGTCTATTGTAGACTTCATATTGCGCTGGAGACTTTTTAAAGTGCATTTGTGCCAGAATTGCCAGACTCTAACGGCGTAAATTTGTGAGCTCGAATTCAGTTGTTGAAGAAACAACTCACTGATTAGCTGCCCTGTAGACATATTCTCTCGGCCCAAGTAGTATAGTGGTTAGTACTCCACGTTGTGGCCGTGGCGACACAGGTTCGATTCCTGTCTTGGGCATCTCTTTTGGCCGTGACCGGTAAAAAAAATATTTAAATCAGTCTATTGTAGACTTCATATTGCGCTGGAGACTTTTTAAAGTCTTTGTTTATGAAAAATATAAAATATATCGATCAGGATGAGATTCGAACTCACGCGGGGAAACCCCATTGGATTAGCAGTCCAACGCCTTAACCACTCGGCCACCTGATCACACGACACCAAATATGAATTTGCCTTTGTGCCAGAATTGCCAGACTCTAACGGCGTAAATTTGTGAGCTCGAATTCAGTTGTTGAAGAAACAACTCACTGATTAGCTGCCCTGTAGACATATTCTCTCGGCCCAAGTAGTATAGTGGTTAGTACTCCACGTTGTGGCCGTGGCGACACAGGTTCGATTCCTGTCTTGGGCATCTCTTTTGGCCGTGACCGGTTTAAAAATGTTTAAATCAGTCTATTGTAGACTTCATATTGCGCTGGAGACTTTTTAAAGTGCATTTGTGCCAGAATTGCCAGACTCTAACGGCGTAAATTTGTGAGCTCGAATTCAGTTGTTGAAGAAACAACTCACTGATTAGCTGCCCTGTAGACATATTCTCTCGGCCCAAGTAGTATAGTGGTTAGTACTCCACGTTGTGGCCGTGGCGACACAGGTTCGATTCCTGTCTTGGGCATCTCTTTTGGCCGTGACCGGTAAAAAAAAATATTTAAATCAGTCTATTGTAGACTTCATATTGCGCTGGAGACTTTTTAAAGTCTTTGTTTATGAAAAATATAAAATATATCGATCAGGATGAGATTCGAACTCACGCGGGGAAACCCCATTGGATTAGCAGTCCAACGCCTTAACCACTCGGCCACCTGATCACACGACACCAAATATGAATTTGCCTTTGTGCCAGAATTGCCAGACTCTAACGGCGTAAATTTGTGAGCTCGAATTCAGTTGTTGAAGAAACAACTCACTGATTAGCTGCCCTGTAGACATATTCTCTCGGCCCAAGTAGTATAGTGGTTAGTACTCCACGTTGTGGCCGTGGCGACACAGGTTCGATTCCTGTCTTGGGCATCTCTTTTGGCCGTGACCGGTAAAAAAAATATTTAAATCAGTCTATTGTAGACTTCATATTGCGCTGGAGACTTTTTAAAGTCTTTGTTTATGAAAAATATAAAATATATCGATCAGGATGAGATTCGAACTCACGCGGGGAAACCCCATTGGATTAGCAGTCCAACGCCTTAACCACTCGGCCACCTGATCACACGACACCAAATATGAATTTGCCTTTGTGCCAGAATTGCCAGACTCTAACGGCGTAAATTTGTGAGCTCGAATTCAGTTGTTGAAGAAACAACTCACTGATTAGCTGCCTGTAGACATATTCTCTCGGCCCAAGTAGTATAGTGGTTAGTACTCCACGTTGTGGCCGTGGCGACACAGGTTCGATTCCTGTCTTGGGCATCTCTTTTGGCCGTGACCGGTAAAAAAAAATATTTAAATCAGTCTATTGTAGACTTCATATTGCGCTGGAGACTTTTTAAAGTCTTTGTTTATGAAAAATATAAAATATATCGATCAGGATGAGATTCGAACTCACGCGGGGAAACCCCATTGGATTAGCAGTCCAACGCCTTAACCACTCGGCCACCTGATCACACGACACCAAATATGAATTTGCCTTTGTGCCAGAATTGCCAGACTCTAACGGCGTAAATTTGTGAGCTCGAATTCAGTTGTTGAAGAAACAACTCACTGATTAGCTGCCCTGTAGACATATTCTCTCGGCCCAAGTAGTATAGTGGTTAGTACTCCACGTTGTGGCCGTGGCGACACAGGTTCGATTCCTGTCTTGGGCATCTCTTTTGGCCGTGACCGGTAAAAAAAAATATTTAAATCAGTCTATTGTAGACTTCATATTGCGCTGGAGACTTTTTAAAGTCTTTGTTTATGAAAAATATAAAATATATCGATCAGGATGAGATTCGAACTCACGCGGGGAAACCCCATTGGATTAGCAGTCCAACGCCTTAACCACTCGACCAACCTGATCACACGACACCAAATATGAATTTGCCTTTGTGCCAGAATTGCCAGACTCTAACGGCGTAAATTTGTGAGCTCGAATTCAGTTGTTGAAGAAACAACTCACTGATTAGCTGCCCTGTAGACATATTCTCTCGGCCCAAGTAGTATAGTGGTTAGTACTCCACGTTGTGGCCGTGGCGACACAGGTTCGATTCCTGTCTTGGGCATCTCTTTTGGCCGTGACCGGTAAAAAAAAATATTTAAATCAGTCTATTGTAGACTTCATATTGCGCTGGAGACTTTTTAAAGCCTTGTTTATGAAAAATATAAAATATATCGATCAGGATGAGATTCGAACTTACGCGGGGAAACCCCATTGGATTAGCAGTCCAACGCCTTAACCACTCGGCCACCTGATCACACGACACCAAATATGAATTTGCCTTTGTGCCAGAATTGCCAGACTCTAACGGCGTAAATTTGTGAGCTCGAATTCAGTTGTTGAAGAAACAACTCACTGATTAGCTGCCCTGTAGACATATTCTCTCGGCCCAAGTAGTATAGTGGTTAGTACTCCACGTTGTGGCCGTGGCGACACAGGTTCGATTCCTGTCTTGGGCATCTCTTTTGGCCGTGACCGGTAAAAAAAAAATTTAAATCAGTCTATTGTAGACTTCATATTGCGCTGGAGACTTTTTAAAGTCTTTGTTTATGAAAAATATAAAATATATCGATCAGGATGAGATTCGAAATCACGCGGGGAAACCCCATTGGATTAGCAGTCCAACGCCTTAACCACTCGGCCACCTGATCACACGACACCAAATATGAATTTGCCTTTGTGCCAGAATTGCCAGACTCTAACGGCGTAAATTTGTGAGCTCGAATTCAGTTGTTGAAGAAACAACTCACTGATTAGCTGCCTGTAGACATATTCTCTCGGCCCAAGTAGTATAGTGGTTAGTACTCCACGTTGTGGCCGTGGCGACACAGGTTCGATTCCTGTCTTGGGCATCTCTTTTGGCCGTGACCGGTTTAAAAATGTTTAAATCAGTCTATTGTAGACTTCATATTGCGCTCTAGACTTTTTAAAGTGCATTTGTGCCAGAATTGCCAGACTCTAACGGCGTAAATTTGTGAGCTCGAATTCAGTTGTTGAAGAAACAACTCACTGATTAGCTGCCCTGTAGACATATTCTCTCGGCCCAAGTAGTATAGTGGTTAGTACTCCACGTTGTGGCCGTGGCGACACAGGTTCGATTCCTGTCTTGGGCATCTCTTTTGGCCGTGACCGGTAAAAAAAATATTTAAATCAGTCTATTGTAGACTTCATATTGCGCTGGAGACTTTTTAAAGTCTTTGTTTATGAAAAATATAAAATATATCGATCAGGATGAGATTCGAACTCACGCGGGGAAACCCCATTGGATTAGCAGTCCAACGCCTTAACCACTCGGCCACCTGATCACACGACACCAAATATGAATTTGCCTTTGTGCCAGAATTGCCAGACTCTAACGGCGTAAATTTGTGAGCTCGAATTCAGTTGTTGAAGAAACAACTCACTGATTAGCTGCCCTGTAGACATATTCTCTCGGCCCAAGTAGTATAGTGGTTAGTACTCCACGTTGTGGCCGTGGCGACACAGGTTCGATTCCTGTCTTGGGCATCTCTTTTGGCCGTGACCGGTTTAAAAATGTTTAAATCAGTCTATTGTAGACTTCATATTGCGCTGGAGACTTTTTAAAGTGCATTTGTGCCAGAATTGCCAGACTCTAACGGCGTAAATTTGTGAGCTCGAATTCAGTTGTTGAAGAAACAACTCACTGATTAGCTGCCCTGTAGACATATTCTCTCGGCCCAAGTAGTATAGTGGTTAGTACTCCACGTTGTGGCCGTGGCGACACAGGTTCGATTCCTGTCTTGGGCATCTCTTTTGGCCGTGACCGGTAAAAAAAAATATTTAAATCAGTCTATTGTAGACTTCATATTGCGCTGGAGACTTTTTAAAGTCTTTGTTTATGAAAAATATAAAATATATCGATCAGGATGAGATTCGAACTCACGCGGGGAAACCCCATTGGATTAGCAGTCCAACGCCTTAACCACTCGGCCACCTGATCACACGACACCAAATATGAATTTGCCTTTGTGCCAGAATTGCCAGACTCTAACGGCGTAAATTTGTGAGCTCGAATTCAGTTGTTGAAGAAACAACTCACTGATTAGCTGCCCTGTAGACATATTCTCTCGGCCCAAGTAGTATAGTGGTTAGTACTCCACGTTGTGGCCGTGGCGACACAGGTTCGATTCCTGTCTTGGGCATCTCTTTTGGCCGTGACCGGTAAAAAAAATATTTAAATCAGTCTATTGTAGACTTCATATTGCGCTGGAGACTTTTTAAAGTCTTTGTTTATGAAAAATATAAAATATATCGATCAGGATGAGATTCGAACTCACGCGGGGAAACCCCATTGGATTAGCAGTCCAACGCCTTAACCACTCGGCCACCTGATCACACGACACCAAATATGAATTTGCCTTTGTGCCAGAATTGCCAGACTCTAACGGCGTAAATTTGTGAGCTCGAATTCAGTTGTTGAAGAAACAACTCACTGATTAGCTGCCTGTAGACATATTCTCTCGGCCCAAGTAGTATAGTGGTTAGTACTCCACGTTGTGGCCGTGGCGACACAGGTTCGATTCCTGTCTTGGGCATCTCTTTTGGCCGTGACCGGTAAAAAAAAATATTTAAATCAGTCTATTGTAGACTTCATATTGCGCTGGAGACTTTTTAAAGTCTTTGTTTATGAAAAATATAAAATATATCGATCAGGATGAGATTCGAACTCACGCGGGGAAACCCCATTGGATTAGCAGTCCAACGCCTTAACCACTCGGCCACCTGATCACACGACACCAAATATGAATTTGCCTTTGTGCCAGAATTGCCAGACTCTAACGGCGTAAATTTGTGAGCTCGAATTCAGTTGTTGAAGAAACAACTCACTGATTAGCTGCCTGTAGACATATTCTCTCGGCCCAAGTAGTATAGTGGTTAGTACTCCACGTTGTGGCCGTGGCGACACAGGTTCGATTCCTGTCTTGGGCATCTCTTTTGGCCGTGACCGGTAAAAAAAAATATTTAAATCAGTCTATTGTAGACTTCATATTGCGCTGGAGACTTTTTAAAGTCTTTGTTTATGAAAAATATAAAATATATCGATCAGGATGAGATTCGAACTCACGCGGGGAAACCCCATTGGATTAGCAGTCCAACGCCTTAACCACTCGGCCACCTGATCACACGACACCAAATATGAATTTGCCTTTGTGCCAGAATTGCCAGACTCTAACGGCGTAAATTTGTGAGCTCGAATTCAGTTGTTGAAGAAACAACTCACTGATTAGCTGCCCTGTAGACATATTCTCTCGGCCCAAGTAGTATAGTGGTTAGTACTCCACGTTGTGGCCGTGGCGACACAGGTTCGATTCCTGTCTTGGGCATCTCTTTTGGCCGTGACCGGTAAAAAAAAATATTTAAATCAGTCTATTGTAGACTTCATATTGCGCTGGAGACTTTTTAAAGTCTTTGTTTATGAAAAAATAAAATATATCGATCAGGATGAGATTCGAACTACGCGGGGAAACCCCATTGGATTAGCAGTCCAACGCCTTAACCACTCGGCCACCTGATCACACGACACCAAATATGAATTTGCCTTTGTGCCAGAATTGCCAGACTCTAACGGCGTAAATTTGTGAGCTCGAATTCAGTTGTTGAAGAAACAACTCACTGATTAGCTGCCCTGTAGACATATTCTCTCGGCCCAAGTAGTATAGTGGTTAGTACTCCACGTTGTGGCCGTGGCGACACAGGTTCGATTCCTGTCTTGGGCATCTCTTTTGGCCGTGACCGGTAAAAAAAAAATTTAAATCAGTCTATTGTAGACTTCATATTGCGCTGGAGACTTTTTAAAGTCTTTGTTTATGAAAAATATAAAATATATCGATCAGGATGAGATTCGAACTCACGCGGGGAAACCCCATTGGATTAGCAGTCCAACGCCTTAACCACTCGGCCACCTGATCACACGACACCAAATATGAATTTGCCTTTGTGCCAGAATTGCCAGACTCTAACGGCGTAAATTTGTGAGCTCGAATTCAGTTGTTGAAGAAACAACTCACTGATTAGCTGCCCTGTAGACATATTCTCTCGGCCCAAGTAGTATAGTGGTTAGTACTCCACGTTGTGGCCGTGGCGACACAGGTTCGATTCCTGTCTTGGGCATCTCTTTTGGCCGTGACCGGTAAAAAAAATATTTAAATCAGTCTATTGTAGACTTCATATTGCGCTGGAGACTTTTTAAAGTCTTTGTTTATGAAAAATATAAAATATATCGATCAGGATGAGATTCGAACTCACGCGGGGAAACCCCATTGGATTAGCAGTCCAACGCCTTAACCACTCGGCCACCTGATCACACGACACCAAATATGAATTTGCCTTTGTGCCAGAATTGCCAGACTCTAACGGCGTAAATTTGTGAGCTCGAATTCAGTTGTTGAAGAAACAACTCACTGATTAGCTGCCTGTAGACATATTCTCTCGGCCCAAGTAGTATAGTGGTTAGTACTCCACGTTGTGGCCGTGGCGACACAGGTTCGATTCCTGTCTTGGGCATCTCTTTTGGCCGTGACCGGTTTAAAAATGTTTAAATCAGTCTATTGTAGACTTCATATTGCGCTCTAGACTTTTTAAAGTGCATTTGTGCCAGAATTGCCAGACTCTAACGGCGTAAATTTGTGAGCTCGAATTCAGTTGTTGAAGAAACAACTCACTGATTAGCTGCCCTGTAGACATATTCTCTCGGCCCAAGTAGTATAGTGGTTAGTACTCCACGTTGTGGCCGTGGCGACACAGGTTCGATTCCTGTCTTGGGCATCTCTTTTGGCCGTGACCGGTTTAAAAATGTTTAAATCAGTCTATTGTAGACTTCATATTGCGCTGGAGACTTTTTAAAGTGCATTTGTGCCAGAATTGCCAGACTCTAACGGCGTAAATTTGTGAGCTCGAATTCAGTTGTTGAAGAAACAACTCACTGATTAGCTGCCCTGTAGACATATTCTCTCGGCCCAAGTAGTATAGTGGTTAGTACTCCACGTTGTGGCCGTGGCGACACAGGTTCGATTCCTGTCTTGGGCATCTCTTTTGGCCGTGACCGGTAAAAAAAAATATTTAAATCAGTCTATTGTAGACTTCATATTGCGCTGGAGACTTTTTAAAGTCTTTGTTTATGAAAAATATAAAATATTCGATCAGGATGAGATTCGAACTCACGCGGGGAAACCCCATTGGATTAGCAGTCCAACGCCTTAACCACTCGGCCACCTGATCACACGACACCAAATATGAATTTGCCTTTGTGCCAGAATTGCCAGACTCTAACGGCGTAAATTTGTGAGCTCGAATTCAGTTGTTGAAGAAACAACTCACTGATTAGCTGCCCTGTAGACATATTCTCTCGGCCCAAGTAGTATAGTGGTTAGTACTCCACGTTGTGGCCGTGGCGACACAGGTTCGATTCCTGTCTTGGGCATCTCTTTTGGCCGTGACCGGTAAAAAAAATATTTAAATCAGTCTATTGTAGACTTCATATTGCGCTGGAGACTTTTTAAAGTCTTTGTTTATGAAAAATATAAAATATATCGATCAGGATGAGATTCGAACTCACGCGGGGAAACCCCATTGGATTAGCAGTCCAACGCCTTAACCACTCGGCCACCTGATCACACGACACCAAATATGAATTTGCCTTTGTGCCAGAATTGCCAGACTCTAACGGCGTAAATTTGTGAGCTCGAATTCAGTTGTTGAAGAAACAACTCACTGATTAGCTGCCTGTAGACATATTCTCTCGGCCCAAGTAGTATAGTGGTTAGTACTCCACGTTGTGGCCGTGGCGACACAGGTTCGATTCCTGTCTTGGGCATCTCTTTTGGCCGTGACCGGTTTAAAAATGTTTAAATCAGTCTATTGTAGACTTCATATTGCGCTGGAGACTTTTTAAAGTCTTTGTTTATGAAAAATATAAAATATATCGATCAGGATGAGATTCGAACTCACGCGGGGAAACCCCATTGGATTAGCAGTCCAACGCCTTAACCACTCGGCCACCTGATCACACGACACCAAATATGAATTTGCCTTTGTGCCAGAATTGCCAGACTCTAACGGCGTAAATTTGTGAGCTCGAATTCAGTTGTTGAAGAAACAACTCACTGATTAGCTGCCTGTAGACATATTCTCTCGGCCCAAGTAGTATAGTGGTTAGTACTCCACGTTGTGGCCGTGGCGACACAGGTTCGATTCCTGTCTTGGGCATCTCTTTTGGCCGTGACCGGTAAAAAAAAATATTTAAATCAGTCTATTGTAGACTTCATATTGCGCTGGAGACTTTTTAAAGTCTTTGTTTATGAAAAATATAAAATATATCGATCAGGATGAGATTCGAACTCACGCGGGAAACCCCATTGGATTAGCAGTCCAACGCCTTAACCACTCGACCACCTGATCACACGACACCAAATATGAATTTGCCTTTGTGCCAGAATTGCCAGACTCTAACGGCGTAAATTTGTGAGCTCGAATTCAGTTGTTGAAGAAACAACTCACTGATTAGCTGCCCTGTAGACATATTCTCTCGGCCCAAGTAGTATAGTGGTTAGTACTCCACGTTGTGGCCGTGGCGACACAGGTTCGATTCCTGTCTTGGGCATCTCTTTTGGCCGTGACCGGTAAAAAAAAATATTTAAATCAGTCTATTGTAGACTTAATATTGCGCTGGAGACTTTTTAAAGCCTATGTTTATGAAAAACATAAAATATATCGATCAGGATGAGATTCGAACTCACGCGGGGAAACCCCATTGGATTAGCAGTCCAACGCCTTAACCACTCGGCCACCTGATCACACGACACCAAATATGAATTTGCCTTTGTGCCAGAATTGCCAGACTCTAACGGCGTAAATTTGTGAGCTCGAATTCAGTTGTTGAAGAAACAACTCACTGATTAGCTGCCCTGTAGACATATTCTCTCGGCCCAAGTAGTATAGTGGTTAGTACTCCACGTTGTGGCCGTGGCGACACAGGTTCGATTCCTGTCTTGGGCATCTCTTTTGGCCGTGACCGGTAAAAAAAAAATTTAAATCAGTCTATTGTAGACTTCATATTGCGCTGGAGACTTTTTAAAGTCTTTGTTTATGAAAAATATAAAATATATCGATCAGGATGAGATTCGAACTCACGCGGGGAAACCCCATTGGATTAGCAGTCCAACGCCTTAACCACTCGGCCACCTGATCACACGACACCAAATATGAATTTGCCTTTGTGCCAGAATTGCCAGACTCTAACGGCGTAAATTTGTGAGCTCGAATTCAGTTGTTGAAGAAACAACTCACTGATTAGCTGCCTGTAGACATATTCTCTCGGCCCAAGTAGTATAGTGGTTAGTACTCCACGTTGTGGCCGTGGCGACACAGGTTCGATTCCTGTCTTGGGCATCTCTTTTGGCCGTGACCGGTTTAAAAATGTTTAAATCAGTCTATTGTAGACTTCATATTGCGCTCTAGACTTTTTAAAGTGCATTTGTGCCAGAATTGCCAGACTCTAACGGCGTAAATTTGTGAGCTCGAATTCAGTTGTTGAAGAAACAACTCACTGATTAGCTGCCCTGTAGACATATTCTCTCGGCCCAAGTAGTATAGTGGTTAGTACTCCACGTTGTGGCCGTGGCGACACAGGTTCGATTCCTGTCTTGGGCATCTCTTTTGGCCGTGACCGGTAAAAAAAAATATTTAAATCAGTCTATTGTAGACTTCATATTGCGCTGGAGACTTTTTAAAGTCTTTGTTTATGAAAAATATAAAATATTTCGATCAGGATGAGATTCGAACTCACGCGGGGAAACCCCATTGGATTAGCAGTCCAACGCCTTAACCACTCGGCCACCTGATCACACGACACCAAATATGAATTTGCCTTTGTGCCAGAATTGCCAGACTCTAACGGCGTAAATTTGTGAGCTCGAATTCAGTTGTTGAAGAAACAACTCACTGATTAGCTGCCCTGTAGACATATTCTCTCGGCCCAAGTAGTATAGTGGTTAGTACTCCACGTTGTGGCCGTGGCGACACAGGTTCGATTCCTGTCTTGGGCATCTCTTTTGGCCGTGACCGGTAAAAAAAATATTTAAATCAGTCTATTGTAGACTTCATATTGCGCTGGAGACTTTTTAAAGTCTTTGTTTATGAAAAATATAAAATATATCGATCAGGATGAGATTCGAACTCACGCGGGGAAACCCCATTGGATTAGCAGTCCAACGCCTTAACCACTCGGCCACCTGATCACACGACACCAAATATGAATTTGCCTTTGTGCCAGAATTGCCAGACTCTAACGGCGTAAATTTGTGAGCTCGAATTCAGTTGTTGAAGAAACAACTCACTGATTAGCTGCCTGTAGACATATTCTCTCGGCCCAAGTAGTATAGTGGTTAGTACTCCACGTTGTGGCCGTGGCGACACAGGTTCGATTCCTGTCTTGGGCATCTCTTTTGGCCGTGACCGGTAAAAAAAAATATTTAAATCAGTCTATTGTAGACTTCATATTGCGCTGGAGACTTTTTAAAGTCTTTGTTTATGAAAAATATAAAATATATCGATCAGGATGAGATTCGAACTCACGCGGGGAAACCCCATTGGATTAGCAGTCCAACGCCTTAACCACTCGGCCACCTGATCACACGACACCAAATATGAATTTGCCTTTGTGCCAGAATTGCCAGACTCTAACGGCGTAAATTTGTGAGCTCGAATTCAGTTGTTGAAGAAACAACTCACTGATTAGCTGCCCTGTAGACATATTCTCTCGGCCCAAGTAGTATAGTGGTTAGTACTCCACGTTGTGGCCGTGGCGACACAGGTTCGATTCCTGTCTTGGGCATCTCTTTTGGCCGTGACCGGTAAAAAAAATATTTAAATCAGTCTATTGTAGACTTCATATTGCGCTGGAGACTTTTTAAAGTCTTTGTTTATGAAAAATATAAAATATATCGATCAGGATGAGATTCGAACTCACGCGGGGAAACCCCATTGGATTAGCAGTCCAACGCCTTAACCACTCGGCCACCTGATCACACGACACCAAATATGAATTTGCCTTTGTGCCAGAATTGCCAGACTCTAACGGCGTAAATTTGTGAGCTCGAATTCAGTTGTTGAAGAAACAACTCACTGATTAGCTGCCTGTAGACATATTCTCTCGGCCCAAGTAGTATAGTGGTTAGTACTCCACGTTGTGGCCGTGGCGACACAGGTTCGATTCCTGTCTTGGGCATCTCTTTTGGCCGTGACCGGTTTAAAAATGTTTAAATCAGTCTATTGTAGACTTCATATTGCGCTGGAGACTTTTTAAAGTGCATTTGTGCCAGAATTGCCAGACTCTAACGGCGTAAATTTGTGAGCTCGAATTCAGTTGTTGAAGAAACAACTCACTGATTAGCTGCCCTGTAGACATATTCTCTCGGCCCAAGTAGTATAGTGGTTAGTACTCCACGTTGTGGCCGTGGCGACACAGGTTCGATTCCTGTCTTGGGCATCTCTTTTGGCCGTGACCGGTAAAAAAAATATTTAAATCAGTCTATTGTAGACTTCATATTGCGCTGGAGACTTTTTAAAGTCTTTGTTTATGAAAAATATAAAATATATCGATCAGGATGAGATTCGAACTCACGCGGGGAAACCCCATTGGATTAGCAGTCCAACGCCTTAACCACTCGGCCACCTGATCACACGACACCAAATATGAATTTGCCTTTGTGCCAGAATTGCCAGACTCTAACGGCGTAAATTTGTGAGCTCGAATTCAGTTGTTGAAGAAACAACTCACTGATTAGCTGCCCTGTAGACATATTCTCTCGGCCCAAGTAGTATAGTGGTTAGTACTCCACGTTGTGGCCGTGGCGACACAGGTTCGATTCCTGTCTTGGGCATCTCTTTTGGCCGTGACCGGTTTAAAAATGTTTAAATCAGTCTATTGTAGACTTCATATTGCGCTGGAGACTTTTTAAAGTGCATTTGTGCCAGAATTGCCAGACTCTAACGGCGTAAATTTGTGAGCTCGAATTCAGTTGTTGAAGAAACAACTCACTGATTAGCTGCCCTGTAGACATATTCTCTCGGCCCAAGTAGTATAGTGGTTAGTACTCCACGTTGTGGCCGTGGCGACACAGGTTCGATTCCTGTCTTGGGCATCTCTTTTGGCCGTGACCGGTAAAAAAAAATATTTAAATCAGTCTATTGTAGACTTCATATTGCGCTGGAGACTTTTTAAAGTCTTTGTTTATGAAAAATATAAAATATTTCGATCAGGATGAGATTCGAACTCACGCGGGGAAACCCCATTGGATTAGCAGTCCAACGCCTTAACCACTCGGCCACCTGATCACACGACACCAAATATGAATTTGCCTTTGTGCCAGAATTGCCAGACTCTAACGGCGTAAATTTGTGAGCTCGAATTCAGTTGTTGAAGAAACAACTCACTGATTAGCTGCCCTGTAGACATATTCTCTCGGCCCAAGTAGTATAGTGGTTAGTACTCCACGTTGTGGCCGTGGCGACACAGGTTCGATTCCTGTCTTGGGCATCTCTTTTGGCCGTGACCGGTAAAAAAAATATTTAAATCAGTCTATTGTAGACTTCATATTGCGCTGGAGACTTTTTAAAGTCTTTGTTTATGAAAAATATAAAATATATCGATCAGGATGAGATTCGAACTCACGCGGGGAAACCCCATTGGATTAGCAGTCCAACGCCTTAACCACTCGGCCACCTGATCACACGACACCAAATATGAATTTGCCTTTGTGCCAGAATTGCCAGACTCTAACGGCGTAAATTTGTGAGCTCGAATTCAGTTGTTGAAGAAACAACTCACTGATTAGCTGCCTGTAGACATATTCTCTCGGCCCAAGTAGTATAGTGGTTAGTACTCCACGTTGTGGCCGTGGCGACACAGGTTCGATTCCTGTCTTGGGCATCTCTTTTGGCCGTGACCGGTAAAAAAAAATATTTAAATCAGTCTATTGTAGACTTCATATTGCGCTGGAGACTTTTTAAAGTCTTTGTTTATGAAAAATATAAAATATATCGATCAGGATGAGATTCGAACTCACGCGGGGAAACCCCATTGGATTAGCAGTCCAACGCCTTAACCACTCGACCACCTGATCACACGACACCAAATATGAATTTGCCTTTGTGCCAGAATTGCCAGACTCTAACGGCGTAAATTTGTGAGCTCGAATTCAGTTGTTGAAGAAACAACTCACTGATTAGCTGCCCTGTAGACATATTCTCTCGGCCCAAGTAGTATAGTGGTTAGTACTCCACGTTGTGGCCGTGGCGACACAGGTTCGATTCCTGTCTTGGGCATCTCTTTTGGCCGTGACCGGTAAAAAAAATATTTAAATCAGTCTATTGTAGACTTCATATTGCGCTGGAGACTTTTTAAAGTCTTTGTTTATGAAAAATATAAAATATATCGATCAGGATGAGATTCGAACTCACGCGGGGAAACCCCATTGGATTAGCAGTCCAACGCCTTAACCACTCGGCCACCTGATCACACGACACCAAATATGAATTTGCCTTTGTGCCAGAATTGCCAGACTCTAACGGCGTAAATTTGTGAGCTCGAATTCAGTTGTTGAAGAAACAACTCACTGATTAGCTGCCTGTAGACATATTCTCTCGGCCCAAGTAGTATAGTGGTTAGTACTCCACGTTGTGGCCGTGGCGACACAGGTTCGATTCCTGTCTTGGGCATCTCTTTTGGCCGTGACCGGTAAAAAAAAATATTTAAATCAGTCTATTGTAGACTTCATATTGCGCTGGAGACTTTTTAAAGTCTTTGTTTATGAAAAATATAAAATATATCGATCAGGATGAGATTCGAACTCACGCGGGGAAACCCCATTGGATTAGCAGTCCAACGCCTTAACCACTCGACCACCTGATCACACGACACCAAATATGAATTTGCCTTTGTGCCAGAATTGCCAGACTCTAACGGCGTAAATTTGTGAGCTCGAATTCAGTTGTTGAAGAAACAACTCACTGATTAGCTGCCCTGTAGACATATTCTCTCGGCCCAAGTAGTATAGTGGTTAGTACTCCACGTTGTGGCCGTGGCGACACAGGTTCGATTCCTGTCTTGGGCATCTCTTTTGGCCGTGACCGGTAAAAAAAAATATTTAAATCAGTCTATTGTAGACTTCATATTGCGCTGGAGACTTTTTAAAGTCTTTGTTTATGAAAAACATAAAATATATCGATCAGGATGAGATTCGAACTTACGCGGGGAAACCCCATTGGATTAGCAGTCCAACGCCTTAACCACTCGGCCACCTGATCACACGACACCAAATATGAATTTGCCTTTGTGCCAGAATTGCCAGACTCTAACGGCGTAAATTTGTGAGCTCGAATTCAGTTGTTGAAGAAACAACTCACTGATTAGCTGCCCTGTAGACATATTCTCTCGGCCCAAGTAGTATAGTGGTTAGTACTCCACGTTGTGGCCGTGGCGACACAGGTTCGATTCCTGTCTTGGGCATCTCTTTTGGCCGTGACCGGTAAAAAAAAATATTTAAATCAGTCTATTGTAGACTTCATATTGCGCTGGAGACTTTTTAAAGTCTTTGTTTATGAAAAATATAAAATATATCGATCAGGATGAGATTCGAACTCACGCGGGGAAACCCCATTGGATTAGCAGTCCAACGCCTTAACCACTCGGCAACCTGATCACACGACACCAAATATGAATTTGCCTTTGTGCCAGAATTGCCAGACTCTAACGGCGTAAATTTGTGAGCTCGAATTCAGTTGTTGAAGAAACAACTCACTGATTAGCTGCCCTGTAGACATATTCTCTCGGCCCAAGTAGTATAGTGGTTAGTACTCCACGTTGTGGCCGTGGCGACACAGGTTCGATTCCTGTCTTGGGCATCTCTTTTGGCCGTGACCGGTAAAAAAAAATATTTAAATCAGTCTATTGTAGACTTCATATTGCGCTGGAGACTTTTTAAAGTCTTTGTTTATGAAAAATATAAAATATATCGATCAGGATGAGATTCGAACTCACGCGGGGAAACCCCATTGGATTAGCAGTCCAACGCCTTAACCACTCGGCCACCTGATCACACGACACCAAATATGAATTTGCCTTTGTGCCAGAATTGCCAGACTCTAACGGCGTAAATTTGTGAGCTCGAATTCAGTTGTTGAAGAAACAACTCACTGATTAGCTGCCCTGTAGACATATTCTCTCGGCCCAAGTAGTATAGTGGTTAGTACTCCACGTTGTGGCCGTGGCGACACAGGTTCGATTCCTGTCTTGGGCATCTCTTTTGGCCGTGACCGGTAAAAAAAAAAATTTAAATCAGTCTATTGTAGACTTCATATTGCGCTGGAGACTTTTTAAAGTCTTTGTTTATGAAAAATATAAAATATATCGATCAGGATGAGATTCGAACTCACGCGGGGAAACCCCATTGGATTAGCAGTCCAACGCCTTAACCACTCGGCCACCTGATCACACGACACCAAATATGAATTTGCCTTTGTGCCAGAATTGCCAGACTCTAACGGCGTAAATTTGTGAGCTCGAATTCAGTTGTTGAAGAAACAACTCACTGATTAGCTGCCCTGTAGACATATTCTCTCGGCCCAAGTAGTATAGTGGTTAGTACTCCACGTTGTGGCCGTGGCGACACAGGTTCGATTCCTGTCTTGGGCATCTCTTTTGGCCGTGACCGGTAAAAAAAATATTTAAATCAGTCTATTGTAGACTTCATATTGCGCTGGAGACTTTTTAAAGTCTTTGTTTATGAAAAATATAAAATATATCGATCAGGATGAGATTCGAACTCACGCGGGGAAACCCCATTGGATTAGCAGTCCAACGCCTTAACCACTCGGCCACCTGATCACACGACACCAAATATGAATTTGCCTTTGTGCCAGAATTGCCAGACTCTAACGGCGTAAATTTGTGAGCTCGAATTCAGTTGTTGAAGAAACAACTCACTGATTAGCTGCCCTGTAGACATATTCTCTCGGCCCAAGTAGTATAGTGGTTAGTACTCCACGTTGTGGCCGTGGCGACACAGGTTCGATTCCTGTCTTGGGCATCTCTTTTGGCCGTGACCGGTAAAAAAAATATTTAAATCAGTCTATTGTAGACTTCATATTGCGCTGGAGACTTTTTAAAGTCTTTGTTTATGAAAAATATAAAATATATCGATCAGGATGAGATTCGAACTCACGCGGGGAAACCCCATTGGATTAGCAGTCCAACGCCTTAACCACTCGGCCACCTGATCACACGACACCAAATATGAATTTGCCTTTGTGCCAGAATTGCCAGACTCTAACGGCGTAAATTTGTGAGCTCGAATTCAGTTGTTGAAGAAACAACTCACTGATTAGCTGCCCTGTAGACATATTCTCTCGGCCCAAGTAGTATAGTGGTTAGTACTCCACGTTGTGGCCGTGGCGACACAGGTTCGATTCCTGTCTTGGGCATCTCTTTTGGCCGTGACCGGTAAAAAAAAATATTTAAATCAGTCTATTGTAGACTTCATATTGCGCTGGAGACTTTTTAAAGTCTTTGTTTATGAAAAATATAAAATATATCGATCAGGATGAGATTCGAACTCACGCGGGGAAACCCCATTGGATTAGCAGTCCAACGCCTTAACCACTCGGCCACCTGATCACACGACACCAAATATGAATTTGCCTTTGTGCCAGAATTGCCAGACTCTAACGGCGTAAATTTGTGAGCTCGAATTCAGTTGTTGAAGAAACAACTCACTGATTAGCTGCCTGTAGACATATTCTCTCGGCCCAAGTAGTATAGTGGTTAGTACTCCACGTTGTGGCCGTGGCGACACAGGTTCGATTCCTGTCTTGGGCATCTCTTTTGGCCGTGACCGGTAAAAAAAATATTTAAATCAGTCTATTGTAGACTTCATATTGCGCTGGAGACTTTTTAAAGTCTTTGTTTATGAAAAACATAAAATATATCGATCAGGATGAGATTCGAACTCACGCGGGGAAACCCCATTGGATTAGCAGTCCAACGCCTTAACCACTCGGCCACCTGATCACACGACACCAAATATGAATTTGCCTTTGTGCCAGAATTGCCAGACTCTAACGGCGTAAATTTGTGAGCTCGAATTCAGTTGTTGAAGAAACAACTCACTGATTAGCTGCCCTGTAGACATATTCTCTCGGCCCAAGTAGTATAGTGGTTAGTACTCCACGTTGTGGCCGTGGCGACACAGGTTCGATTCCTGTCTTGGGCATCTCTTTTGGCCGTGACCGGTAAAAAAAAAATTTAAATCAGTCTATTGTAGACTTCATATTGCGCTGGAGACTTTTTAAAGTCTTTGTTTATGAAAAATATAAAATATATCGATCAGGATGAGATTCGAAATCACGCGGGGAAACCCCATTGGATTAGCAGTCCAACGCCTTAACCACTCGGCCACCTGATCACACGACACCAAATATGAATTTGCCTTTGTGCCAGAATTGCCAGACTCTAACGGCGTAAATTTGTGAGCTCGAATTCAGTTGTTGAAGAAACAACTCACTGATTAGCTGCCCTGTAGACATATTCTCTCGGCCCAAGTAGTATAGTGGTTAGTACTCCACGTTGTGGCCGTGGCGACACAGGTTCGATTCCTGTCTTGGGCATCTCTTTTGGCCGTGACCGGTAAAAAAAATATTTAAATCAGTCTATTGTAGACTTCATATTGCGCTGGAGACTTTTTAAAGTCTTTGTTTATGAAAAATATAAAATATATCGATCAGGATGAGATTCGAACTCACGCGGGGAAACCCCATTGGATTAGCAGTCCAACGCCTTAACCACTCGGCCACCTGATCACACGACACCAAATATGAATTTGCCTTTGTGCCAGAATTGCCAGACTCTAACGGCGTAAATTTGTGAGCTCGAATTCAGTTGTTGAAGAAACAACTCACTGATTAGCTGCCCTGTAGACATATTCTCTCGGCCCAAGTAGTATAGTGGTTAGTACTCCACGTTGTGGCCGTGGCGACACAGGTTCGATTCCTGTCTTGGGCATCTCTTTTGGCCGTGACCGGTAAAAAAAATATTTAAATCAGTCTATTGTAGACTTCATATTGCGCTGGAGACTTTTTAAAGTCTTTGTTTATGAAAAATATAAAATATATCGATCAGGATGAGATTCGAACTCACGCGGGGAAACCCCATTGGATTAGCAGTCCAACGCCTTAACCACTCGGCCACCTGATCACACGACACCAAATATGAATTTGCCTTTGTGCCAGAATTGCCAGACTCTAACGGCGTAAATTTGTGAGCTCGAATTCAGTTGTTGAAGAAACAACTCACTGATTAGCTGCCCTGTAGACATATTCTCTCGGCCCAAGTAGTATAGTGGTTAGTACTCCACGTTGTGGCCGTGGCGACACAGGTTCGATTCCTGTCTTGGGCATCTCTTTTGGCCGTGACCGGTAAAAAAAAATATTTAAATCAGTCTATTGTAGACTTCATATTGCGCTGGAGACTTTTTAAAGTCTTTGTTTATGAAAAATATAAAATATATCGATCAGGATGAGATTCGAACTCACGCGGGGAAACCCCATTGGATTAGCAGTCCAACGCCTTAACCACTCGGCCACCTGATCACACGACACCAAATATGAATTTGCCTTTGTGCCAGAATTGCCAGACTCTAACGGCGTAAATTTGTGAGCTCGAATTCAGTTGTTGAAGAAACAACTCACTGATTAGCTGCCCTGTAGACATATTCTCTCGGCCCAAGTAGTATAGTGGTTAGTACTCCACGTTGTGGCCGTGGCGACACAGGTTCGATTCCTGTCTTGGGCATCTCTTTTGGCCGTGACCGGTTTAAAAATGTTTAAATCAGTCTATTGTAGACTTCATATTGCGCTGGAGACTTTTTAAAGTGCATTTGTGCCAGAATTGCCAGACTCTAACGGCGTAAATTTGTGAGCTCGAATTCAGTTGTTGAAGAAACAACTCACTGATTAGCTGCCCTGTAGACATATTCTCTCGGCCCAAGTAGTATAGTGGTTAGTACTCCACGTTGTGGCCGTGGCGACACAGGTTCGATTCCTGTCTTGGGCATCTCTTTTGGCCGTGACCGGTAAAAAAAAATATTTAAACTCAGTCTATTGTAGACTTCATATTGCGCTGGAGACTTTTTAAAGTCTTTGTTTATGAAAAATATAAAATATATCGATCAGGATGAGATTCGAACTCACGCGGGGAAACCCCATTGGATTAGCAGTCCAACGCCTTAACCACTCGGCCACCTGATCACACGACACCAAATATGAATTTGCCTTTGTGCCAGAATTGCCAGACTCTAACGGCGTAAATTTGTGAGCTCGAATTCAGTTGTTGAAGAAACAACTCACTGATTAGCTGCCCTGTAGACATATTCTCTCGGCCCAAGTAGTATAGTGGTTAGTACTCCACGTTGTGGCCGTGGCGACACAGGTTCGATTCCTGTCTTGGGCATCTCTTTTGGCCGTGACCGGTAAAAAAAAATATTTAAATCAGTCTATTGTAGACTTCATATTGCGCTGGAGACTTTTTAAAGTCTTTGTTTATGAAAAATATAAAATATATCGATCAGGATGAGATTCGAACTCACGCGGGGAAACCCCATTGGATTAGCAGTCCAACGCCTTAACCACTCGGCCACCTGATCACACGACACCAAATATGAATTTGCCTTTGTGCCAGAATTGCCAGACTCTAACGGCGTAAATTTGTGAGCTCGAATTCAGTTGTTGAAGAAACAACTCACTGATTAGCTGCCTGTAGACATATTCTCTCGGCCCAAGTAGTATAGTGGTTAGTACTCCACGTTGTGGCCGTGGCGACACAGGTTCGATTCCTGTCTTGGGCATCTCTTTTGGCCGTGACCGGTAAAAAAAAATATTTAAATCAGTCTATTGTAGACTTCATATTGCGCTGGAGACTTTTTAAAGTCTTTGTTTATGAAAAATATAAAATATATCGATCAGGATGAGATTCGAACTCACGCGGGGAAACCCCATTGGATTAGCAGTCCAACGCCTTAACCACTCGACCAACCTGATCACACGACACCAAATATGAATTTGCCTTTGTGCCAGAATTGCCAGACTCTAACGGCGTAAATTTGTGAGCTCGAATTCAGTTGTTGAAGAAACAACTCACTGATTAGCTGCCCTGTAGACATATTCTCTCGGCCCAAGTAGTATAGTGGTTAGTACTCCACGTTGTGGCCGTGGCGACACAGGTTCGATTCCTGTCTTGGGCATCTCTTTTGGCCGTGACCGGTTTAAAAATGTTTAAATCAGTCTATTGTAGACTTCATATTGCGCTGGAGACTTTTTAAAGTGCATTTGTTCCAGAATTGCCAGACTCTAACGACGTAAATTTGTGAGCTCGAATTCAGTTGTTGAAGAAACAACTCACTGATTAGCTGCCCTGTAGACATATTCTCTCGGCCCAAGTAGTATAGTGGTTAGTACTCCACGTTGTGGCCGTGGCGACACAGGTTCGATTCCTGTCTTGGGCATCTCTTTTGGCCGTGACCGGTAAAAAAAAATATTTAAATCAGTCTATTGTAGACTTCATATTGCGCTGGAGACTTTTTAAAGTCTTTGTTTATGAAAAATATAAAATATATCGATCAGGATGAGATTCGAACTCACGCGGGGAAACCCCATTGGATTAGCAGTCCAACGCCTTAACCACTCGGCCACCTGATCACACGACACCAAATATGAATTTGCCTTTGTGCCAGAATTGCCAGACTCTAACGGCGTAAATTTGTGAGCTCGAATTCAGTTGTTGAAGAAACAACTCACTGATTAGCTGCCCTGTAGACATATTCTCTCGGCCCAAGTAGTATAGTGGTTAGTACTCCACGTTGTGGCCGTGGCGACACAGGTTCGATTCCTGTCTTGGGCATCTCTTTTGGCCGTGACCGGTTTAAAAATGTTTAAATCAGTCTATTGTAGACTTCATATTGCGCTGGAGACTTTTTAAAGTGCATTTGTTCCAGAATTGCCAGACTCTAACGACGTAAATTTGTGAGCTCGAATTCAGTTGTTGAAGAAACAACTCACTGATTAGCTGCCCTGTAGACATATTCTCTCGGCCCAAGTAGTATAGTGGTTAGTACTCCACGTTGTGGCCGTGGCGACACAGGTTCGATTCCTGTCTTGGGCATCTCTTTTGGCCGTGACCGGTAAAAAAAAATATTTAACTCAGTCTATTGTAGACTTCATATTGCGCTGGAGACTTTTTAAAGTCTTTGTTTATGAAAAATATAAAATATATCGATCAGGATGAGATTCGAACTCACGCGGGGAAACCCCATTGGATTAGCAGTCCAACGCCTTAACCACTCGGCCACCTGATCACACGACACCAAATATGAATTTGCCTTTGTGCCAGAATTGCCAGACTCTAACGGCGTAAATTTGTGAGCTCGAATTCAGTTGTTGAAGAAACAACTCACTGATTAGCTGCCCTGTAGACATATTCTCTCGGCCCAAGTAGTATAGTGGTTAGTACTCCACGTTGTGGCCGTGGCGACACAGGTTCGATTCCTGTCTTGGGCATCTCTTTTGGCCGTGACCGGTAAAAAAAATATTTAAATCAGTCTATTGTAGACTTCATATTGCGCTGGAGACTTTTTAAAGTCTTTGTTTATGAAAAATATAAAATATATCGATCAGGATGAGATTCGAACTCACGCGGGGAAACCCCATTGGATTAGCAGTCCAACGCCTTAACCACTCGGCCACCTGATCACACGACACCAAATATGAATTTGCCTTTGTGCCAGAATTGCCAGACTCTAACGGCGTAAATTTGTGAGCTCGAATTCAGTTGTTGAAGAAACAACTCACTGATTAGCTGCCCTGTAGACATATTCTCTCGGCCCAAGTAGTATAGTGGTTAGTACTCCACGTTGTGGCCGTGGCGACACAGGTTCGATTCCTGTCTTGGGCATCTCTTTTGGCCGTGACCGGTTTAAAAATGTTTAAATCAGTCTATTGTAGACTTCATATTGCGCTGGAGACTTTTTAAAGTGCATTTGTTCCAGAATTGCCAGACTCTAACGACGTAAATTTGTGAGCTCGAATTCAGTTGTTGAAGAAACAACTCACTGATTAGCTGCCCTGTAGACATATTCTCTCGGCCCAAGTAGTATAGTGGTTAGTACTCCACGTTGTGGCCGTGGCGACACAGGTTCGATTCCTGTCTTGGGCATCTCTTTTGGCCGTGACCGGTAAAAAAAAATATTTAAATCAGTCTATTGTAGACTTCATATTGCGCTGGAGACTTTTTAAAGTCTTTGTTTATGAAAAATATAAAATATATCGATCAGGATGAGATTCGAACTCACGCGGGGAAACCCCATTGGATTAGCAGTCCAACGCCTTAACCACTCGGCCACCTGATCACACGACACCAAATATGAATTTGCCTTTGTGCCAGAATTGCCAGACTCTAACGGCGTAAATTTGTGAGCTCGAATTCAGTTGTTGAAGAAACAACTCACTGATTAGCTGCCCTGTAGACATATTCTCTCGGCCCAAGTAGTATAGTGGTTAGTACTCCACGTTGTGGCCGTGGCGACACAGGTTCGATTCCTGTCTTGGGCATCTCTTTTGGCCGTGACCGGTTTAAAAATGTTTAAATCAGTCTATTGTAGACTTCATATTGCGCTGGAGACTTTTTAAAGTGCATTTGTTCCAGAATTGCCAGACTCTAACGACGTAAATTTGTGAGCTCGAATTCAGTTGTTGAAGAAACAACTCACTGATTAGCTGCCCTGTAGACATATTCTCTCGGCCCAAGTAGTATAGTGGTTAGTACTCCACGTTGTGGCCGTGGCGACACAGGTTCGATTTTTTTTTCTCTCGGCCCAAGTAGTATAGTGGTTAGTACTCCACGTTGTGGCCGTGGCGACACAGGTTCGATTCCTGTCTTGGGCATCTCTTTTGGCCGTGACCGGTAAAAAAAAATATTTAAATCAGTCTATTGTAGACTTCATATTGCGCTGGAGACTTTTTAAAGTCTTTGTTTATGAAAAATATAAAATATATCGATCAGGATGAGATTCGAACTCACGCGGGAAACCCCATTGGATTAGCAGTCCAACGCCTTAACCACTCGGCCACCTGATCACACGACACCAAATATGAATTTGCCTTTGTGCCAGAATTGCCAGACTCTAACGGCGTAAATTTGTGAGCTCGAATTCAGTTGTTGAAGAAACAACTCACTGATTAGCTGCCCTGTAGACATATTCTCTCGGCCCAAGTAGTATAGTGGTTAGTACTCCACGTTGTGGCCGTGGCGACACAGGTTCGATTCCTGTCTTGGGCATCTCTTTTGGCCGTGACCGGTTTAAAAATGTTTAAATCAGTCTATTGTAGACTTCATATTGCGCTGGAGACTTTTTAAAGTGCATTTGTTCCAGAATTGCCAGACTCTAACGACGTAAATTTGTGAGCTCGAATTCAGTTGTTGAAGAAACAACTCACTGATTAGCTGCCCTGTAGACATATTCTCTCGGCCCAAGTAGTATAGTGGTTAGTACTCCACGTTGTGGCCGTGGCGACACAGGTTCGATTCCTGTCTTGGGCATCTCTTTTGGCCGTGACCGGTAAAAAAAAATATTTAAATCAGTCTATTGTAGACTTCATATTGCGCTGGAGACTTTTTAAAGTCTTTGTTTATGAAAAATATAAAATATATCGATCAGGATGAGATTCGAACTCACGCGGGGAAACCCCATTGGATTAGCAGTCCAACGCCTTAACCACTCGACCACCTGATCACACGACACCAAATATGAATTTGCCTTTGTGCCAGAATTGCCAGACTCTAACGGCGTAAATTTGTGAGCTCGAATTCAGTTGTTGAAGAAACAACTCACTGATTAGCTGCCCTGTAGACATATTCTCTCGGCCCAAGTAGTATAGTGGTTAGTACTCCACGTTGTGGCCGTGGCGACACAGGTTCGATTCCTGTCTTGGGCATCTCTTTTGGCCGTGACCGGTTTAAAAATGTTTAAATCAGTCTATTGTAGACTTCATATTGCGCTGGAGACTTTTTAAAGTGCATTTGTTCCAGAATTGCCAGACTCTAACGACGTAAATTTGTGAGCTCGAATTCAGTTGTTGAAGAAACAACTCACTGATTAGCTGCCCTGTAGACATATTCTCTCGGCCCAAGTAGTATAGTGGTTAGTACTCCACGTTGTGGCCGTGGCGACACAGGTTCGATTCCTGTCTTGGGCATCTCTTTTGGCCGTGACCGGTAAAAAAAAATATTTAAATCAGTCTATTGTAGACTTCATATTGCGCTGGAGACTTTTTAAAGTCTTTGTTTATGAAAAATATAAAATATATCGATCAGGATGAGATTCGAACTCACGCGGGGAAACCCCATTGGATTAGCAGTCCAACGCCTTAACCACTCGGCCACCTGATCACACGACACCAAATATGAATTTGCCTTTGTGCCAGAATTGCCAGACTCTAACGGCGTAAATTTGTGAGCTCGAATTCAGTTGTTGAAGAAACAACTCACTGATTAGCTGCCCTGTAGACATATTCTCTCGGCCCAAGTAGTATAGTGGTTAGTACTCCACGTTGTGGCCGTGGCGACACAGGTTCGATTCCTGTCTTGGGCATCTCTTTTGGCCGTGACCGGTTTAAAAATGTTTAAATCAGTCTATTGTAGACTTCATATTGCGCTGGAGACTTTTTAAAGTGCATTTGTTCCAGAATTGCCAGACTCTAACGACGTAAATTTGTGAGCTCGAATTCAGTTGTTGAAGAAACAACTCACTGATTAGCTGCCCTGTAGACATATTCTCTCGGCCCAAGTAGTATAGTGGTTAGTACTCCACGTTGTGGCCGTGGCGACACAGGTTCGATTTTTTTTTCTCTCGGCCCAAGTAGTATAGTGGTTAGTACTCCACGTTGTGGCCGTGGCGACACAGGTTCGATTCCTGTCTTGGGCATCTCTTTTGGCCGTGACCGGTAAAAAAAAATATTTAAATCAGTCTATTGTAGACTTCATATTGCGCTGGAGACTTTTTAAAGTCTTTGTTTATGAAAAATATAAAATATATCGATCAGGATGAGATTCGAACTCACGCGGGGAAACCCCATTGGATTAGCAGTCCAACGCCTTAACCACTCGACCACCTGATCACACGACACCAAATATGAATTTGCCTTTGTGCCAGAATTGCCAGACTCTAACGGCGTAAATTTGTGAGCTCGAATTCAGTTGTTGAAGAAACAACTCACTGATTAGCTGCCCTGTAGACATATTCTCTCGGCCCAAGTAGTATAGTGGTTAGTACTCCACGTTGTGGCCGTGGCGACACAGGTTCGATTCCTGTCTTGGGCATCTCTTTTGGCCGTGACCGGTTTAAAAATGTTTAAATCAGTCTATTGTAGACTTCATATTGCGCTGGAGACTTTTTAAAGTGCATTTGTTCCAGAATTGCCAGACTCTAACGACGTAAATTTGTGAGCTCGAATTCAGTTGTTGAAGAAACAACTCACTGATTAGCTGCCCTGTAGACATATTCTCTCGGCCCAAGTAGTATAGTGGTTAGTACTCCACGTTGTGGCCGTGGCGACACAGGTTCGATTCCTGTCTTGGGCATCTCTTTTGGCCGTGACCGGTAAAAAAAAATATTTAAATCAGTCTATTGTAGACTTCATATTGCGCTGGAGACTTTTTAAAGTCTTTGTTTATGAAAAATATAAAATATATCGATCAGGATGAGATTCGAACTCACGCGGGGAAACCCCATTGGATTAGCAGTCCAACGCCTTAACCACTCGACCACCTGATCACACGACACCAAATATGAATTTGCCTTTGTGCCAGAATTGCCAGACTCTAACGGCGTAAATTTGTGAGCTCGAATTCAGTTGTTGAAGAAACAACTCACTGATTAGCTGCCCTGTAGACATATTCTCTCGGCCCAAGTAGTATAGTGGTTAGTACTCCACGTTGTGGCCGTGGCGACACAGGTTCGATTCCTGTCTTGGGCATCTCTTTTGGCCGTGACCGGTTTAAAAATGTTTAAATCAGTCTATTGTAGACTTCATATTGCGCTGGAGACTTTTTAAAGTGCATTTGTTCCAGAATTGCCAGACTCTAACGACGTAAATTTGTGAGCTCGAATTCAGTTGTTGAAGAAACAACTCACTGATTAGCTGCCCTGTAGACATATTCTCTCGGCCCAAGTAGTATAGTGGTTAGTACTCCACGTTGTGGCCGTGGCGACACAGGTTCGATTTTTTTTCTCTCGGCCCAAGTAGTATAGTGGTTAGTACTCCACGTTGTGGCCGTGGCGACACAGGTTCGATTCCTGTCTTGGGCATCTCTTTTGGCCGTGACCGGTAAAAAAAAATATTTAAATCAGTCTATTGTAGACTTCATATTGCGCTGGAGACTTTTTAAAGTCTTTGTTTATGAAAAATATAAAATATATCGATCAGGATGAGATTCGAACTCACGCGGGGAAACCCCATTGGATTAGCAGTCCAACGCCTTAACCACTCGGCCACCTGATCACACGACACCAAATATGAATTTGCCTTTGTGCCAGAATTGCCAGACTCTAACGGCGTAAATTTGTGAGCTCGAATTCAGTTGTTGAAGAAACAACTCACTGATTAGCTGCCCTGTAGACATATTCTCTCGGCCCAAGTAGTATAGTGGTTAGTACTCCACGTTGTGGCCGTGGCGACACAGGTTCGATTCCTGTCTTGGGCATCTCTTTTGGCCGTGACCGGTTTAAAAATGTTTAAATCAGTCTATTGTAGACTTCATATTGCGCTGGAGACTTTTTAAAGTGCATTTGTTCCAGAATTGCCAGACTCTAACGACGTAAATTTGTGAGCTCGAATTCAGTTGTTGAAGAAACAACTCACTGATTAGCTGCCCTGTAGACATATTCTCTCGGCCCAAGTAGTATAGTGGTTAGTACTCCACGTTGTGGCCGTGGCGACACAGGTTCGATTCCTGTCTTGGGCATCTCTTTTGGCCGTGACCGGTAAAAAAAAATATTTAAATCAGTCTATTGTAGACTTCATATTGCGCTGGAGACTTTTTAAAGTCTTTTTTTATGAAAAATATAAAATATTTCGATCAGGATGAGATTCGAACTCACGCGGGGAAACCCCATTGGATTAGCAGTCCAACGCCTTAACCACTCGGCCACCTGATCACACGACACCAAATATGAATTTGCCTTTGTGCCAGAATTGCCAGACTCTAACGGCGTAAATTTGTGAGCTCGAATTCAGTTGTTGAAGAAACAACTCACTGATTAGCTGCCCTGTAGACATATTCTCTCGGCCCAAGTAGTATAGTGGTTAGTACTCCACGTTGTGGCCGTGGCGACACAGGTTCGATTCCTGTCTTGGGCATCTCTTTTGGCCGTGACCGGTTTAAAAATGTTTAAATCAGTCTATTGTAGACTTCATATTGCGCTGGAGACTTTTTAAAGTGCATTTGTGCCAGAATTGCCAGACTCTAACGGCGTAAATTTGTGAGCTCGAATTCAGTTGTTGAAGAAACAACTCACTGATTAGCTGCCCTGTAGACATATTCTCTCGGCCCAAGTAGTATAGTGGTTAGTACTCCACGTTGTGGCCGTGGCGACACAGGTTCGATTCCTGTCTTGGGCATCTCTTTTGGCCGTGACCGGTAAAAAAAAATATTTAAATCAGTCTATTGTAGACTTCATATTGCGCTGGAGACTTTTTAAAGTCTTTGTTTATGAAAAATATAAAATATTCGATCAGGATGAGATTCGAACTCACGCGGGGAAACCCCATTGGATTAGCAGTCCAACGCCTTAACCACTCGATCCACCTGATCACACGACACCAAATATGAATTTGCCTTTGTGCCAGAATTGCCAGACTCTAACGGCGTAAATTTGTGAGCTCGAATTCAGTTGTTGAAGAAACAACTCACTGATTAGCTGCCCTGTAGACATATTCTCTCGGCCCAAGTAGTATAGTGGTTAGTACTCCACGTTGTGGCCGTGGCGACACAGGTTCGATTCCTGTCTTGGGCATCTCTTTTGGCCGTGACCGGTTTAAAAATGTTTAAATCAGTCTATTGTAGACTTCATATTGCGCTGGAGACTTTTTAAAGTGCATTTGTTCCAGAATTGCCAGACTCTAACGACGTAAATTTGTGAGCTCGAATTCAGTTGTTGAAGAAACAACTCACTGATTAGCTGCCCTGTAGACATATTCTCTCGGCCCAAGTAGTATAGTGGTTAGTACTCCACGTTGTGGCCGTGGCGACACAGGTTCGATTCCTGTCTTGGGCATCTCTTTTGGCCGTGACCGGTAAAAAAAAATATTTAAATCAGTCTATTGTAGACTTCATATTGCGCTGGAGACTTTTTAAAGTCTTTGTTTATGAAAAATATAAAATATATCGATCAGGATGAGATTCGAACTCACGCGGGGAAACCCCATTGGATTAGCAGTCCAACGCCTTAACCACTCGGCCACCTGATCACACGACACCAAATATGAATTTGCCTTTGTGCCAGAATTGCCAGACTCTAACGGCGTAAATTTGTGAGCTCGAATTCAGTTGTTGAAGAAACAACTCACTGATTAGCTGCCCTGTAGACATATTCTCTCGGCCCAAGTAGTATAGTGGTTAGTACTCCACGTTGTGGCCGTGGCGACACAGGTTCGATTCCTGTCTTGGGCATCTCTTTTGGCCGTGACCGGTTTAAAAATGTTTAAATCAGTCTATTGTAGACTTCATATTGCGCTGGAGACTTTTTAAAGTGCATTTGTTCCAGAATTGCCAGACTCTAACGACGTAAATTTGTGAGCTCGAATTCAGTTGTTGAAGAAACAACTCACTGATTAGCTGCCCTGTAGACATATTCTCTCGGCCCAAGTAGTATAGTGGTTAGTACTCCACGTTGTGGCCGTGGCGACACAGGTTCGATTCCTGTCTTGGGCATCTCTTTTGGCCGTGACCGGTAAAAAAAATATTTAACTCAGTCTATTGTAGACTTCATATTGCGCTGGAGACTTTTTAAAGTCTTTGTTTATGAAAAATATAAAATATATCGATCAGGATGAGATTCGAACTCACGCGGGGAAACCCCATTGGATTAGCAGTCCAACGCCTTAACCACTCGGCCACCTGATCACACGACACCAAATATGAATTTGCCTTTGTGCCAGAATTGCCAGACTCTAACGGCGTAAATTTGTGAGCTCGAATTCAGTTGTTGAAGAAACAACTCACTGATTAGCTGCCCTGTAGACATATTCTCTCGGCCCAAGTAGTATAGTGGTTAGTACTCCACGTTGTGGCCGTGGCGACACAGGTTCGATTCCTGTCTTGGGCATCTCTTTTGGCCGTGACCGGTTTAAAAATGTTTAAATCAGTCTATTGTAGACTTCATATTGCGCTGGAGACTTTTTAAAGTGCATTTGTTCCAGAATTGCCAGACTCTAACGACGTAAATTTGTGAGCTCGAATTCAGTTGTTGAAGAAACAACTCACTGATTAGCTGCCCTGTAGACATATTCTCTCGGCCCAAGTAGTATAGTGGTTAGTACTCCACGTTGTGGCCGTGGCGACACAGGTTCGATTCCTGTCTTGGGCATCTCTTTTGGCCGTGACCGGTAAAAAAAAATATTTAAACTCAGTCTATTGTAGACTTCATATTGCGCTGGAGACTTTTTAAAGTCTTTGTTTATGAAAAATATAAAATATATCGATCAGGATGAGATTCGAACTCACGCGGGGAAACCCCATTGGATTAGCAGTCCAACGCCTTAACCACTCGGCCACCTGATCACACGACACCAAATATGAATTTGCCTTTGTGCCAGAATTGCCAGACTCTAACGGCGTAAATTTGTGAGCTCGAATTCAGTTGTTGAAGAAACAACTCACTGATTAGCTGCCCTGTAGACATATTCTCTCGGCCCAAGTAGTATAGTGGTTAGTACTCCACGTTGTGGCCGTGGCGACACAGGTTCGATTCCTGTCTTGGGCATCTCTTTTGGCCGTGACCGGTTTAAAAATGTTTAAATCAGTCTATTGTAGACTTCATATTGCGCTGGAGACTTTTTAAAGTGCATTTGTTCCAGAATTGCCAGACTCTAACGACGTAAATTTGTGAGCTCGAATTCAGTTGTTGAAGAAACAACTCACTGATTAGCTGCCCTGTAGACATATTCTCTCGGCCCAAGTAGTATAGTGGTTAGTACTCCACGTTGTGGCCGTGGCGACACAGGTTCGATTCCTGTCTTGGGCATCTCTTTTGGCCGTGACCGGTAAAAAAAAATATTTAAATCAGTCTATTGTAGACTTCATATTGCGCTGGAGACTTTTTAAAGTCTTTGTTTATGAAAAATATAAAATATATCGATCAGGATGAGATTCGAACTCACGCGGGGAAACCCCATTGGATTAGCAGTCCAACGCCTTAACCACTCGACCACCTGATCACACGACACCAAATATGAATTTGCCTTTGTGCCAGAATTGCCAGACTCTAACGGCGTAAATTTGTGAGCTCGAATTCAGTTGTTGAAGAAACAACTCACTGATTAGCTGCCCTGTAGACATATTCTCTCGGCCCAAGTAGTATAGTGGTTAGTACTCCACGTTGTGGCCGTGGCGACACAGGTTCGATTCCTGTCTTGGGCATCTCTTTTGGCCGTGACCGGTTTAAAAATGTTTAAATCAGTCTATTGTAGACTTCATATTGCGCTGGAGACTTTTTAAAGTGCATTTGTTCCAGAATTGCCAGACTCTAACGACGTAAATTTGTGAGCTCGAATTCAGTTGTTGAAGAAACAACTCACTGATTAGCTGCCCTGTAGACATATTCTCTCGGCCCAAGTAGTATAGTGGTTAGTACTCCACGTTGTGGCCGTGGCGACACAGGTTCGATTCCTGTCTTGGGCATCTCTTTTGGCCGTGACCTTTAAAAAAAATATTTAAATCAGTCTATTGTAGACTTCATATTGCGCTGGAGACTTTTTAAAGTGCATTTGTTCCAGAATTGCCAGACTCTAACGACGTAAATTTGTGAGCTCGAATTCAGTTGTTGAAGAAACAACTCACTGATTAGCTGCCCTGTAGACATATTCTCTCGGCCCAAGTAGTATAGTGGTTAGTACTCCACGTTGTGGCCGTGGCGACACAGGTTCGATTCCTGTCTTGGGCATCTCTTTTGGCCGTGACCTTTAAAAAAAAATATTTAAATCAGTCTATTGTAGACTTCATATTGCGCTGGAGACTTTTTAAAGTCTTTGTTTTTAAAAAATATAAAATATTTCGATCAGGATGAGATTCGAACTCACGCGGGGAAACCCCATTGGATTAGCAGTCCAACGCCTTAACCACTCGGCCACCTGATCACACGACACCAAATATGAATTTGCCTTTGTGCCAGAATTGCCAGACTCTAACGGCGTAAATTTGTGAGCTCGAATTCAGTTGTTGAAGAAACAACTCACTGATTAGCTGCCCTGTAGACATATTCTCTCGGCCCAAGTAGTATAGTGGTTAGTACTCCACGTTGTGGCCGTGGCGACACAGGTTCGATTCCTGTCTTGGGCATCTCTTTTGGCCGTGACCGGTAAAAAAAATATTTAAATCAGTCTATTGTAGACTTCATATTGCGCTGGAGACTTTTTAAAGTCTTTGTTTATGAAAAATATAAAATATATCGATCAGGATGAGATTCGAACTCACGCGGGGAAACCCCATTGGATTAGCAGTCCAACGCCTTAACCACTCGGCCAACCTGATCACACGACACCAAATATGAATTTGCCTTTGTGCCAGAATTGCCAGACTCTAACGGCGTAAATTTGTGAGCTCGAATTCAGTTGTTGAAGAAACAACTCACTGATTAGCTGCCCTGTAGACATATTCTCTCGGCCCAAGTAGTATAGTGGTTAGTACTCCACGTTGTGGGGCGACACAGGTTCGATTCCTGTCTTGGGCATCTCTTTTGGCCGTGACCGGTTTAAAAATGTTTAAATCAGTCTATTGTAGACTTCATATTGCGCTGGAGACTTTTTAAAGTGCATTTGTTCCAGAATTGCCAGACTCTAACGGCGTAAATTTGTGAGCTCGAATTCAGTTGTTGAAGAAACAACTCACTGATTAGCTGCCCTGTAGACATATTCTCTCGGCCCAAGTAGTATAGTGGTTAGTACTCCACGTTGTGGCCGTGGCGACACAGGTTCGATTCCTGTCTTGGGCATCTCTTTTGGCCGTGACCGGTAAAAAAAAATATTTAAATCAGTCTATTGTAGACTTCATATTGCGCTGGAGACTTTTTAAAGTCTTTGTTTATGAAAAATATAAAATATATCGATCAGGATGAGATTCGAACTCACGCGGGGAAACCCCATTGGATTAGCAGTCCAACGCCTTAACCACTCGACCAACCTGATCACACGACACCAAATATGAATTTGCCTTTGTGCCAGAATTGCCAGACTCTAACGGCGTAAATTTGTGAGCTCGAATTCAGTTGTTGAAGAAACAACTCACTGATTAGCTGCCCTGTAGACATATTCTCTCGGCCCAAGTAGTATAGTGGTTAGTACTCCACGTTGTGGCCGTGGCGACAGAGGTTCGATTCCTGTCTTGGGCATCTCTTTTGGCCGTGACCGGTTTAAAAATGTTTAAATCAGTCTATTGTAGACTTCATATTGCGCTGGAGACTTTTTAAAGTGCATTTGTTCCAGAATTGCCAGACTCTAACGACGTAAATTTGTGAGCTCGAATTCAGTTGTTGAAGAAACAACTCACTGATTAGCTGCCCTGTAGACATATTCTCTCGGCCCAAGTAGTATAGTGGTTAGTACTCCACGTTGTGGCCGTGGCGACACAGGTTCGATTCCTGTCTTGGGCATCTCTTTTGGCCGTGACCTTTAAAAAAAAATATTTAAATCAGTCTATTGTAGACTTCATATTGCGCTGGAGACTTTTTAAAGTGCATTTGTTCCAGAATTGCCAGACTCTAACGACGTAAATTTGTGAGCTCGAATTCAGTTGTTGAAGAAACAACTCACTGATTAGCTGCCCTGTAGACATATTCTCTCGGCCCAAGTAGTATAGTGGTTAGTACTCCACGTTGTGGCCGTGGCGACACAGGTTCGATTCCTGTCTTGGGCATCTCTTTTGGCCGTGACCTTTAAAAAAAAATATTTAAATCAGTCTATTGTAGACTTCATATTGCGCTGGAGACTTTTTAAAGTCTTTGTTTTTAAAAAATATAAAATATTTCGATCAGGATGAGATTCGAACTCACGCGGGGAAACCCCATTGGATTAGCAGTCCAACGCCTTAACCACTCGGCCACCTGATCACACGACACCAAATATGAATTTGCCTTTGTGCCAGAATTGCCAGACTCTAACGGCGTAAATTTGTGAGCTCGAATTCAGTTGTTGAAGAAACAACTCACTGATTAGCTGCCCTGTAGACATATTCTCTCGGCCCAAGTAGTATAGTGGTTAGTACTCCACGTTGTGGCCGTAACGACACAGGTTCGATTCCTGTCTTGGGCATCTCTTTTGGCCGTGACCGGTAAAAAAAAATATTTAAATCAGTCTATTGTAGACTTCATATTGCGCTGGAGACTTTTTAAAGTCTTTGTTTATGAAAAATATAAAATATTTCGATCAGGATGAGATTCGAACTCACGCGGGGAAACCCCATTGGATTAGCAGTCCAACGCCTTAACCACTCGGTTACCTGATCACACGACACCAAATATGAATTTGCCTTTGTGCCAGAATTGCCAGACTCTAACGGCGTAAATTTGTGAGCTCGAATTCAGTTGTTGAAGAAACAATTCACTGATTAGCTGCCCTGTAGACATATTCTCTCGGCCCAAGTAGTATAGTGGTTAGTACTCCACGTTGTGGCCGTGGCGACACAGGTTCGATTCCTGTCTTGGGCATCTCTTTTGGCCGTGACCGGTAAAAAAAAATATTTAACTCAGTCTATTGTAGACTTCATATTGCGCTGGAGACTTTTTATAGCCTTTGTTTATGAAAAATATAAAATATATCGATCAGGATGAGATTCGAACTCACGCGGGGAAACCCCATTGGATTAGCAGTCCAACGCCTTAACCACTCGGCCACCTGATCACACGACACCAAATATGAATTTGCCTTTGTGCCAGAATTGCCAGACTCTAACGGCGTAAATTTGTGAGCTCGAATTCAGTTGTTGAAGAAACAACTCACTGATTAGCTGCCCTGTAGACATATTCTCTCCGCCCAAGTAGTATAGTGGTTAGTACTCCACGTTGTGGGGCGACACAGGTTCGATTCCTGTCTTGGGCATCTCTTTTGGCCGTGACCGGTTTAAAAATGTTTAAATCAGTCTATTGTAGACTTCATATTGCGCTGGAGACTTTTTAAAGTGCATTTGTTCCAGAATTGCCAGACTCTAACGACGTAAATTTGTGAGCTCGAATTCAGTTGTTGAAGAAACAACTCACTGATTAGCTGCCCTGTAGACATATTCTCTCGGCCCAAGTAGTATAGTGGTTAGTACTCCACGTTGTGGCCGTGGCGACACAGGTTCGATTCCTGTCTTGGGCATCTCTTTTGGCCGTGACCGGTAAAAAAAAATATTTAAATCAGTCTATTGTAGACTTCATATTGCGCTGGAGACTTTTTAAAGTCTTTGTTTATGAAAAATATAAAATATATCGATCAGGATGAGATTCGAACTCACGCGGGGAAACCCCATTGGATTAGCAGTCCAACGCCTTAACCACTCGGCCACCTGATCACACGACACCAAATATGAATTTGATTTTGTGCCAGAATTGCCAGACTCTAACGGCGTAAATTTGTGGGCTCGAATTCAGTCGTTAAAGAAACAACTCACTGATTAGCTGCCCTGTAGACATATTCTCTCGGCCCAAGTAGTATAGTGGTTAGTACTCCACGTTGTGGGGCGACACAGGTTCGATTCCTGTCTTGGGCATCTCTTTTGGCCGTGACCGGTTTAAAAATGTTTAAATCAGTCTATTGTAGACTTCATATTGCGCTGGAGACTTTTTAAAGTGCATTTGTTCCAGAATTGCCAGACTCTAACGGCGTAAATTTGTGAGCTCGAATTCAGTTGTTGAAGAAACAACTCACTGATTAGCTGCCCTGTAGACATATTCTCTCGGCCCAAGTAGTATAGTGGTTAGTACTCCACGTTGTGGCCGTAACGACACAGGTTCGATTCCTGTCTTGGGCATCTCTTTTGGCCGTGACCGGTAAAAAAAATATTTAAATCAGTCTATTGTAGACTTCATATTGCGCTGGAGACTTTTTAAAGTCTTTGTTTATGAAAAATATAAAATATTTCGATCAGGATGAGATTCGAACTCACGCGGGGAAACCCCATTGGATTAGCAGTCCAACGCCTTAACCACTCGGCCACCTGATCACACGACACCAAATATGAATTTGCCTTTGTGCCAGAATTGCCAGACTCTAACGGCGTAAATTTGTGAGCTCGAATTCAGTTGTTGAAGAAACAACTCACTGATTAGCTGCCCTGTAGACATATTCTCTCGGCCCAAGTAGTATAGTGGTTAGTACTCCACGTTGTGGCCGTGGCGACACAGGTTCGATTCCTGTCTTGGGCATCTCTTTTGGCCGTGACCGGTAAAAAAAATATTTAAATCAGTCTATTGTAGACTTCATATTGCGCTGGAGACTTTTTAAAGTCTTTGTTTATGAAAAATATAAAATATATCGATCAGGATGAGATTCGAACTCACGCGGGGAAACCCCATTGGATTAGCAGTCCAACGCCTTAACCACTCGACCAACCTGATCACACGACACCAAATATGAATTTGCCTTTGTGCCAGAATTGCCAGACTCTAACGGCGTAAATTTGTGAGCTCGAATTCAGTTGTTGAAGAAACAACTCACTGATTAGCTGCCCTGTAGACATATTCTCTCGGCCCAAGTAGTATAGTGGTTAGTACTCCACGTTGTGGCCGTGGCGACAGAGGTTCGATTCCTGTCTTGGGCATCTCTTTTGGCCGTGACCGGTTTAAAAATGTTTAAATCAGTCTATTGTAGACTTCATATTGCGCTGGAGACTTTTTAAAGTGCATTTGTTCCAGAATTGCCAGACTCTAACGACGTAAATTTGTGAGCTCGAATTCAGTTGTTGAAGAAACAACTCACTGATTAGCTGCCCTGTAGACATATTCTCTCGGCCCAAGTAGTATAGTGGTTAGTACTCCACGTTGTGGCCGTGGCGACACAGGTTCGATTCCTGTCTTGGGCATCTCTTTTGGCCGTGACCTTTAAAAAAAAATATTTAAATCAGTCTATTGTAGACTTCATATTGCGCTGGAGACTTTTTAAAGTGCATTTGTTCCAGAATTGCCAGACTCTAACGACGTAAATTTGTGAGCTCGAATTCAGTTGTTGAAGAAACAACTCACTGATTAGCTGCCCTGTAGACATATTCTCTCGGCCCAAGTAGTATAGTGGTTAGTACTCCACGTTGTGGCCGTGGCGACACAGGTTCGATTCCTGTCTTGGGCATCTCTTTTGGCCGTGACCTTTAAAAAAAAATATTTAAATCAGTCTATTGTAGACTTCATATTGCGCTGGAGACTTTTTAAAGTCTTTGTTTTAAAAAATATAAAATATTTCGATCAGGATGAGATTCGAACTCACGCGGGGAAACCCCATTGGATTAGCAGTCCAACGCCTTAACCACTCGGCCACCTGATCACACGACACCAAATATGAATTTGCCTTTGTGCCAGAATTGCCAGACTCAAACGGCGTAAATTTGTGAGCTCGAATTCAGTTGTTGAAGAAACAACTCACTGATTAGCTGCCCTGTAGACATATTCTCTCGGCCCAAGTAGTATAGTGGTTAGTACTCCACGTTGTGGCCGTAACGACACAGGTTCGATTCCTGTCTTGGGCATCTCTTTTGGCCGTGACCGGTAAAAAAAAATATTTAAATCAGTCTATTGTAGACTTCATATTGCGCTGGAGACTTTTTAAAGTCTTTGTTTATGAAAAATATAAAATATTTCGATCAGGATGAGATTCGAACTCACGCGGGGAAACCCCATTGGATTAGCAGTCCAACGCCTTAACCACTCGGTTACCTGATCACACGACACCAAATATGAATTTGCCTTTGTGCCAGAATTGCCAGACTCTAACGGCGTAAATTTGTGAGCTCGAATTCAGTTGTTGAAGAAACAATTCACTGATTAGCTGCCCTGTAGACATATTCTCTCGGCCCAAGTAGTATAGTGGTTAGTACTCCACGTTGTGGCCGTGGCGACACAGGTTCGATTCCTGTCTTGGGCATCTCTTTTGGCCGTGACCGGTAAAAAAAAATATTTAACTCAGTCTATTGTAGACTTCATATTGCGCTGGAGACTTTTTATAGCCTTTGTTTATGAAAAATATAAAATATATCGATCAGGATGAGATTCGAACTCACGCGGGGAAACCCCATTGGATTAGCAGTCCAACGCCTTAACCACTCGGCCACCTGATCACACGACACCAAATATGAATTTGCCTTTGTGCCAGAATTGCCAGACTCTAACGGCGTAAATTTGTGAGCTCGAATTCAGTTGTTGAAGAAACAACTCACTGATTAGCTGCCCTGTAGACATATTCTCTCCGCCCAAGTAGTATAGTGGTTAGTACTCCACGTTGTGGGGCGACACAGGTTCGATTCCTGTCTTGGGCATCTCTTTTGGCCGTGACCGGTTTAAAAATGTTTAAATCAGTCTATTGTAGACTTCATATTGCGCTGGAGACTTTTTAAAGTGCATTTGTTCCAGAATTGCCAGACTCTAACGACGTAAATTTGTGAGCTCGAATTCAGTTGTTGAAGAAACAACTCACTGATTAGCTGCCCTGTAGACATATTCTCTCGGCCCAAGTAGTATAGTGGTTAGTACTCCACGTTGTGGCCGTGGCGACACAGGTTCGATTCCTGTCTTGGGCATCTCTTTTGGCCGTGACCGGTAAAAAAAAATATTTAAATCAGTCTATTGTAGACTTCATATTGCGCTGGAGACTTTTTAAAGTCTTTGTTTATGAAAAATATAAAATATATCGATCAGGATGAGATTCGAACTCACGCGGGGAAACCCCATTGGATTAGCAGTCCAACGCCTTAACCACTCGGCCACCTGATCACACGACACCAAATATGAATTTGATTTTGTGCCAGAATTGCCAGACTCTAACGGCGTAAATTTGTGGGCTCGAATTCAGTCGTTAAAGAAACAACTCACTGATTAGCTGCCCTGTAGACATATTCTCTCGGCCCAAGTAGTATAGTGGTTAGTACTCCACGTTGTGGGGCGACACAGGTTCGATTCCTGTCTTGGGCATCTCTTTTGGCCGTGACCGGTTTAAAAATGTTTAAATCAGTCTATTGTAGACTTCATATTGCGCTGGAGACTTTTTAAAGTGCATTTGTTCCAGAATTGCCAGACTCTAACGGCGTAAATTTGTGAGCTCGAATTCAGTTGTTGAAGAAACAACTCACTGATTAGCTGCCCTGTAGACATATTCTCTCGGCCCAAGTAGTATAGTGGTTAGTACTCCACGTTGTGGCCGTAACGACACAGGTTCGATTCCTGTCTTGGGCATCTCTTTTGGCCGTGACCGGTAAAAAAAATATTTAAATCAGTCTATTGTAGACTTCATATTGCGCTGGAGACTTTTTAAAGTCTTTGTTTATGAAAAATATAAAATATATCGATCAGGATGAGATTCGAACTCACGCGGGGAAACCCCATTGGATTAGCAGTCCAACGCCTTAACCACTCGACCAACCTGATCACACGACACCAAATATGAATTTGCCTTTGTGCCAGAATTGCCAGACTCTAACGGCGTAAATTTGTGAGCTCGAATTCAGTTGTTGAAGAAACAACTCACTGATTAGCTGCCCTGTAGACATATTCTCTCGGCCCAAGTAGTATAGTGGTTAGTACTCCACGTTGTGGCCGTGGCGACACAGGTTCGATTCCTGTCTTGGGCATCTCTTTTGGCCGTGACCTTTAAAAAAAAATATTTAAATCAGTCTATTGTAGACTTCATATTGCGCTGGAGACTTTTTAAAGTGCATTTGTTCCAGAATTGCCAGACTCTAACGACGTAAATTTGTGAGCTCGAATTCAGTTGTTGAAGAAACAACTCACTGATTAGCTGCCCTGTAGACATATTCTCTCGGCCCAAGTAGTATAGTGGTTAGTACTCCACGTTGTGGCCGTGGCGACACAGGTTCGATTCCTGTCTTGGGCATCTCTTTTGGCCGTGACCTTAAAAAAAAAAATTTAAATCAGTCTATTGTAGACTTCATATTGCGCTGGAGACTTTTTAAAGTCTTTGTTTTTAAAAAATATAAAACATTTCGATCAGGATGAGATTCGAACTCACGCGGGGAAACCCCATTGGATTAGCAGTCCAACGCCTTAACCACTCGGCCACCTGATCACACGACACCAAATATGAATTTGCCTTTGTGCCAGAATTGCCAGACTCTAACGGCGTAAATTTGTGAGCTCGAATTCAGTTGTTGAAGAAACAACTCACTGATTAGCTGCCCTGTAGACATATTCTCTCGGCCCAAGTAGTATAGTGGTTAGTACTCCACGTTGTGGCCGTAACGACACAGGTTCGATTCCTGTCTTGGGCATCTCTTTTGGCCGTGACCTTTAAAAAAAAAAATTTAAATCAGTCTATTGTAGACTTCATATTGCGCTGGAGACTTTTTAAAGTCTTTGTTTTTAAAAAATATAAAACATTTCGATCAGGATGAGATTCGAACTCACGCGGGGAAACCCCATTGGATTAGCAGTCCAACGCCTTAACCACTCGGCCACCTGATCACACGACACCAAATATGAATTTGCCTTTGTGCCAGAATTGCCAGACTCTAACGGCGTAAATTTGTGAGCTCGAATTCAGTTGTTGAAGAAACAACTCACTGATTAGCTGCCCTGTAGACATATTCTCTCCGCCCAAGTAGTATAGTGGTTAGTACTCCACGTTGTGGGGCGACACAGGTTCGATTCCTGTCTTGGGCATCTCTTTTGGCCGTGACCGGTTTAAAAATGTTTAAATCAGTCTATTGTAGACTTCATATTGCGCTGGAGACTTTTTAAAGTGCATTTGTTCCAGAATTGCCAGACTCTAACGACGTAAATTTGTGAGCTCGAATTCAGTTGTTGAAGAAACAACTCACTGATTAGCTGCCCTGTAGACATATTCTCTCGGCCCAAGTAGTATAGTGGTTAGTACTCCACGTTGTGGCCGTGGCGACACAGGTTCGATTCCTGTCTTGGGCATCTCTTTTGGCCGTGACCGGTAAAAAAAAATATTTAAATCAGTCTATTGTAGACTTCATATTGCGCTGGAGACTTTTTAAAGTCTTTGTTTATGAAAAATATAAAATATATCGATCAGGATGAGATTCGAACTCACGCGGGGAAACCCCATTGGATTAGCAGTCCAACGCCTTAACCACTCGGCCACCTGATCACACGACACCAAATATGAATTTGATTTTGTGCCAGAATTGCCAGACTCTAACGGCGTAAATTTGTGGGCTCGAATTCAGTCGTTAAAGAAACAACTCACTGATTAGCTGCCCTGTAGACATATTCTCTCGGCCCAAGTAGTATAGTGGTTAGTACTCCACGTTGTGGGGCGACACAGGTTCGATTCCTGTCTTGGGCATCTCTTTTGGCCGTGACCGGTTTAAAAATGTTTAAATCAGTCTATTGTAGACTTCATATTGCGCTGGAGACTTTTTAAAGTGCATTTGTTCCAGAATTGCCAGACTCTAACGGCGTAAATTTGTGAGCTCGAATTCAGTTGTTGAAGAAACAACTCACTGATTAGCTGCCCTGTAGACATATTCTCTCGGCCCAAGTAGTATAGTGGTTAGTACTCCACGTTGTGGCCGTAACGACACAGGTTCGATTCCTGTCTTGGGCATCTCTTTTGGCCGTGACCGGTAAAAAAAATATTTAAATCAGTCTATTGTAGACTTCATATTGCGCTGGAGACTTTTTAAAGTCTTTGTTTATGAAAAATATAAAATATATCGATCAGGATGAGATTCGAACTCACGCGGGGAAACCCCATTGGATTAGCAGTCCAACGCCTTAACCACTCGACCAACCTGATCACACGACACCAAATATGAATTTGCCTTTGTGCCAGAATTGCCAGACTCTAACGGCGTAAATTTGTGAGCTCGAATTCAGTTGTTGAAGAAACAACTCACTGATTAGCTGCCCTGTAGACATATTCTCTCGGCCCAAGTAGTATAGTGGTTAGTACTCCACGTTGTGGCCGTGGCGACACAGGTTCGATTCCTGTCTTGGGCATCTCTTTTGGCCGTGACCTTTAAAAAAAAATATTTAAATCAGTCTATTGTAGACTTCATATTGCGCTGGAGACTTTTTAAAGTGCATTTGTTCCAGAATTGCCAGACTCTAACGACGTAAATTTGTGAGCTCGAATTCAGTTGTTGAAGAAACAACTCACTGATTAGCTGCCCTGTAGACATATTCTCTCGGCCCAAGTAGTATAGTGGTTAGTACTCCACGTTGTGGCCGTGGCGACACAGGTTCGATTCCTGTCTTGGGCATCTCTTTTGGCCGTGACCTTTAAAAAAAAAAATTTAAATCAGTCTATTGTAGACTTCATATTGCGCTGGAGACTTTTTAAAGTCTTTGTTTTTAAAAAATATAAAACATTTCGATCAGGATGAGATTCGAACTCACGCGGGGAAACCCCATTGGATTAGCAGTCCAACGCCTTAACCACTCGGCCACCTGATCACACGACACCAAATATGAATTTGCCTTTGTGCCAGAATTGCCAGACTCTAACGGCGTAAATTTGTGAGCTCGAATTCAGTTGTTGAAGAAACAACTCACTGATTAGCTGCCCTGTAGACATATTCTCTCGGCCCAAGTAGTATAGTGGTTAGTACTCCACGTTGTGGCCGTAACGACACAGGTTCGATTCCTGTCTTGGGCATCTCTTTTGGCCGTGACCGGTAAAAAAAAATATTTAAATCAGTCTATTGTAGACTTCATATTGCGCTGGAGACTTTTTAAAGTCTTTGTTTATGAAAAATATAAAATATTTCGATCAGGATGAGATTCGAACTCACGCGGGGAAACCCCATTGGATTAGCAGTCCAACGCCTTAACCACTCGGTTACCTGATCACACGACACCAAATATGAATTTGCCTTTGTGCCAGAATTGCCAGACTCTAACGGCGTAAATTTGTGAGCTCGAATTCAGTTGTTGAAGAAACAATTCACTGATTAGCTGCCCTGTAGACATATTCTCTCGGCCCAAGTAGTATAGTGGTTAGTACTCCACGTTGTGGCCGTGGCGACACAGGTTCGATTCCTGTCTTGGGCATCTCTTTTGGCCGTGACCGGTAAAAAAAAATATTTAACTCAGTCTATTGTAGACTTCATATTGCGCTGGAGACTTTTTATAGCCTTTGTTTATGAAAAATATAAAATATATCGATCAGGATGAGATTCGAACTCACGCGGGGAAACCCCATTGGATTAGCAGTCCAACGCCTTAACCACTCGGCCACCTGATCACACGACACCAAATATGAATTTGCCTTTGTGCCAGAATTGCCAGACTCTAACGGCGTAAATTTGTGAGCTCGAATTCAGTTGTTGAAGAAACAACTCACTGATTAGCTGCCCTGTAGACATATTCTCTCCGCCCAAGTAGTATAGTGGTTAGTACTCCACGTTGTGGGGCGACACAGGTTCGATTCCTGTCTTGGGCATCTCTTTTGGCCGTGACCGGTTTAAAAATGTTTAAATCAGTCTATTGTAGACTTCATATTGCGCTGGAGACTTTTTAAAGTGCATTTGTTCCAGAATTGCCAGACTCTAACGACGTAAATTTGTGAGCTCGAATTCAGTTGTTGAAGAAACAACTCACTGATTAGCTGCCCTGTAGACATATTCTCTCGGCCCAAGTAGTATAGTGGTTAGTACTCCACGTTGTGGCCGTGGCGACACAGGTTCGATTCCTGTCTTGGGCATCTCTTTTGGCCGTGACCGGTAAAAAAAAATATTTAAATCAGTCTATTGTAGACTTCATATTGCGCTGGAGACTTTTTAAAGTCTTTGTTTATGAAAAATATAAAATATATCGATCAGGATGAGATTCGAACTCACGCGGGGAAACCCCATTGGATTAGCAGTCCAACGCCTTAACCACTCGGCCACCTGATCACACGACACCAAATATGAATTTGATTTTGTGCCAGAATTGCCAGACTCTAACGGCGTAAATTTGTGGGCTCGAATTCAGTCGTTAAAGAAACAACTCACTGATTAGCTGCCCTGTAGACATATTCTCTCGGCCCAAGTAGTATAGTGGTTAGTACTCCACGTTGTGGCCGTAACGACACAGGTTCGATTCCTGTCTTGGGCATCTCTTTTGGCCATGACCGGTTTAAAAATGTCTAAATCAGTCTATTGTAGACTTCATATTGCGCTGGAGACTTTTTAAAGTGCATTTGTGCCCGAATTGCCAGACTCTAACGACGTAAATTTGTGAGCTCGAATTCAGTTGTTGAAGAAACAACTCACTGATTAGCTGCCCTGTAGACATATTCTCTCGGCCCAAGTAGTATAGTGGTTAGTACTCCACGTTGTGGCCGTGGCGACACAGGTTCGATTCCTGTCTTGGGTATCTCTTTTGGCCGTGACCGGTAAAAAAAAATATTTAAATCAGTCTATTGTAGACTTCATATTGCGCTGGAGACTTTTTAAAGTCTTTGTTTATGAAAAATATAAAATATATCGATCAGGATGAGATTCGAACTCACGCGGGGAAACCCCATTGGATTAGCAGTCCAACGCCTTAACCACTCGGCCACCTGATCACACGACACCAAATATGAATTTGCCTTTGTGCCAGAATTGCCAGACTCTAACGGCGTAAATTTGTGAGCTCGAATTCAGTTGTTGAAGAAACAATTCACTGATTAGCTGCCCTGTAGACATATTCTCTCGGCCCAAGTAGTATAGTGGTTAGTACTCCACGTTGTGGCCGTGGCGACACAGGTTCGATTCCTGTCTTGGGCATCTCTTTTGGCCGTGACCGGTAAAAAAAAATATTTAACTCAGTCTATTGTAGACTTCATATTGCGCTGGAGACTTTTTATAGCCTTTGTTTATGAAAAATATAAAATATATCGATCAGGATGAGATTCGAACTCACGCGGGGAAACCCCATTGGATTAGCAGTCCAACGCCTTAACCACTCGGCCACCTGATCACACGACACCAAATATGAATTTGCCTTTGTGCCAGAATTGCCAGACTCTAACGGCGTAAATTTGTGAGCTCGAATTCAGTTGTTGAAGAAACAACTCACTGATTAGCTGCCCTGTAGACATATTCTCTCCGCCCAAGTAGTATAGTGGTTAGTACTCCACGTTGTGGGGCGACACAGGTTCGATTCCTGTCTTGGGCATCTCTTTTGGCCGTGACCGGTTTAAAAATGTTTAAATCAGTCTATTGTAGACTTCATATTGCGCTGGAGACTTTTTAAAGTGCATTTGTTCCAGAATTGCCAGACTCTAACGACGTAAATTTGTGAGCTCGAATTCAGTTGTTGAAGAAACAACTCACTGATTAGCTGCCCTGTAGACATATTCTCTCGGCCCAAGTAGTATAGTGGTTAGTACTCCACGTTGTGGCCGTGGCGACACAGGTTCGATTCCTGTCTTGGGCATCTCTTTTGGCCGTGACCGGTAAAAAAAAATATTTAAATCAGTCTATTGTAGACTTCATATTGCGCTGGAGACTTTTTAAAGTCTTTGTTTATGAAAAATATAAAATATATCGATCAGGATGAGATTCGAACTCACGCGGGGAAACCCCATTGGATTAGCAGTCCAACGCCTTAACCACTCGGCCACCTGGTCACACGACACCAAATATGAATTTGATTTTGTGCCAGAATTGCCAGACTCTAACGGCGTAAATTTGTGGGCTCGAATTCAGTCGTTAAAGAAACAACTCACTGATTAGCTGCCCTGTAGACATATTCTCTCCGCCCAAGTAGTATAGTGGTTAGTACTCCACGTTGTGGCCGTAACGACACAGGTTCGATTCCTGTCTTGGGCATCTCTTTTGGCCGTGACCGGTTTAAAAATGTCTAAATCAGTCTATTGTAGACTTCATATTGCGCTGGAGACTTTTTAAAGTGCATTTGTGCCCGAATTGCCAGACTCTAACGACGTAAATTTGTGAGCTCGAATTCAGTTGTTGAAGAAACAACTCACTGATTAGCTGCCCTGTAGACATATTCTCTCGGCCCAAGTAGTATAGTGGTTAGTACTCCACGTTGTGGCCGTGGCGACACAGGTTCGATTCCTGTCTTGGGTATCTCTTTTGGCCGTGACCGGTAAAAAAAAATATTTAAATCAGTCTATTGTAGACTTCATATTGCGCTGGAGACTTTTTAAAGTCTTTGTTTATGAAAAATATAAAATATATCGATCAGGATGAGATTCGAACTCACGCGGGGAAACCCCATTGGATTAGCAGTCCAACGCCTTAACCACTCGGCCACCTGATCACACGACACCAAATATGAATTTGCCTTTGTGCCAGAATTGCCAGACTCTAACGGCGTAAATTTGTGAGCTCGAATTCAGTTGTTGAAGAAACAACTCACTGATTAGCTGCCCTGTAGACATATTCTCACGGCCCAAGTAGTATAGTGGTTAGTACTCCACGTTGTGGCCGTGGCGACACAGGTTCGATTCCTGTCTTGGGCATCTCTTTTGGCCGTGACCGGTTTAAAAATGTTTAAATCAGTCTATTGTAGACTTCATATTGCGCTGGAGACTTTTTAAAGTGCATTTGTGCCAGAATTGCCAGATTCTAACGACGTAAATTTGTGAGCTCGAATTCAGTTGTTGAAGAAACAACTCACTGATTAGCTGCCCTGTAGACATATTCTCTCGGCCCAAGTAGTATAGTGGTTAGTACTCCACGCTGTGGCCGTGGCGACACAGGTTCGATTCCTGTCTTGGGCATCTCTTTTGGCCGTGACCGGTAAAAAAATATTTAAATCAGTCTATTGTAGACTTCATATTGCGCTGGAGACTTTTTAAAGTGCATTTGTGCCAGAATTGCCAGACTCTAACGGCGTAAATTTGTGAGCTCGAATTCAGTTGTTGAAGAAACAACTCACTGATTAGCTGCCCTGTAGACATATTCTCTCGGCCCAAGTAGTATAGTGGTTAGTACTCCACGTTGTGGCCGTGGCGACACAGGTTCGATTCCTGTCTTGGGCATCTCTTTTGGCCGTGACCGGATTTAAAATATTTAAATCAGTCTATTGTAGACTTCATATTGCGCTGGAGAAACATATAAAATAACTCACTAATTAGCTGCCCTGTAGATGTATTCTCATGGCCAAAGTAGTATAGTGGTTAGTACTCCACGCTGTGGCCGTGGCGACACAGGTTCGATTCTTGTCTTGGGCATCTCTTTTGGCCGTCATCGGCTTTTCAATCAGTTTTTTATTGTGCTGGAGGCCTTTTAAGTCTTCATTTCTTTTTGCCGTCACCGGCTTTTCAATCAGTTTTTTGTTGGCTACATACTGTGCTGGAGCCCTTTAAGTCTTTATTTATTAAAGCTATAAAATACATACATATATCGATGAGTTTCAAACTCCCCGGGATTGTTTCTAGGTGCATATTGTTAAACACATTAAAATCTAAAATTGTCTTTATTGCGTGAGTCATTCGAATATCCGTATCTAAATCGGTGAGTTAGTTAATTCCAGTTAATATTATATTTAGTGTGATTGGCCACTGAACGGTCTCTTCTACGTTTGTAGATTCTAAACTAATCTGAATGGAGCATTGACGCTCGCTTTCTGCATGTTTCATGTTGACTCAAAGCAGCAAATGAAAAGGAAACTTCGCTCTCTTCTATCTCTATTACACACTCTCTTTCTCTTTATTTTTCCCTCTCTCTCTCTCTCTCTCTCTTACTCTTCTTCTTTATCAATCTCTCTCTCTCTCTTTATCTCTTTCTCTCTCTCTCTCTCGCTCTCTTCAATCTCTTCCATCTCGTTTATTCTCCCGCTCCTGTGCCAATCTCCACACCCACACACTCTTTTTCCCATTTTGCATACGAAGTAGCGTATCAAACGTGCTAAGCCTATGATCACGCTAACTCTACATGTTCTCCCTCTCTCTTTCTCTTTCTACTTCACTCTATCCTTCATTACTCAAACTCTTGCTCTCTCACACTCCTTCCCACCTATCACCTTCGCTCACTCTCACTATCATTATCTCACTCTCTGTCTCTCTAGCTCTCTCTCTCTCTCTCTCTCTCTTTCTCACTCCCACCCACTTTCGTACACGAAAAAGGAGCAAAGGTCTCATCCTCGCATACAATATGAGCGGGAACATGATCGTATTTTATCAGTGAATTTTCAGCTCGACAAAACGTGCATTTCGTTGCCCGTTACAAGAATTTTTCTCGTTCCTTTTTAATGTGTATATAAAAAATAAATATATGCTATCATAGTTTACACTTATTTTTTTACTGCAACACTTACTGTAATGAAGTTATTTATTATTATTCATATTTCTTCGTCACATTAACAGTGACATCAGATCATTGCCTGTTTAACCGAAATTGATCATCTATCTCTTTCTCTTACTCATATTCTGTTACTTGTATTCATTCTCATATATATATATATATATATATATATATATATATATATATATATATATATATATATATATATATATATAAGTCATGCAACTTTGCCAGGAAGCAGAAATATGACGCTTTTCGATAGCTCTCGCTTGTTCTTGTTTCGATTGCTCTCCTTTTTACAAGATATATTGTTTATAAGAGTAAGCAATATATTTAAATGGTATTTTTTCCTTTTAGCAAATGTCGAGCGAAAATGCAGGGAAAACGAGCGTAATCTCGACACGCATTCGCTACCTCATCTTATTTCTCGGTAAATTATATTTTATTTTATTTATTTTATATTTTTTCCAACTTATAGTTTAACCCTTACAATGCTCATTGTTCAAGATCGAAAATCTTATCAGCTGTTGGGTAATAATTACGATCTCTTTGCAGGATCAGCATGCATTTCAATCATTTCCTCGAACATGACTGCGATCAACTTTACGCTCATTTGCATGGGCACCGTCAACAAGACGGTACGAGCGTTGCTTGTTCTTTCGAGCCTGAACGCACATATTGTTATGAGTCGACTCTATTTTTAATTTTAATATTTAAAATATCCATAGTGGTCGGTTAGAGCGGTTTCGCCGATTTGTATAGTTGCTTATCGGGGAAACCACTCTTTTCGTGTATTTATTCTATCTTAAACTTCCAATGGATACTCAAGCATTAGTAGACCATCGGAGAAGATGTGTACATACATATGTCTTGTTTGCATTCACAACACAAGTTCGCATTAGATTTTGCCTTTTGAATGGTCTTTTCATTCTCTTCCAGTAGCCGCGTAAATGCATCTGCTTTGAAATTACTGTTAATGAAAGGCAAGGCGCTCGCTTTCTCTGCCAAATCATATGTATACAAACATGAAAAGCGTCTTCTTCCAGTGTACAGTTGAAATATCTTTTTTTAAAGCGCAGTTCGATTAAAGAGATTTAAGGTGGGGGGGGGGGGGGTTTCATCAATTTTCCGAAGTAGAGAATCCATATTATGTATATATCGTTTGTACCCCCACTGTGTTGCAGCCGGTTGCATCTCTCTTACCCAGTTGAAAAACGGTTGTCGAGATTACAAACATGACGTGGAGCGAAAAGGCAAGCGCTAAGGGATGGATGAAGTGTTTCGCGCATGGCAAAGTGTGACCAAACGGGCGATAAACTTGAGAGTTCCGATAATTTGGTGCAAGAAAAAAAGCAAACTGGAATTTTAAACACAAAAAAAAAGATTTTCTTAAATATACAAATACAAGCAATACTCGTCAATTTTTTGGTTCTTTTCAGACTGGCGAGCCGGTCGACTTTGAAGAAGTGCCCGAGGTCCACCGAGGTCCCCTCGACTACACGCAAAAGGAGCGCTCGATGCTGATGTGGGCGATGGCCGTCGGGACAATTACGGCCGCGTGGCCATTCCAGCTGTCAGTTTGGTTCCTGATAGCCTATTGGTAAAAAAGCAAGGATATGAAATTGCCGGTCAAAGTTCGATTCTCGTCATACTCATGAAACCCAGAGTGCCATTCAATTCGTTCGTTTCATATGTTGTTGCTGGATATTGCTAAATATTTCTGAAAAACATATCGATTATTTATTATAATAAATAAATAAATAAAGTACAATATTGTATGTAGGCTATACGAACGCTTCGGCGCCCGCTACATATTTTTCGCCGCTGGCGCCATCTCCACGGCGGCCACGGTGTTCATCCCATTCGCCGCGGCTCGTAGTTTCATCGTCCTGCTCGGGCTACGATTCCTCCAGGTACGAATGTTTTTTTTCTTTTACCCTCTCTCTTTCTTGCTTTCTTTTTCTCTCTCCGTCTTTCTCTGACCCTTTATCTCTATTCCTCTTTCTCTATCTCAATCGATTGTATCTGGCTGTCTCGCTAAGTCATGAAACGAGTCTCCGCCGCTGCTCTTTTCGAATGACATCCTTTTTCTTGCAACCGACGGAACATTTCTGAAAGCCAAAGCGATCATCCGCAAATTGATTACGTTTACAAGTACATATTTTAAGGCCTATAAACGTTGATACTACTTATTTTTCCTTTGTCTTCGTCCATGCATGCAACAATTATAAGACTAGCCAGATTATGCCTGGCTTATCCTTGATCCGTGTGTGTTTCTCTATCAACTCAATGACGTCATTTGGTGATTGAATCGAGGTAGCGATGGACGAATTTCCCCCCGGATATCCCTAATGCGATGAGCCTATCATTTTATTCCGCTCCAAGCACACTTTATTTCTCTCTCCCTTTCTCTTGCTCTCTCACTCACTCGCTTTCATCTCTCTCAACTATCGCTTTCCTTTTCTCATACATTCACTCGTCTCTCCTTTCACTTTCCTTTCTCTCATTTCTCTTGACCTTACCAGTTGTCATCCCGTATCATGTCTTCTTCCAATGATCACTGCACTAATTTTTTTTTATTCCCGTCGGAATCCCGAAAGTTAAGTTGGAAAATGAATGAGTTCATAGATTGACAACTCGATGTTCTTTCTCAATTCATTTTTTTTTTCGTTCCGCTCTTCATCCTCCTTGCCTCTCCGTCTCCATTTTCCTGTACATGGGAGAACCTCTTTCTCTCTCAAACAATAGAAGGCAAATTAAGCCGAGGCTGCCGTTCATTGATTTTACGGGGTGTGAAATCATTTCCTGTCCGCGGTTAATGTGTGGCCATGAAGGGTGCAGTCTTTCGAGGCTCAATCGGTTTTGGAGAAATAGATAGGAGGAGGAATTGATGGAGAGATAGAGAGCGGCAGACATACATAGGGAAAAGAAGATAAATAACAATGATGCGAAGAGAGAAAGAGAGAGAGAGAGGGAGAATGATTGAGCATTGTGGAATGAGAGAGAAACACATGGAACGAGGGAAAGGGAAACAGAGAGAGAGACATTTGTTGACGGAGGGAGGAAGCAAAAGAGCTAGAGAGAAAGAGATAGGGAGGGAGAGAAAAAGAGGGAAGCGACATTGCTCGAAATGTGTCCTGTCTTCAAAACACTGCCAATAGCAGAGAACGAACCCTGTCTCTTCAAACACAACATCCTTGCCAGGGCATGACTAATTGCGAAAGATTGTAAATTCTAATAGACGTCATCTTCACTTTGCAGCCATCTCATCACAACGGCACATATTAATATCATACCTATGTACATATGTATGCACATACCTTCCATATTAAAAAGGGACGTTCAAGTTGGCATATGTACTGTTGGGGGGGGGACCGACTCTAAAAAAAGATTGCCCATAAATTATCTTTCAAAAATTGGATATTCCGCGATAAAATTAGAATTCTCTTTTATAAAAGAAATAACCAAATTAATTAATAAATAACTAAATAAAAAGAGAACAAATCCGTGGTCCAGGGAGTCGCGTTCGGTGCCGACTTTGCCGTGATCGGCCTAATCACCGTGCACTGGGCGTCGCTGAAGCAGCATGGCTTCTTCATCTCGCTCCTCACCTCCTTCTCGCAGATATCCGTCATGTTCACGATGCCCGTGGCTGGCGAGGTACATAAGCTTTTTGTTTACTTTTGTTTCCTGGTGCCGGCATCGAGCCCTCGAGCTCTGCGTGTGGAGCAGCGCGCGCTACCACTAAGCCATATTCACCCCCTTGTTTTCAGCTGTGTGAGAGCGCAACCGGCTGGCCTGCTGTCTACTACGTGCACGCCGTCGTCTCGGCGGCACTCTTCATCGCGTGGCTCATCTTCTACCGTGACGATCCCGCAAAGCATCCGCTCATGCGCGACATCGAGCTCGAAAAGATTCAGAGAGGAAAGGGCGGCCATGTCGGGAAGCGAGAACGCGCGCCGGTCAAGGTTATATTGTTTTTGATAATATTTTCATTATTAATTTTATTAGAAAGTTAGCACGACGGAAAACTAACCTCCTTTTGTTATTCTTCTTCGGAAACGTCCTTCATAATGAAATAAATATGAAGTATGGATAATTGAAAGTCTCTGGACTGCACACCGATAGGCCTCAACAGCTACCGTCTAATTGCCTCCCCTTTTAACAAAGGGAAGAGAAATGAAAGATCTTGCGAGTGGTTTGACACATACATACATATGCTACTTGATTTAAAATAATACTTTGTCTCTTACGAGACAAGGATGATTCGTATCTAGATTCATTGATGCATGCTTCAAAAAGTGTACGGTATTCTCTCGTCGGATACTGTCTTAAAGAATATTATTTAATTTTAAAAAAATTAAAAAAAAAACTCTGATGTTCAAAAGAGATGCCCAAGACAGGAATCGAACCTGTGTCGCCACGGCCACAACGTGGAGTACTAACCACTATACTACTTGGGCCGCGAGAATGTGACTCTAGGGCATTTTATCTATTCGCATTTCTAATTATCCTCAATTTCGAATTTGCTTGCTATTCAAGTTTAAGTAAAATAATTATTATTTTACAATGAAGTATCTAAAAGACTAAATTTCAAAATAGGATAATTCCGGGAAAAAAATTTAAAAAAGATGCCCAAGACAGGAATCGAACCTGTGTCGCCACGGCCACAACGTGGAGTACTAACCACTATACTACTTGGGCCGACAGACCGTGTCTGTAGGGCTTATCATGACTGTGATTCTCTTGTACAGAAGGATGTGGGAAAGTGTCCTAAACACTAGCAGAATTACTTATGCGCCGCTCATTGACCTTGGTTTTGCATCAGTTTTCTTTAAAAACATGAGACGATCTTCAAGGACACACAATGTCTGTTGGAATGAAGTTGATTGAGAACGTGTTCAGTGAAGGTGGGAGGGGGGGAGGTGGTATAGGCAGCATAAGAAAGTCGGTCATTCCTGCTCATGTGTTCGTTCACGTGCTTAGTTCATTCTAGCATACTAATGACAAAAGGATGTACAAGTAATATTACAATAGCAACAACATATTATAATTTTTCTTAAATTGATTTTTTGTTAGTACATAACCCCTTTATAATACATACGTCACTTAAAGGCGATTCCAAAATAACACAAATTGTAAAACAATTTATTTATCCAAGACTACCAAAGTAATCGAAAATGCACCTAACGGTTGGCCACTGAAAACCAACGTTTAAAAAAGAACAAAATTTCAGGCGATTCTCACGAATCCTGTCATGTGGGCCGTCTGGCTGTCGGCGTTCGGCGAATTGCTCATGTCGCAATTTATCGTCATGTATGGCCCGACCTATCTGAATGAGGTCAGTGGGCAAAGTGGTTGTAGGAATCAATAAAGTATATATGTAAATGAGCATAAACAACAAAAGATCAATCAAACAGAACCATGGATAAAAATCTATTTTCAAGTTTAGATATCAATTTTCTATTATTAGGTTCTCGGCTTCCGCGTCGCGCATACTGGCTACTTTGTCGCCATTCCACGTCTCGTTCATTTGATGTTCAAGATCGCTTCCGGTGTAGCGAGTGATAAGATCAAGTGAGTCGCTATTCTCTCTCTTTAGAAATTAAGGAGTGACGATGCGAAATTTGAAGGAAAAAAAATAATTTAAATTTAAAGATGAATTCCTTTAAGATTCATGTCGGAGCGCTTCAAGATGATCACGTTCAACACGATCGCGTTGACCGTGAGCGGCTGCTTCTTCCTCGTGCTCGGCTTCGTGCCTCGCGCCGCTGCGCCCCTCGCGCTCGCCGTCCTCCTCGGCATCGAGATCACCACCGGCTGCATCTGCGGCGGCTTCTACAAGTGCGCGACGCTCGTCGCGAGGCAAGTCTCTGAGAGATTAGAGAGCACAAGGACGAATTCATACAAGTGATTAGGGTTCAACGGATAAGGGAAGATGAACGAATGCATATATAATACAACCGATTACTGAACAAGAAAGAATATGTATGTGCATAGATTTTACTACGGATAGGGGAACGAGAAGCTATAGAAGAAAAAAAAACCTACGATCGTTAAATCGTTCAGAACATTTCAGAACAATTTTGAAGGATAATAAGGTAGAATCATTTTTACAATATCCTTTTAAGGCAACACTCGCACTTTGTGCTCTCACAAATCCAGTTCATCAAGTGCGTCGCGCTCTTCGTCGAGCCTCTCCTCGTCTTCCTCATCTGCCAGCACAACACGTTGGCCGAGTGGCGCATTGTCTTCTGCATTCACGGTAGGAGATAGCGCGCGAGGGCTGTTTAGTGTAGTGGGTAGGGTGCGCCGTACACATTAGAACCGCACGGGTTCAATTCCCTAACGTATTGAGACTTTTGCCAGGCGCTCTGCTGATCGGTGGCAACGTCGTCTTCTCGATCTTCGCAACTGACGAGCCGGCCGATTTTACGTATACGCCAGCTGAGCTCAAGGCGAAGAAGGATGCAGCGCCAATTATCAATGGCGCGTCATAATAAGCTACTTTAGCTGTCTTTCTAATATGCAGAAAATGCATTAAAAAAAGGAAAAGCTAAACTAAATTAATAACTTTTTGCTCATGATTTTTTTGCGTATTCTCCATATGTATGCCCGAACTCTCGTGATTTTCACAAAGCATTTCTGGAGAACCTCCAATCTACAGCTCACAGTAGAGCATTTATAAATTGCGACAACTCTGAAACCGATGACGAAATTTTCCTAAGAAATCAATCAAGTAGGAAGAAGCCGTACGAGTGCAATTTAGACATGACTTCCAATTTATTCTTGTTGACCATATTCTGCAACCATGTGTTCATTGATACAAGAACAATCCGTTTGTCCTAGTCACTTACACAATCTTCATTGCTCCATCTACTTTTCTCTTACAATTTTCTCTTCATTTTCTTGGTTCTATAGTTTTGAACGACCCTCTCGCCTTGTTACGCTTGTTTGCTTTACGCAAATCAACGACTGTTGTCATTTGATACGGGCCACTGTTGTCTTTATTTAAAAAAAAATGGCAGCAGAATAAAGAAAACAAACGACGTGGTGACGTTTGCGAAATGCGTAAAGTTCTCTCGAGTAAGAAAAAAAAACCGGTTTACCAATAAAGGAATGTATAGAAGGTTTAAGGCATAATAATTAGATACAAACATCGCCAATGATAAAGCAGAAACATTGCCGAAACTGCTCAAGATGACGGAACGGCTAAGAGGAAGAAAGGAGTGCATTGCACTAATAATACGACCAACTCATTTGTATGCTAGGGAAGAGAATTGCGTCATTGAAAGAGACGAATAATTCGTTGACAAGTTGCAGAGCCTTTCCCTTTTCACTCACTCTCTCTCTCTCTCTCTCTCTCTCTCTTCTCTCATCCATCTACACACTCTCTCACCTCACTCAGTCACATATTTTGTCTCCATGTATATGTTTCACTCGTCACAGCTCTCCACTTTTCCACATTCCAAATTCAGCCCGAATGATGAGCATTTGCGGGAAGTGAGCACCCCTTGTCCGCAGTAAGAGTTTGGGAGAGAGAGAGAGTAAAATAGGGACACTATCACAGAGGAAGGAAGGCACGTTAATCAGGATCGATAATTCACCATAAAGGAATGTAAACAACATGGTAAATGGGCGTGGAACGGGATATGTTGTGAAAGAGGAACATGGCAGAAACGTTTTCGAGTGACATATAATTCGTCAAGTGAAATATATTAACTTTTCGTTGTTCAGTAAGCTCCATAATGATATGTGTACTAATCTCTGAGAAACTAATAAAATAAAATATAAAATAAAGCAAGGCCTCCCTAAAATCCGGCCCCCGATTAAAACCCGGCCGGTCCACTCTCGTCACCCTTGCGGAAGTCGGAGTTGGCATAGATCTGGCGGTCGGCGAGTCGCTCGACCGCCGTAACGACGGTTATGTTGTGCACCAGCTGCATGTCGTGACCGCGCGCAGAGAGTGCGTCGACATATTGCTGCAACGAATAATGAAACCATCATGAGAAAAACCGTCGTGATCAAAACCCAACTAGTTTAGTTGAAAACAAATTGCGAAAGTTTCGAAGCGATTTTCATGCTGTCATTTTTGCAACCAAAGAAAGTCAAGTCCAAAACCTTTTCCAGCTATGATAAATAAAATTCAAGTGGAGACCAAGAAAATATTTTTAGATACATATAAATCTTACAATGGAGAAGATAAAAGCACTCCATACCTTGGGGAAAGTCACTTCGTATTTGGTGACATTCGGCTGCAGCTGGTTGTGAAGGCGCGGCGCGTCAACGGCCTGGAAATATAATGGTATTTGGCGGTTATTAAATTTGACGGGAAAACGATACCGACCTGCTTGATGTTGTCTTTGAGCCACATGGCGTGGAGCGCGACGCCCGCAACGCCAGAGATGATAGTCGAGCCACCGGCGCCACCGATGGAGAGGAGATTCTGAAAGGCTACTTTTTTAAAGATCAATTAAAAAAAATATTATAAACATCCTTTTATTTGTATTTCGCTGCTTGTTTCGCATGAATATGAAAATCACTTTATATGAGTAAGACTGATATTTTCATACATATACTACATTTGTATGTAAATATTAAAATATGCATAAATTTTCATGTAACTAATTTAAAATATTTTATTTCTCTCTGACATGCTCGTTGTTCTCGTCGTAGATGATGATCGGGCTCATCGAGGACTGCGGCCGCTTGCCGGGCCGGATGAAGTTGGCGGGCGATGGTGGGAAGTCAAAGTAGTTGGGCGCGCCCGGCGACGAGAAGTCGTCCATCTCGTCGTTCCACACGATGCCGTATGCATTCGACGCGCGAAGGGAGCCAACACTTTAAAGGACATTTGAATTCGCGCATTTTTACCTGACACATGGCCGAGAGAACATGTGATTTAGAAAGACGCGGCAACAACAGGAAAATCTAATAGTTTTCTGTTGAATTTCGCGCTCTTTTAATATATTTGTTTTTTTTTTTACTTATTTCTCGGTTTTTTTATCCTTCTCCAACCGATTTAGCTCAAATTTTTGCCCCCAGTTTTTTCTCTAACCATAAGATAAGAAAAGAGATAGAAATCTTTCAAACACGAGATTAATTGTCGACGTGACGGAGACGGCGTTGCCGTCCCGATCGATCACCGAGATGTGCGTTGTGCCGTGGTCGCGCTAGAAAGTGTTTATGCTTGAAATTGGTCGGAAAATAAAAATAAAAAGTGAAATATTATCTGCTTACCGGTCCTTCGAAGACTCCGCCGTAGTAGGCGTCCGGATGCGCGTGGTCAGTGATCTTCGATCTTGAGGAGGAATAAAGTAAACAAAAAATTGTCTCAGTTTTTTTTACATTTCGTCTTAATATTTTATGTTTTCCTGTTTTCGTTCCAGCTTCATAGTATCATTTTTTATAGTCGCATTTTCTCATACTCTCTCAATCGAAGCTGTGCTTTTTCGTCGAGCTTGTAGAGAGTCCCTACCATTCTTACTCTTTCTCGCTCTCTTTCTCTCTATATATCTATCTCTCTCACACATAAAAATAACTCCTCTCACCTGACCCACTCGGCCCATTCGGGCGTCGTGAGATTGCGCGCAATGTCAGTGGCGTTCTTCACGAAGGCCGGGTCGCCAAGGGTTGAGCGGCCGGCGTACGCAAACTGTCAAGGCGGGAAAGAATTTCAAATAGCAAAAATTTTATATAATTATATTTTAAAAATGATCGTATGTATGTGTATTTAAAAAATGCAAATAATTGCTTTTTCCTTCTCGAATTTTTGCATCTCAATGAAATAGTCACCTTGGAAGCCTCGATGAAGTGGTGGTAGAGTTGAGTCGTGTCGTCAAAGCTGGAGAGGTTGTACTTATAGCTGCAAGAAGGATAATGGAGGTGGGAAGGATGTTTTGTACATTGCTTTGATAAACAAGCTACTGTTGGAGAAACAGAACAAGATTGAGATAGAGAGAGAAAAGGAGTGAATGGTGGAGAGAGATAAAGAGCGTTTGCGAGACAGAGGGAGAGAGGGGGGGAGGGAGTTAGACAGCGAGAGAAAGAGGGAAAGAGGGAGAAAGAGGGAAAAACGACGAACCCATCCAAAACGTTGAGAATGCCCATGGCGACGGCGGCGCCAGAGGGCGGGGGCGGGCCGCAAATGTGGCGGCCGTTCGACAGGCGCACTTTCATCACCTTTTATTTTATTTATTTAATAAAATATTTTAGCCTTTTTTTAAATTTCTTTATTACTTAAAAAATTGCTCAAATACATGTGTATTATTTTTGCTAGCTATCTTTACTAAAAAAATATCCTTGTTAATTTATTTAAAAATATATATGTTAATTTACTAAAATTATTTAAAAAGGATACCTCATCGCCGGTCTGCACGAGTGAACGATAGCCAGCAAAGTCAGCCTCGGTCAGAATACCGCCTGTGAAAATTATTTAATTTGAGTGGTCAAAGCAACAGTTTCCTGCTTGATACGTTTTGGCGGGAAACTTAAAATTGTATAAGTTTTGAACTTACCTCCAGCCCGAATCTCGGAGATCATTCGACGAGCAGCCTCGCCGTGATAGAAGAACTCCACAGGGTCGACCGCATTGGCAATCTGCTCCAGGAAGTGAGCGAAGTTTTGCCTGAATCATTTTGCTTCTCTCTTTCTTCTTTTAATTTCTATTCTTCTCAGTGTCCTTGCCAACATCTACATGTATACTTTCTCTGCGTCCCTCATTAGCTCTCCCATGTTCGAGCAATCATTATTCATCACTGTCTTCATCTCCAGTATTCTTTACCCTTGCTTTTATTTCCTTTCACTTGTTTCTCACACATCGCCCATCGCCCACTTGCATCCCGTACCTTGTCTTAATCTGATCTCCGGGTCTGTAAGGCTCGTTCGTGACGGGATTGAGGAAGAAGCGCATGGTTGGCTCTGTCTTGATGTAGTAGCGCTGCGTCCACAGGCCGGAGGAAAGCGCGTGTGATGTCGGATAGCCTGAAATTGCAGACATCTCTTTTTCTCTCATTCACCCCACCGAATTTGCAAAACTACGCGCGGAGTCGAACTCAAAAGCTTTTGTTCGCCGCCTTACGCCAGTTCGCAATCGGCACTGCACACTCACCTTCCTTGAGGAGCTGAATCGTCGGCTCGATCAGCGTCTTCCACGGGACGCCGCCTCCAAATCGCTTGTACTCGGTCCAGAGGCCGTGTAGCTCTCCGGGAACGGCGATTGCGCGCCAGCCTAAAAATAGTATTATTTAAAAAAAGAAAGTAATATTCTTTAAACAAAGAAATAATTGTTTTGAAAAACAATTTGAACTAATGCAGCCTATGGTTTTCATGAGTTGCCACGGTTTTTCAATCTCTTCGTTGTTGATTTTTTTTATCCTATTCAATTTGAGCTTTTCTTGGTGCAATTATGGCACGAGTTTTGAATATTTTTCCACAGTGAGCAAAAGTGAATATGGTCATTCTACAAATGTGGGAGTGTATTTTGTAATTCCATACCGATCTGCGACTCGTTGTAGCGGTCCTTGTACATGTCTTCCGTGGCTGCGGCTGGCGCCGTCTCGCGCGCGTTCACGACGCTGCATTGGCCGGAGCTTCTGCAAGTTGCATTTACTGATTTGTCTTTTTCTTTCGCTTTTGCTTAAACATTACAATGCTACATATTGGTGTTTTGTGATTCAGTCAATTATTATTCAGGTCACCAAACAACTTTCCACTAACAAAGACATTAATTAAGGGGGGGAACAGAGAACTTTGAGATTTCGTATGGCAAACGGCCTGCCAAACATCATTTTTTCGGTGATCGCCCTTCTTTAACTGCATCGTCTCATAAATCATTCAGATCAGTGGAGAATATTTTCCAAAACTGGAAGGGAAACGAAAGAGATGCAAATTGTGATGGATTTCGTCGAAGAGAATATACCACATAAAATGGTGCATGATTGATGCGCGTGCATTGTTTTCTTTTTATATTGCAATACTCCTCTGTGTCTTCATTCTTGCTCGCCCTGAGTAAGTCTATTTCTAGTTCTGACGAGAGAATGTCTGATTCAAAGAAAAAAATCTAACAAGTGTGACCATGACATCCCTCAAATTGGGATATGACTAGTATGGATTTACTATGAAAAAGAACCAGGTTGGCGCGTCAACATCACAAGGGCATATCACGCAACATAAAACGAGATAAGATGCCAATTAATCTAATAGCTCCCATTCATACGTTATACATATATTATTCTCTTCCTATTATTAATAATTCATTTAACATTTTTAATTTGTGCTAATATAAATATATAGCACTACTTCATTTTCTCGTGCCCTAATGTGAACCTTTTCTCTCTGTCTCTATCGCTCTCCCTTTTCTGCCTACTCCCTGTCTTCCGCCTCCCCAAAAATCCCTGAATTGCTCTCTTCCCCTCACTTTTCGCTGCTGGTGTGGGAATCGAACAGAGGGAAAAAGAAGTATGTAGAAGCCATTTGGACTCCCGAAGACTTTGCTTCTTGTTTCTTATCAAATGACAGCAAGATTAGCACCTCCCGTCATTGTTTCGCGAGCCTGTCATCCAATTCTCTAACAATATGATTATGGAAAGAGGATGGCTCATTTCCAGCTGATTAGCATAGGTAATCTCATATTACATGAGCCTATTTTCTCTAAATGACCTCGAAACATTAAGTATAACTGTTTGACGGGTACATGTACATAAATGCAACAATGCATTTATAAATGGCGGTGAGGAAGTATAAAAAAACATTAAACAGGCAACAGTTCAGCACCAAAAATACTTAAAGGCTTGAATGATCCGTTATCAGCAGCGCGCGGTATTTGAGTTCATAAAATCGACCGAGAACCATTTGGTTGTACTTCGAAGCGGGAAGAAGACAGCGATGCATAGAGAGGGAAAGAGAGCGATAGAAAGAAAGAGAGGGAGAGAATAAGAGATACAGAGAAAGAGAGAGAGAGAAAGAGTAAAAATGAAGATAAAGAGAGAAAGCGCACGACGCTAAACTCTTCTGCTTTTACTTCCGCGAAAAACACGCTCGCTATAGTGTATGGCTGGTGCAGAAGGTGTCATAAATGGCAAAGACCAATTATTAACTCGTCAACAAAGCAAATGGGCTCATCTGTTTGCCGAACGTTTTGTTAGAAAAAAAATTAAATTGATAAGGCAAGACAGAATATTTTATTTTGCAAAACAAGATCAATAAATCTGAAACTTGGCAAATGCACGTACGCATTGTAGATGGTCATGAAGTGGCCGCCACCAATGCCCGCCGAGTGCGCGTCCATGATGCCGATGCAGAAGAGAGACGCGATCGCCGCGTCCACGGCGTTCCCGCCTCGAAGCATTACGTCCCTGCACGAAAATGAATCGAATACTGTAGCTCTCTAACCATAGTAGATCACTAGAAGAACTTCTTGATCTATACACATGTACTTAGATCATGCAAAATTACAATAATGTAATTGATTTGTGCACATTAATTACGGATATTCCGAAAATTGGAGATTATTTTTCTCTCTTTTTTTTTACATTTTAAACCTGTAAACGTGTTTGAGTTGTTTTGTAGACAAACCTTCCAACTTGCGAGCAAATCTCATTGTCGGCTGCGACGCCTGCCGTAGAATACTTGCCAAGAGGCGAGATCGAAGGGCCCGGCCATTTAGGCAGATCGCCAGGGGAACCCTGGAAAGTTGACATTATTATTACACGCATATGAATGTAAGTTATTATAGCCATATATTGTAGACATTTTACATATTTTACAACTTCAATTTTTTTTTTTTTTTTTTAAGATTTTCTATGGCATTTTCGACACTTCGTAGCTCATACTCTCGGAGGATTGTAGAGATGTGGCGGGCGTTTATTGTAGTAGAATCCATTGCGATACTTCTGGAAATGTGGCAATAAATAAATAATGGGGTTTTTCGGTTATGGGGCTGACTCTGAAACCTCTTGATAGGCGAAGGAGTGGGTGAAAAGGAGTAGAACGACAAAAAGAAGGCGGCGACGCATTGAATGAGGATATTTTGATAGGGCAAAGTGGATGTCACCGTCATTTATATCATTGGCAGACTACTTTTCATAGAGGGGATCGTCAGGTGATGACACTTAATTCTTTGAGATTGTTTTCTTTGAGATTGAACTCCCTCTATGTCCTTCTCACTCTTTCTCATTCTCTTTCTCTTTCCCTTTCTCTTTCTCTTTCTTTTTCTCTTTATATTTCTCTCTCTTTCTCTCTCTCTTTCTCTTTCTCTTTCTCTTTCTCTTTCTCTTCTCTTTCTCGTTCTCTTTCTCTTTCTCTTTCAATCTCTCTTTATCTCTCTCATTGCATTTCTAACTCTCCTTCTATCGCTCTCTTTCACTCTGAACTTCTCATGATCTCTTCTGCACTCACTTCATCATCTCCCTCCTTCTCTTTCTTCTAACTTTCACTCCATACGCCGAGTGTCCAGCGTGGTAATTAATAACAAGTCTGTCATGCCGCACAACCGATTCAGTTTGGCTGGTAAGCAAAAAGAACAAGAAAAAACTAGGAGAATACGCCGAATTACTAGAGTGTTCCTCTCCTCTCTCAAAACATTCAAGATGTTTGAATGAACGACTCATCCATTCATAACGAGAAGGTTGGAAAAAATTATTTTTTTTAGAGGCATTGAACGATTTCATTGATAGCAGACCGATATAGAAAATAAATGTGTACATCATAGATGTCGCGAAAATGCGAGTGTTGAGAAAGCGCGGGAATTCAAACATATATTTTCATACGGACCGATTCGGCGTGGAAGTAGAGTGCGGCGAACGTTACGAAGCCGGCAAGCAGAAGCAGAGTCAGGACGCCGAAGACGGACGACAGCACATAGAGCTTCCTGCGAGTAAGAAGCTATTCTCCTTTTTTTAATACTTACTATTAGCAATCTTTTTCTCCCTTACTAACCTGTTTATTCGCATTTTTTAAAAATTAACTCATTTTTACCAAAGAAGTGAATTTTTCCATAACCAACACGATCAACTTTAAAACTTTATATTGTCGTGGCTTGTAGCCAAATCAAATGCTCTGCATGCTCGATGTTTGTCCAGTTCGTGTCTATTAAGTAGTACTGCATTCTCTTTATGCAAAAACGCGTGCCGGAGCGCAACCTCTTCGAGATGTTGACTGTGTCCTTCTTGTCGGACGCCGACTCCGGCATGAATACGTCGCCATTGCCGACGGGCGTGGGTGCGGCCGTGTTGATCGGAGTTACTCTGTAGTTGGAGCCGTTCATGGCCGGACTATTGATTGATTTGTCTCAATCGATCTACTTATCGCTCGGCGACGTCCCACTTCCTTCTGTTGACCGGTTGAAGTCCGCCACCCGCACCCGAAGTGCTACCCGAAGTTGACCTTGGCCGGTGAAAGTGTGATGAATGAATTACACACAACAGATTCGTAATGTGGCTAATCGGAGCGGCTAGTCGGAGACGTACTGGGTTTGGGGAGAGGCAGAGAGAGAGAGGTAGCAAGAGAGATGGAGGTAAAGAGAGAAAGTTAGAGAAGGTAGTGGAGATCGAGAGAGAAAGGTGACTGAACGAATAGCAGAAAATGCCTGCGACAAAGGTCTTGCCAATTAGAAACGACAAGATTGAAGTTCATGGGGCTGTTTTGCAAAATTTAATTGAATTTTCGTTTGGAAAAAAATTAAATATTTCAGCATTGGGCGCGCAGTCATTGCCTTGCAATCGAAATCTTTTTCCTTCAATCGGACTTGTAATAAAAATCACAAAAGCAGCCAAATCGCTGTATAATTACTATTTGACAAAACCTTTGCTTTTATTTGTTTTGAATTCTATTACATTGTCATATATTAATGCATACGATAAAATGTTTAATAGTAAACCTAATAAAAGAACTTTACGGCAGAACACTGGTAAAAAGTAGCATACTAAGGTAATTGTGATGCTGTGTAGATCATTTAAGGCACCCCCAGGAGATTGTGCCTGCATATTAGAATAAAAAGTTCCTTCCTGTTTCTCAAATTGAGACGCACTATTTGCATGTGCTCTCGCATGCTCGCTAAATTTACAGTACTCATTTACAATTAGCACCTAGAGAAGTATAATGGAAGAGGAGATAAAGGCCCAATTCGCACGCACATTAACCCGCAGCAGTCCATTAAAAACAAGATAATAAGTAAGTGTTCTTGTGGGTCAAATATTTTAAACATCGAAAAGAAGGGATGCAGAAGAAAGAGAGAAGACGAGCGAGATGACATGCAAATGAAAAGTGATGATAAAAACGGGAACATTTCGCAAAATATAACAGGACCTCTCCGTCAAATGTGCGTGCATGTTAGAAGAAATTTTCACCCCCCCCCCTCCACCTTTTCTCTATTCTTAACATAATCCCTCAACATTCTTTAGGTGCTAAGAATGTGCTGTACTCATGAGGGGACATGCGAGAGCGCATGGAAAAAATGCGTCTAGAAGAGAGAATCTCATGGGCAAAAATTTCTTCAGAACATATGCGCGCACGTTCGGAGAAGCTGTCCTTTCAGAAAGCATTAATAAATAGAAGAGAAAAGACGAGTCGTGGGGACTGAGAGTGTGTGGATAAGTCATAAGACACCACTGATCGGGAAACAGAGCAAAATTCGGAAGAATGGAAGATGGGGAGGGGCGGGTTTCTCCCATCTGACACGGCTACCCTTGCAGATGGCGTCAGCCAATTTACTCTCTTGTAAGAGAGCATTTTAGCTTGGGTACGAATTGAGATGACGGGAGGGAGGGAATGAGAGGGAGAGGGAGAGGGGAGAGGGAGATACGGACACTGTGAAAGAATTAGGAAGGGGGAGGCCGAGAGGACGAATGAGAAGCTGCTTCTTTGATAAGCGGGCCCGGCAGCAAACTTGCACGCCACGAGCCACTCATGGGCTTCGCAAGACAATGGCTCGCATCCCGACAGAGTGGAGTCAGGAAAGGGGAATGGGGGGATAGAGAGAGCGAGAGAGAAAGAAATAGGGAGATAGAGAGAGAGAGAGAGGAGTATGAGTGAGAGGGAACATTCAACCCGCAGCTTGTGAGTAAGAGAAAGAATGAACTTTAGTTATGAACTTTGTAAAACAGGGAAAGGAAGGTGGAAGAAATAGCTATAGAAAGACAATTAGAGAGAAAAAAAGAGACAGCACTGCCACAGTGCAAGAGACATACTGAATTTCAGCTTCTTCATTTAATGCACATTTGAAAACCGCTTGATGTGTCCAAGGTAGTATAGTGGTTAGTATCCGCGTCTGTCACATGCGAGACCCGGGTTCAATTCCCGGCCCGGGAGAAAGTTTTTCTTTTCATATTTTCGTTCATCGCAAACATGCCTGTTTTGTGTATTTGCAATTATTTTTTTTATGGTATTACATTTCAAATTGAGCAAACGTTTCTAAATTATTTCATTTGTTATTTTCTATTAATATAAAAAAATGTCCATGAAAATATCTGTAAAGAAAAAAAATAGATCTAACCCATGTGGCCGCTTCTCTGGACCTGGCAAGAACGGCTCTTCCTCGTCGAAGGGCCCTTCGGACGGCGGAAGATTATGGTCGCTTGATAAAATAAAATAATTATTAAAAACAATAATATTTTATTGTAATACAATCATGATAATTTCATGTGCCTAGTTCATTCAATCATATAACAAGGTATGTATGTATGTAGAATGATCGTGTTTTTTTTTTGCTCGACCGAATATGACGGTGTACGGAATGCAAACAAAATATACATCAAGCGGTGAAGAATAAACCGACTCCGATGACGAATGTTGGTGGGTTTCCATTGAAGAGAGAGCCGAGCGCTGAAGAGAATTAAAAAGGAACTAAAATTGCATCAGCCGTGCTATTAATCTAGGAAGAAAAAGGGGTCAAGTTGTCACAGAGATTTGTTCGCGCTAAAACGGAAACTTGGAGTAGGTTTTTTTGCTTTTTACTATGAAAAATCGTCGAAACGGCTTCAGTTTCGCTCAAATTCGCTCAAATGCTTACTCATGTTTAACGTATGCATGATGTATTGCACTGCAGTGCAAAAAGGGCCCAAAATAACAGATTTGAAATATATAAATAAAATCCATGAAAGTAAAATTTGCAATAAAGAATCACAGAAATATACGAAGGAGGTAGAGATGGCCTTTTTGCTATCGATAAGATCAGAAAAGGCGTTGAAAAGATGGAGACGAAGTTGGCTGATAAGAAATTGAAACGAGGAGAGAAAGAATTAACGAGAGAGAAAGAGAGATGAATAAAGAGAAAGATTAAGAAAGAGAAAAAAGAAGGAAGAAATAGATGTAGAACAAAATAGAGAAAGAGGGATCGCAATAGAGTGAGAGATCGAGATAGAAGGAGAGTGAACGAGATATAGAGAGAGAGAGAGAGAGAGAGTGAGAGAAAAGAGTGAGACAGAGAGCCTAATGACAAGAGTAGCGAAAATGGCAGAGAAGCAATGATTCGGCGCCTTCCTGAAGAACGAAACTGAAAACAACCAAGCGGCGGGCATAGTGCAAGAGGTGTTTGTGCAGCTGTAGAAAATGTATTTGCAAGAAAGAGAGAGACAGAGAAAGCGGGATAAATCGAGAAGCAGAGAGAGAGATAGCGAGCAAGAGAGGGAGAGAGAGAAAGGAATAAAGAGAGGGAGAGAGAGACAGAAATAGTCGAGATAGAGTGCATAGACAGAAAGAGTTAGAGAACAGATAGGGAGAGAGGAAGAAGCAAACTCGTGAGAGCAGATGAAAAGGTGAGTACAAGTATGCATTCTTGTTGCCAAAGCATTCTTGCTGTCTTGGCGCCAGTTATAGTTGTTTGAGCAACCTGAAGGGCAGTAAAGAGTACATTTTGTTAAAGCATAAGTGTATTTCAGGTTCATTCATTTATTTAACTTGATTTACATATGGTGTGATACCACGAATTATGATCACGAGCTTTCATTACAAAACATCCAATCAACCAACCACCCAAGAATCTTTCCAAACGTCGCTCAATCGTTCCAATGACGCGATATAAAAAAAGAAGTAGAGCTTATACTGGTAATGCTTAAAGAAAGAAGGACAAAGAAAGAAAACAAATCAACCCAATCAAATGAACGCTCAACTTGCCCTTGAGGCACTTGGATGGTGGCACCTTAGGCCCAAAATGATAAACTTTAAATGATGATAATAAATTAAAAGAGGGAGGTCTCTATTTTCCATCTCGAAAATGCTCAATTAGTCGTATGCCATAGATTCACCTTATTTACCATATACACGGTGATATCGTCTGCAATCAGAATCTCCTCGTGCCGTTCAGTCTAGTGCTGTTTGTTCACATATGTACATATGTACATATGTATGTATATAGTGTACATACCTACCAATGACAATAAGTTCGCTGCCTTTAATTATTTTTCTTTCTGTAAGGCTATAAAGAATCTGCGTTCATACCTGATTGCTCTATGATGGTCTTCGGTTGCAGTACGGTATAGAGCTTTGCCACTGCACGGCATGGCGTTACCCGATTGTCTCGACTACCAGAATGCGATAACCCTCGTGCTCTCGTCAACAGCCTTATTTTGCTTGGTGATGCTAGCCCTCTGCCTTCTCCGAAGCAAGTCCATTCATGCGAATTGCATGTAAAATATAAATGAAATTTAAACATAAATTATTTTTAAATGAATAAAAAATACCTTTATTCACTTGAAGAAAGGAAAAGTGTTGTACTCACTTACAATTAGTCTTTTTATAAATTTTAAGAAATTATTCTTTCTTATTCAGCTGTGGATTTTAGGCACTTTTTTTCTTAATTAACTCTGAAGAAAACCCCCAATCTAATCAAAAACTGGTTTTATTTTATCGGCTTATCACAACAATTATCATTTGTTTGTTTGGAAGTGACAGGGTCCCAAAGGGGATGTCCGCAAAAACAAAGCATGCTTACAAAATTGAGGGGCCGCAATTAACTGCATGAAATAGAAAACACGGTTGTTAATGGAAATGACAAATGCAGATTGTTAACAAAAATCTTGGCACTTTGCCAGGACACTTCTGCTCGCGTGGCTGTCAGGCCTCGCTCTCCTCGTGCTTTCGTACGCCGTCCAGACAGTCGTGCTCGTACATGTCTTAGGGGTAGATCGACCGGGTATTTTTTCATATATATTTTTTCGTGCATTTTCGCAGCAATAGGCTAAACATAAATACCGTATTTTCTCTATTAGTGCCCCTCCCTCTATTTGAACCCCCCCCCCTCTAATAGTGCCCTCCTCTCGCGAGGGTATCGAAAAATAGTACCCCTCCCTCTAATAGAACCCCCCCTCCAATAGTGCCCCCTCTATTAGTCTAATACCTCTGCTCGATATGTACCTCGAATGGATTCTGGAGGCTCTTTCCAATGCATTAATTACAAATTCATTCAAAATTTACAGTAAAATGGACCTTCCGGTGATGATTCAATTGAAGAAGAGCTACAAATCTCTTTTGTTAGGAATAAATTGTTGTTTACAAACTTTTAGCCAATCACATTGAAAAATAGTACCCCTCCCTCTAATAGAACCCCCCCTCTAATAGTGCCCCCCCCCTCTCGCAAGGGGATTGAAAAATAGTGCCCCCGGGGGCACTAATAGAGAAAATACGGTACCTCACTGCCGCTCTCTGTTCTCAACTCCCTGTCTTCCCTCTCGCGCTCTTTTCCCCCATACTCTTCATTCTCTTCCTTAACAGAATACGTTCGCTATTATGCCTTCGTCCACGAAGTCGGCTACTGCGTCGCATCTCTAAGTGAGCTGCATTTACTACTCGAACGGTTCTGCGCTAGCCGCCGACTCAGAAACGTCGTCACCACATCGAAAAGCCGGACGACACCTTTTGTCTTATTCGGTGTCGCGATGTCGGTTCGTAGTGTTTCTTCTATTTTAAAATAATCACCGCAATAATTAAAAGAATAATATCCAAGGTGTTGGTTGCGGTCATCCTAATAGCGAAAATGTTGAGTTTTCGCCTCCTGTAAGCAATATATTTGTTCTCAAGCTCATAATGCTTTCAGCTGAACGTGCTTATTGTTCGCTACAGCCGCCGACGTTACAAGGAAACTTTTGGCCTCGTCGTATTGGACGCGCGCTATCAGGTACATTCATATGTATGCATCTATATCGCAAATGAATGCTTTCTATATTTCGACAAAGTAAATCATTTGTGAGAATTCCATCAAAATAAGCTGTTTGCTGTCATTCAATTTTGGTCAAAGATGCGCTGAATTGTCGATTTTTATTTTTTACAATAAATCTTGTTTTATATTTTTGTTTCCTTAAGCATTTTTTTCACAGAATACAATTGTGACGTTTAGTAATTAATAATTTTGATATTTTTTAAAGCTTAGCGAGATTCTGCAACTGACAACGACTACGCTTTTCGTGACGGTCGTCTCGAATTGCTTCAAACTCGGCCCGCTCGCTCTCTTGTACCTCACGAGGCTCTACCCCTTCGAGCAGATCGATCCCATCATTAACTGGGTTTAGTGTCATGTGAATTGTCACGTTATCTTAATTACCTAATCTTTAATGGTTGAGAAAGAATGTTGCAGCTAATATCGATTAGTTGCGCCGTCTGCGCATGCCTCTTCATTCGTCGATACAAGTTGGTGGAGAAGAAATCGCATGCATAAGAACTACTTTATTTTCTCTTCTGTATGTTTAATGAAGGGCGATCACCTAGAAATTTTCCGGCCGCTGTTGTCACGGCCGAGCCAGCCGACGCCACTGAAGCCCACTTTCGAATGCTCAACGTGATGCTACAGGGCCCGCCATGATGATTGCTGAAGAAAAGAGAGAGAGAGATAGAGAGAATGAAAGAGAGCGGAAAGTTAGAGCAATAAATAGAAAAAAAAGGAGTTATGAGAGAGAGTATATGGCACGGCAACATACTTAAATGTAAAAGCGTAGACGTTTGCTCTCGCCTGTTTTGCTTCACGATTTTTCTTCACGACTGACAATATCGTTGTATATTTTTTTTCTTCTTTCGTATGATAAATAACGATTTGAATTTTGGAATATTCATAACAGTGTATATTGCTTTTAAGCCATATAGTGCTTTTAAGCCGTTTGCTTTCTCGCTTCCCTCGCAATGACGCCAATGAAAAAATGTTACGAAATATGACTTTTTAATTTCTATCAAGTTTCGCAATACTTTTGAAATTTAACTATGAAGCTAACCGTCATATTTATTCACAGGATAGGCAGACAGTGGCATCATTTAGCCGCGCGTCCGTGGTCACCACTGGTCGGGCTCCTTTCTCTGCTCTCATTTCGCCACTCTTCCCTCCCTCTATTTCTCTGCCTCTCTCACGTCTGAAGACTCTCTCACCCAACCATGCCCAAGGAACTTGATGAGAAGGAACTGCGGCGAATGAAGAAAAAGAAGAACTACGAGTATCGTACTCTTCTTTTCCGCTCCGTCGGTTACGGTGACGTTCAATTCGGTTAGACTGTTGGGCGGCATTTATTTAAAAATTACATAACCAAGTTGAAGGGTTTCCAAAGTAAAAAGATTAAAGTACACAATACAACAAGCAGCAATTTTTAGATATATAATTCGAAAGTGCAAGAGAATTTTTAGAGATCTAATAGGAAAAGATTACTTTTTTTACAAGATGATGACACTGATCTGACGGATGAAGAGAAGAAGGCGAAGGAGACGAAGCTGTCGGCCGAGAAGATTGACGTAGAGGAACTCTCCGGTGTTGACAACAGCGCTCTGTCGCCAAACGCACAGTCGCCTGTCATTTCACCAGAATTGGTCAGCCAAATTTAGTTAAAAAAATCAACTGGATAAATTTGGCATACTTTACTTTTTAAGGCAAATAAGTTCAAGATGCAGACAACGAGCTCCTCGCATCCGATCACAATCGGAAGAAGCAGCTGAAGGAAAGGCAAATGGTAAATGTGCCAAAGGGGCGCTTTCACTTATAGATTTCTTTCTTTATCTGCGAGCCTAACTTAGTCCTACCCTACCCCCTTTAAAGAAATCTTGTCCCCGCTACACCCTTCAAAGAAATCTAACCTACTACCCTCTTCCCATCCTTCCCCGCTTGTAGAAGCCCAACTCTTCTTGTTCTCTCGTTTAGAATGCAAGAGCCGAGGAGAGGGATGGATTATCAAGGGTTTATCTTCTGGAACTGCAACAACACTCACTGCAAACACACTCAACCGCTGACTAGGCGGGAGGAAACCATGAACTCGACGGCTCTCTTGGCGGGCGACTACTCACACTAGAGAATGCCTAGAACAACCAACAATGACAAAAGCTACCTAACATAATGGACTATGAATATTCACTATGCTTAATATAAACAACCACAAAGTAACACTACAATGAATAAATGGGCGCAGGGGTTCTAGAGTGGGCCTGTCCACTTTCAGAACGTCCTTCTGCTCTGGTCGCAATGGGATTTGACAATGCTCGTCTTTCTCGTCGACGGCTACTTTCGCAGTGGAGGACGTCAGCTACTTCATTTTAGCTTACAGCCCTCTGACCTACCGTAATCTGACATGGGCAAATAATGACCCCTCCCCTCTTTTCAGTTGCCTTCCTGCTGGTGTTCTGGCTGGCGACCCTTGTGGTCGTCCTCCCCATGGGCTATCTCGAGTTGGCATTCGGCCAATTAGTCCGTCTCCCGCCGACCATTTTGATGGCACGCATCGCGCCTGCCGCTGCTGGTGCGGCGGTCCTCGAAATAGCAAATATTGATTTATGATCGATTCAATTATTCCTCAAATTATAATCAATCGAACAATAATTTTTGATTGATAGTTTATAAAATGAAATTGTTTTTCAATCGCTCAATAAATCGATATTTTCCCTTCGCTGCACAGGCGTCGGCTATCTGATGTTGGCTTCTCGCTTCGTGGTTCTTCTCTCGCCACTGGCGCAGACTCGCATCCAGAACACCTATCTGCTTATCGAAAGGTATCACCACTTTCATATTTGTGTGAACGGATTTATCCCCCTGTAGTGAAAGTACGAATAATCCCTACTTTATATCCGTTACCAGTAACGGATATGTTTCTGTCTGCACCAGTTATATCTGTGGATGAAAAGTCCCTTAGCTACAAATATTCACAAAGTAGATACCGTAACTAAATATTAAAGGATGTATCCGGCGAATAATTGTAGAGTAGCGCTAGAGAACCACTTTGAATGCGTGCGCTCAAAAAGTTGCCTGACGCTCGTTCGAGAGAGCATGTGAAATAGGAGGGCGGCTCTGACCTACCATAGCAAATTCCCTACCCGCCAGATTTCACGCTACTTTTGCTCCGAATGTAATTAAAGAGAATCGCTCAGACTTTCTGGACAGATGTTTTACGCCAAGGTGAACTTGTCCACATAGAACAAAACATGTGTAGGTTAATAATTTTCCGGATACCTCCTTTAATAAATCTGTCAAATAGGCTTTAAATCAATTTCAGTTAATTTATTTATTTAAAAGCCGGATTTCTTTTTTTTTTTAAGAATTAAGTCGCTTCTTACTGACTCGTACGCCTGGAGTCGCTGCAACGACGTCGCATCGTGCCAGGAACATATTTGTAAGCTTAAAAAAATATATTTATTTGGTACCATCTGCTATTTTTATTGACTATGATATGTAACAAATTAGTTAATTAATTTTAATTCTGTTTCTTGCAGTCTGTAGTGGCGACAAAGAGATGAATAGAACCTACCACTGCGATAGCCGTAATTGTGATGCGATGGCATGCGAATGACATCCGAAGTCATTGCCATTTATAATGTTATTATGTATATTAAAAGTTTAAATACTATTTATATGAGAGACAGTACGGGTTAGACAGGGTGCATCGACAGAGATGTTTTCTACAGTATTCAAAAAAGAAATGATGCTGATTTTCATAAAGCGGGACCATTTCCATCCAATCTTTTAGACCAAGCTTGCTCATATTGGGGGATAAAAGAAGAAGTGTTTTTGTCGGATACCTGATAACACTGCCCAACTTCAGAACACTATATTCGATGGCGACATGGCCAGGACGCTGCAGAATTCTCGACTTTCGAACGTCTTGCCAGCAGCGCTACTTATGCAAGTTTATTATCAATACTGTTTTAAGAAGAGAAGCAAAGAAAGAAACAGCACTTTTGTCTTATTCAGTTGTGGTTATGATTTACAGACCCTGGCAAATCATAATAGTATTGAGATTTCGCGATCACAGTGGTGTCTTAACTAGTGTGATCAATAAGAGCTAAAATGCTAACCATAAACTAAATACTTAATTTTTAGAAAAATTTACACTACTAGAACAGGTCTTTTCCCAATCAGTGTTAGTACGGTAGTTATGAACAGCGTGTTTGACTCGTTGTGTGTATAAGGATGTGCACCGGCCAGACCTTGCCATCTCACTCACATTTTCGTTATTCTCCTTTGTTCGCTCTAGCCGCGAATTATGAGAAACGGCAATGTGTTTTCCATGATTTCCCGAGGGATCAGAAGGGATCCTTTCTTCGCGTTCTGCGCAGGAATATACATATGTATGTATATGTATGTAAAAACGTCTATTTGACTTCTGGCTCGAGGTCGAATAAAAGTAGTCACAAGTACATAATATTAAGAAATATGGAACCAAACGGAAAATATGTTAGTTCTACATGTGATTTCTCTACTTTGACCCCGGCCGGAAGTCAAATTGCGCGCGGGAAGCGCGAAGAAAGGATCCTTTCTGATCCTCCCGGAGTGTAGGGAATACAAGGGCTTAGCTTATTTTACTGTTGTTTCAGCAAAGAAGGCCAGTATCGTTCGCTCTTTATGCTTTTTTCCGTGATGTTCAACTTCGCCGTCATTGTATTCATTTCCGTCCGAGGAATTCGCTACATATCAAAGGTTATCTTTAATATTGATCGACACGGCCCTCCACGCCTAAGTAAAAACGCTAGTCACGGCCAGTACTAGAAATCGTCAATTATTACTAAGTTTACCGCTGTCATTACTATGTTTACTACTTGCTGCATAGCAGTCCAGCGACATAATGGAATTTAGGACGCCGGTCATTTTGGGATTTAGGATGACAAATAGTTGGCAAATTGACATTATGCTTAATGTGGCGTCGGCCCAATCCTATCGTATTTATATCATGATACCGCGAATTCAAAAAAAAATTTAATTTTCGCACAATTTTTTTCAAATCACGTTTTTCCCGCCTTGTAGCAGCCCACGATGACCAAACTTTATTAGAGCTGCTGGAGGGCCGTGATCGACATATTTTTTTAAAAAGTGAATACATTCTTTGAGTTCGCACCGTTCAGCCTGTATGAAAATGCTTTAAGTTCCGAGAAGAGCAGATCTATGTATATACGCAGCGATTGTCCTGCTTCTCTTTTGCATCCTCGATAAGGTATTAAATTTCGAGTTTTTATTTATGAACTTTAAATTCCAGGATCGAATCCAAGATACTCGAAATTTGTGTCATGTCTTGCAACATTTGGAACCAATCGAAACTTGTTTTAACCAGAGCATTTAGAACGTTCCGATGGCTCTTCTTCTTTGATTGGGAATCCATCGATTTCAGCATGTGCATGAATGTCCTTGTTACGGTGCATTTTGCAATTTTAACTATATCCTGTTCTCCAATTGCTTCTGAAAGGCGAAAGCCATTTAAAGACCTATTTTAATGTTGTACTTTGGTCGCTCGTACACTTATTAGACTATCATAATTAGACCGATCCAGATGCCGTATCCTTGTGATTTATTTCAAAATTGCCTTCTGCTTCAGTCGTCGACCACCTTTTGCATTGGGGATGGAACGTGGATTGTCGCTTCGAGTCTCTCCAATCTGCGTCGTCGATTCTTCCGGTTGGCACCATTACTTAAGTAGAATTCTCGACAATAATATGATCAGTGGAGAGAATTCTTGATGATTTATAATGCAAAAAAAATGTATTCAAACCTGTCCAAACCTCTTCAGTCCTGCCTTCTTGGTTACGGTGGTCGGTCTACTCTACTTCACTCTCTGCACCATCTCGCTTGTCGCCTTCGCATTTTCGGTGCGCGCCGATGAGAATCCGAATCAGCAGCCCGAGTACATCATTCTTCTGTGTTAGTCGCTAATTTTCATTCATATCTGAACGTGGCAAGACAAATAAACTAAATAAACTAACTAAATTAAGTAAATAAGAAAGTAGAATTCAGCAGTCGCGTTTTTTCAGTGCGCAAAGGTCACAAGACTGAATTCGCGCTCGACCTGCTCAGCATGTACATCCAGACTCCGCTGGGAAGCTATTCCGTTGTCCCTTCGATTCTCTACTGTCTTTTCGGCGTCTACACTGTCGGCTGTACGGTGAAAATTAATCGAAAAATGAAACTTTAAAATTTTTTGGGTAGACAATTATTCCTCTCAGAATAGTCTAAAAAAACATAATTTTCAAGTTAAATAAAAAAATTTTCAGGTGATAACTATTGAATTTACGATCATGACCCTGAATGGCGTCTTTACGACGCTTTTACGCATGAATGCGAAGCTTGCGCGCTTCTCGATTGTTTACGTTCGTAATTTATTTCAATATTTTCCTTTTTTGCACTTTTTCACATGCCAGATTTTTTTTTGCTTTAAAGGAGGTCCGAGGCGAATAAATAGTGTCTTGTTTTTTTCGCCTTATTTGGTCGGGATGTGCTAGAAACTTCGATTGCAAGTGTCCCGAAGTCACAAAAACCTACATGCCCTGAGGAAATTAACACTGTTTTCTACTTTGAATTCCCAAATATTTTATTTTCCCGCCATTTTCAAAAAATTGGCAGAACAACACTGTGCCCGCTCTGGCCAACCGAGTAATGCCCATGAATTGAATACATATGGTGCGCGCAACCAACATTGGCCGGGTTTTTCTTAACACGTAGGCTCACCTGGCAGTGGTGCAAACCACAAGTTTCTGGGGAGAGAGGCACTGGGCAGTAGCACCATTTCTGTTGATTCTTTACTCCGTACTTTTCATCATTCCGTCCAAATCCGTCAGGGACTTCGTGGTAGGAGTTTTTCCCTTAAGGCCTCCTTTAATATACTACAAGGTAATTTGACGAAAGATAAAACGACAAAAGCGTATTTATACATTGATATTTTCTATTTTTTATGATTACGAAGCAACATATTAAATGATGCCGGATTCAAGTTTTTCCTCCTACTTTCAGAGCCTTTGCACCTCTGCCACGATGATCCAGTTCTTCCATTATGTATGCTTGCTCTCTTAATTTATTTGCAATTTATTCTATAACAATTTTTTAAACTCAATTTTCAAGAAAGTTTATATTTTTGTATAGTTTAAAAAAAATGCGAAATCTGGTCAACCATGCCGGATTCTGATGGAACACTTCAAAAAATTAAATCTAATGTAACAATATAAAAATTGGAATACCGAGCAAAATAAGCATTGTTTTCGTGTTCAGCACCTAAAATAACCCAAAAATACATGTTTTGCTTTCCAAATATGGCAAAATAATTTTTCGATCTTGGTGAGCGGAAAATCTCGAAATCGACTTGACCGATTAGGCCCTATAATTTTCTTTTCTTTCGGAGCTTACAGAAGAATTTGACATTCGGTTCGGCTGAAAAGTGCCTCATGTACGTAAATTTGTCTGCTCTTTCCAATACGGTGTACTACTTCTGAAAATTTGGTGAAAATGAGCCCAAAAAATCATTTACCAATAGTTATTGGACATTTTTTGAAATATGAAAATATCGAAAATTTCACGGTTTTGATATAGATCGCACTGAATGTCAAGCATGTTGCATTTTTCCTGGGTAGAATTGAAAAGAGAATCTAGAAATATCTTCTTGTAACATATCGCTAAATTTTAATTTTATAGCCCCTTTTCAATTTAGGCTCGGTTGAAGACTGCAGTGCTTAGGTAGAAATATAGAAGATATTATAACGTTTTTCCAACATTTGAAGGACATATTTGGGGTTAAAAACATCTCTTTTTCACACGAGCGCTTTACATGTTTAACATGGGACCTGTTAATGCCCTTAAATTATTAAAACGTGCATTATTTCGTTAGTTGCGCGCCGCGCCAAAACGGCATTTGATGAAGAAATCTCTACAAAAACACAGCCATAAAGAACAAAAGATGGTTTCTAGTCTTCTTGACACGGCGAACCCAACCATGCTATCCGTTTTGCAAAATATCGATCTTGAAGCGCGAAATACTCGTTTTTCGAAATAGCGTCATTTGAAGTGTAAATGGTTCCAGTCGATTTTTCTCAAAAATTATATTTTTTGTTTCGAATGAAATACATCCAAATTGAGGTTAAAAATAACGCTCTTTGATTTAGTGCCCTCATCGTTTTGACATGGGTGGGTGCTTATACCTCAAACGCACCCCTCAAAATGTTTACATGGCAAACAGTCGCTTATAAAAAATTTTTTGTCAAAAAGTCATTAGGACCTTTTTTATGCGCGTTAAAACTAGCTATCGATAGAACTGTTCATCATTTAATTTGGACGACCACTAAAAAAGTTATGGTCATTTGAATATTTTGGGTAAATCGTTGCATACTGTAGCTTTAGTAAAGGAAAAAAATTTTGAAAAAAATGTTTTTGGTAAGCCATGAGGGTGCTACACATGCTGTGTGAAGGAAATTCGATTCAAAAAATAATTTTGTTCCTTGCACACCCGTGGTCGAGTCTCTCAGATTGGCTCTCTTAAATGACGCTTTCTAAAACTTAAAGACGATCCTCTACTGCTCTTACCACTTCGAGTTCCGTGTTTTTAATGCGGCTACCTGTTTCAACATGTTCTTCACATACTTACCGGTCGTCACGCTCTTTCTCAAGGTTGGTATTATTTTATGGCTTATTTAATATATTTATTAATTTTAAATAATGACTAAAAGAAGATACAAATTTAAAAAAGGCTCTGTTCCCGAGTTCCGGTATGAAATGGAGAATGTTTTTTGCGCGATCGGGAAAAGACGCGAAATCAAACTGACGAAATTTCTCGCTTTTCAGTTGTATTCCATCTTCGCGAATGGTGACGATCCCAAGTCGCTTTGGAGGCCGATGTCACAATGGGGACCGCCTGACATTCGGGTTAGATTGATTGTTTATAGAGTAGAAAGAGTGATAGAGAACAAGCAAACGTTTGAGAGTATTAGTGAAGCAGAGATATCGTACCTCACTGTCAAGGCTAACGTGACTCTACACTGGGGGAATGTATCTGGTTTTGGTAACCGACGGGTCGAAATATTATTAGGCCCAATTGATATTATTAGGCATAAGTCAGATTACCAGGGTTATTGTTAGTAATTTTGGATACCAAATTAATACACTTAACCCCGCGACAGACGACCAGTGAGCGCTGCTTGTTCCGTACCGAGAGACTCTCTAAAATAATTTCTTTGCAGGCTCGCCAACCCGCGACGCACGACGAAAGAGCAGCAAGGATCTTCGCTTGAGGAAGTGGTTGGTTAAAAGGAAGGCTCAAGCTTCATCCTCACCCACCTTCTTTCGATATCCCCCATTCTTCATTTATCATCCTTTCCCTCTTTTACTTTCATTCGTTTGTTTCCGGTTTGTTTGGGAAAATAAAGTTGGACTGCAAGCCCACTTTCTCATGTAAATTCTGTTATGTTTCGCGAGACATACAAATTTAACTATAAGTGCACCTGACATTATTATAAGCAACAAAGAGAGATGGGCATCATTTAATCGCGCATCCGCGGTCGCCACTGGTCGGGTTCCTTTTTCTGCTCTCATTTCGCCACTCTCCCCTCCCTCTCTCCCTGCCTCTCTCACGCCTGAAGACTCTCTCACCCAACCATGTCAAAGGAGCTTGATGAAAAGGAACTGCAGCGAATGAAGAGAAAGAAGAACTACGAGTATCGTACTCTTCTTTTCCGCTCTGTCGGTTGCGGTGACGTTCAATTCGGTTAGACTTTCGAATGGCGTATGTTTTTTTTAATTTCACATAAAAACGTTGAAGGTTTTCCAAAGAAAAATACCAATTTATAGAAAAATTATCCGATAGTGCAAGACAAAAGAATTTCTAGAGATAAAAAGGAAAATCTTACCTTTTTACAAGATGATGACACTGAGCTGACGCTTGAAGAGAAGAAGGCGAAGGAGGCGAAGCTGTCGGCCGAGAAGGATGACGCAGAGGAACTCTCCGGTGTTGACAACGACGCTCACTCACCAAACGCGCAATCGCCTGTGATTTCGTCAGACTCGGTCAGCCAAATTTACTTTCTAATTTAAAAAAATAAGTCTTTTCAATTAACACTTTTAGATTTATCTATTTTAAGGTATGTAAATAAGTTCAAAAATTTATTTACATTCCCTTCAGCTTCAAGATGCCGACAACGAGCTCCTCGCATCCGATCACAATCGGAAGAAACTGCTGAAGGAAAGGCAAATGGTAAATGTGGCAAAGTGGCGCTTTCACTTATAGCTTGCTTTATCTGCGAGCCTAACCTCCCCCTTTACAAAAATCTTGTCCCCCACACCCTTCTCAGATCTCTAACATACGACCGCATTCCCATCCCCGCCCTTAAATGCAACCAGCCCCGCTCCCTTTTCAGAACGTGCTTCTGCTCTGGACGCAATGGGATATGACACTGCTCGTATTCCTCGTCGACGGCTACTTTCGCAACGGAGGACGTTAGCTGCTTGGTTTAAGCCCGCAGCCCTCTTGACATTTCGAATTAAAAAAAACCGTAATTTCCATTTACCGTGTCCTGTTGCTACAATATCACTAATATTCCCATTTTAAGTCCTATCATTTATAATTCTCCTAAGCTCTTCATTGGCTATCCATCTAAACGAAGACATTAGTGATGGACTATTTGTGGTCGTCCTCGTCATCAGCTATCTCGAGTTGGCACTCGGCCAATTCGTCCGTCTCCCGCCGACCATTCTGATGTCACGCATCGCGCCTGCCGCTGCAGGTGAGGCGCTCGTCGATAAATCAAATATCGATGTATCGATCGATTGATTATTCCACGAATAGCTTAATAATTAATCGAAAGATAAATCTATTTGCTCTATTAATACATAATTAATCGATATATTTCACTGCCTCAATAAATGGATATTTTGTCTAATCTGCACAGGCATCGGCTATCTGATCTTGGCGAATCGCTTCGTGGTTCTTCTCTCGCCACTGGCGCAGATTCGCACCCAGAACACCTATCTGCTTCCCCAAAGGCCACCAATATACACAACACTTTGTGCAATTCAGTTATTTGGGAAGAAGCCTCCTCCCACTCTTGCACTGCTTGAAAAGGCGGGAAATTTTTCGAAATTTAAAAAGGCGGAAGGTTCAAATTTTCTTTTGATAGTGAGGACTTTTGAATGGCCCTCCACTGTTTCAAAGTGCTGTGCCATACATATATGAACATACGAATGTTTCCTCCCTTCCTTCCGGTGGTTAAAGTACGAAAGAATCGTACTTTATGTTCATCCGTTACCAGTAACGACTATGTGTGTATCAATTGTACATTTAGATATTAAGTCCGCAAGTCACAAAAACTAAAAAAGTAGAAACAGCATATAATATATTATCATTATCAAATAATAAACTAAAAATCCGTTTCAATAGTCCTACATTTATTTATATTTATACATATATCAAATTCGGATTACGGATTACTTACCAGCTCGTGCGCCTGGAGTCGCTGCAAAGACGTCTCATCGAGCGCGGAACATATTTGTCAGCTTTTTGTAAACTGATTTTTATTTGTCGCCTTCAGCTATTTTTATTTATTGACTATTATATTTAATTTATAATTTTTTTTCACATTTTCTTTCTTACAGTCTGTGGTGGCAGCAGAAACGTGACAAAAGGATACAAGTGCGATAGCTTTCGTTGTGATTCCATGGTCGGTATGCTCATGATATCAGAAGTCAGTACCATCTACATATATTATATTACATACTATTTATACATGAGCATGTACATGTAACTTTTTACAAAAAATCACGATAAAATACTCAATATATCAATAGATTCTCCTAAAGAAAATCAGTCCAACTTCAGAACACAACTTTCGATGGCGACATGGTCAGCAAGCTGCAGACTTCCCGACTTTCGAACATCTTGCCAGCAGCGCTACTTATGCCAGTTTATTATCCATATAATGCCATCATTTTCATCATTTTGTCTTTAAAGGTTTGTTTTTAGATCGTAGAGTATGACTGAATAAGGATGAGCGCGCTCTAAAAATTGCCGCCAACTTGGCTTCTGGTCCAGGGTCGAATAAAAGTATATAAATCACAAGTAGTACTAAGAATTCTCAATCTCGAACTTGTTAAAAACAAAAACAAAACCGAAAAAATTTCTTAGTACTACATATTTCTGATTCCTCTACTTTTATCGATCCCGCACCAGAAGCCAAATTGCCGGCAATAGTATTTGCGCGGGGAGCGTGAAGAAAGGATCTAATCTGAACCCCCGGAAAGCAGGGAAAACAGGGGTTTAGCTTATTTTTGTGCTGTTTCAGCGAGGAAGGCCAGTATCTTTCTCTCTTTATACTTATGTCTGTGATGCTCAGCTTCGCCATCATTATGTTCATTTCCATCCGAGGAATTCGCTATATATCAAAGGTTATTTCTAATATTGATCGACATATTTTTTTTAAAGTGAAACCCATTCTTTGAGTTCGTCTGTATACTTTTTCTACCTCTTCTTCTAGGTATCCATGCTGCTTGTTGGTCTACCATACATCTCAGCGATTAGTCTGCTCCTCCTTTGCATTCTCGATAAGGTATGAAATACAGAGTATTTTTAACGAATTTTAAATTACAAACGTATAACTAAGAGAAAATATTTCCCTGGTTCGAATCCCAGTTCCACGAAATCTTTGCCAAGTCTAGCATCATGTGAAACTAATTGAAAGATGTCTTAACCATCCATCATTCGTATCTTTTAGAAAGTTCCGCTGGCTCAAGTGTTCTTCTTTGACTGGGAAGCCATCAATTTCAACGTGTGCATGAATGTCATGCTTACGGTGCCTTTTACACTTTACTATCTGCTGTTCTCCAATTGTTGCTGAAATGCAAATGCAACTACAAATTTAATAGTTGCCCTAATTTAATATATTTCAAAATTGCCTTCTGCTTCAGTCGTCGACCACCTTTTGCATTGGTGATGGAACGTGGATTGTCGCTTCGAGTCTCTCCAATCTGCGTCGTCGATTGTTCCGGTTGACGCGAAAATGCATTATTCTTTTCAAACGATTAGTGACTTAGAAATATTGACCATGATATGCTAAACTGCAAGATTTTTAAAGATAATTTAAATGAAAAAAGTATTTCAATGCTGTCCGCTTACGAGTCCTCTTCAGTCCGGCCTTGTTGGTAACGGTGGTCGGTCTATTCTGCTTCACTCTCGGCACCATCTCGCTTGTAACCTTCGCATTTTCGATTCGCTCCAATGAGAACCCGAATCTGCAGCCCGAGTTCATCATGCTTCTATGTTAGTCGCAAATTTCACTCTAATCTGAAAATAGCATGCAGTTTTATTAGGAAAACAAATTGATTAATAAATGAAAAGAAAATGAATAAATGAAATAAAAGAAGTTCAACATATAATGTAATTAAATAAATAAAATTAAAAAATCAGATAAATTAAATAAAAAATTAATATTTATGTATTTAAGTAAGTAAGTTAATTAAATACATTATATATACATATATCACTATAATGAATAAACCATATTATACCAAATATATTAAAAAAAGTACAAACATGTTAACTTAAAAAATATATAAAGTTGAATTCAGTCGCCTTCTTTCAGTGCGCAAAGGTCAGAAAACTGGATTCGCGTCTGACCTGCTTGGCATGTACGTCCAAACGCAAGTAGGAGAGTATGCTGCTGTCCCTTCGATTCTCTACTGTCTCCTCGGCGTCTTCACCTTCGGCTATACTATAAAAAATAAAAAAGGAAAATACCTTCATATTTTAAATCTTTTTTGGTAAATTGTTCCCACTTCAAAATTTTCTAAAAAATATTATTTTTCAAATTGAGCAGGAAACATTTTTTTACAGATGATGACCTTTGAATTTGTGATTATGACCGTGAATGGCATCTTTACGACTCTTTTACGCATGAATGCGAAGGTTGCGCGCTTCTCGACTGTTTACGTTCGCATATATCCTTTTTTAAATAATGTAAATAATTTTTTTTTGAATTTTTACATCAAAAGCAGAATTATTCACATTAAATGATGCCAGATTAAATTCGTTTTTTTTTTAAATTTCAGACGCTTGGCATCGCTACCGCGATCATCCAGTTCTACCATTATGCATGCCTGCTTACTTTATTTATTTGTTTTGCAATTTATTGTATAACAAACGTTTTGTCATTTTACTCACGAAAATATTTATATTATAGTTTGAAGAAAACGTCTAAATGAATTTAGGGCCAATCTTTTTTTGCTTCTTGAGATCGGCAAGGTGAGCAGCATCATCCAGTGGGCGAATCAAGCAATCTGCTGGATGTCGCTGACCGCGCTTCTCGAGCTGATTGCCTTCGTCTTCCTCTACGGCGACCGCCGCATCGTCGTCAACCTCATCGTGCGTGGTGGCCGATTGTGAAGTGTCTCGCGACAACAAACAACGGCTAATAGTTCAAATCCGCACATAGACAAGCACTTAATCAGTTTCACTTGCAGTCAATGCAGTATCGCAGACACGAAAAGCCTCACTGGCTAACCTTCGGAACGCTTGAGTTTTTCCGAGGATATTGGCAATATGTGCTCCCGCCGATCTATTGTGTGCGTCTGATTGTTAGACAGTTAATAAGCTAAATAAATATGACATTACGCGTATTTGAATCTTTAAATGTTTATGAAAAAAACAATATTTTACTAGATGCAGAAATGAATGTCTAGTCACTCAATTGACGGTTTTTACAGTCGATTCTCTATTGCTCTTTCCACTTCGAGTTCTGCGTCTTCAATGTGCTCACCATTTTCAACATGTTCTTCACATACCTCCCGGTCGTCACGCTCTTTTTCAAGGTTGGCACGTTTGCATTCTATTATTATATTTATTTCATATACAAATTTGTTAATTTTAATTAAATAACTTTACTGCGAGTACGAACAAATTAAGCAAGCTTACCATCTGTATCTTTTATTCGCTATGGCGTAACGAACGACAAAAATGGCTTCTATGTAGTTGGCACGGTTTAGAATAATTAGAATAATTATGTTGCGTGATCGAGAAAGGGCGCAAAATCAAGCGGGATTTCTCTCTTTCAGTTGTATTCCATCTTCGTGAATGGTGCCGATCCCAAGTCACTTTGGAGCCCGATGTCTCTTTGGGGACCGCCTGACATTTGGGTTTGATTGTTTATAGAGGGTAAAAGAGAGCGAGCGAGTGAGAGAGTGAAAGAGAGAGAGATAGAGAGAGAGAGAGAGAGAGAGAGAACAAAATATCAAAATCGGACACTTTACCACGGGACAGTCGACCATTGCGAACTGCATGAACCTTACAGAAAATCATTTCTCTGCAGGCTCGCCAACGCGCGGCGCACGACGAAAGAGCAGCAAGAATCTTTGCTTGAGCAAGGGGATGGTTAAAGTGGAAGGCTCAAGCTTCATCCTCACCTACATATCTACTTCCGATATCCCCCTTATTCATTTATCATCCTTTCCCTCTTCAACTTTCATTCGTTTGTTTCCGGTTTGTTTTGGGAAAATAAAGTTGGACTGCAAGCCCACTTTTGTTGGCACCCTACAGCAAGTTTGCTTTAGATTAATTTAAGTTTCAAAAAATTAGCAAAATCAAACAATTGCGGTCTATTCCGGTTTTCAGAAAGTATGACCAAATGTCAGCACTTGTCATTTGCTTGACGAAAAGAAGTTTGGCTCACAAAGAAAGTGTGTTTTGAGGAGGATTGGGCACCTTTTGCTCAATTCCCCGTGTTCTCACCCAAAACACAGTTCACGGCGACGGCTATCGAGAATTACGAATCCTTAAATAATACCATTGCATTAAAGTGTTTCTCCTCTTGATATCCATCATTGTTCTGCACCATTTTTGTATAACTATTTGACGGTGGCAGAAATGCAGTATGATCATTGAAACAAAAAGAAACAAAAATTGTCGTGAACGAGCTCATCCGCAGTAATGGCGCGTATGTCAATTGATAGTGGCTCTTCCTCGTTATCGTGGCTGCTAACGTGACGGTCAATATAATTAGCAGTTCTTTTTAGAAAACTAATATTACGATATTAAAAATCGAAAGCGGCCTCCAATTACGAAATAGCATAGTAGTCTGATTGTGCAAGAATTAAATTGTTTCAGCTAATTCCTCATTCGCCAACAATAAAAAAGAAAAACGTGAAATTATATTTTATGTATTGCCAAATATGGTTGATGTATGCACGTTCTATTAAGTTTCGCAAGAAATTAGAAAATTTAACTCTGAGGCATCCCCCATAATTATGCGCAGCAAGGAGAGACTGGCATCATTTCATCGCGCATCCGCGGTCGACACTGGTCTTTCTCTGTTCTCATTTCGCCACTCTCCCCTCCCTCTCCTTCTCTGCCTCTCTCACACCTGAAGACTCTCTCACCCAACCATGTCCAAGGACGAAAAGGAACTGCGGCGGATGAAGAAAAAGAAAAACTACGAGTATCGTACTCTTCTTTTCCACTCCGTCGGTTACGGTGATGTTAAATTCGGTTAGACGTTTGAACGGCATTTGTTAGAAAAAAATTTCACATAAAAAGCTGAAAAGTTGACAATTTTAGAAAACAATTCGAATATACCCAGAGAATTTCTAGAGATAAAAAAAATTACCTTTTTACATGATGATGACACTGAGTTGACCGATGAAGAGAAGAGGGCGAAGGAGGCGAAGCTGTCGGCCAAGAAGAATGAGGAACTCTCCGGTGTTGCCAACGGTCCCCTAACGCACAGTCGCCTGTCATTTCGCCAGAAGTGGTCAGCCAAATTTAGTCAAAAAATCAACTGGATAAATTTTTGATTCTTTACTTTTTAAGGCAAATAAGTCCATATAAATTTAAAACCCTCCTTTCAGCTTCAAGATGCAGACAACGAGCTCCTCGCATCCGATCACAATCGAAAGAAGCTGCTGAAGGAGGAACAAATGGTAAATCAGCGAATAGATTATATACTGAAAAATAACGGCTTGTTCAAGTGCTTATCTTGCCAACCCTCTCCTTTTTCAGTTTTAGATAGCTTGTTTTCTCTGCTAGCGGCCTAACGTACTACCATCTCCCTTAAAAAGCCGTCCCAGAAATCGAGCCACCCCCTCCCCCTTCTCAGAACGTGCTTCTGCTCTGGTCTCAATGGGGTATTGGAATGCTCGTCTTCCTCGTCGACGGCTACTTTCGCAACGGAGGAAGTCAGCTGCTTCATTTTAGCTTCAGCCCTCTTGACCTACCGTAGTTTGTTACAACAAAAAAAGATTGTTGTAATTTCCGACTAAAGTACTCTTTTGTTGCTGATGCACTAATGATTCGCTAGGTCTCATTGGCTATAATAAGAGAGGGATATGGCGTTGAAACTCTCTGGCATTCAATGGTCGTAATCGTCATGGGCAAATAATGGCCCCATCCCCATTTGCAGTGGCCTTCCTGCTGGTGTTCTGGCTGGCGACCCTTGTGGTCGTCCTCCCCATGGGCTATCTCGAGTTGGCACTCGGCCAATTCGTCCGTCTCCCACCGACCATTCTGATGTCACGCATCGCGCCTGCCGCTGCAGGTGGTTGTTTAACTGTTTATTTACATCTTTAAAGGATTCGGCGACACAATGGCATGCAAATTACAATCAATCTATGTGTGTACGTCCTAGCAGCGAAAGTGGCGGAGGAGAGGGATAGAGTGGCCACAGTTGTCCTCCTCCTTGCGTGAAGCTGAACACGGAAAGAGGGTGGATCTTGTCCCCAGGGCTAGCAAGGCCCATTTTCAAAGTGAGGCGATAGTCGAACAAGCGAATATAGATTTATTTATCGATTTCGAATGATTAATCGAGGGAAGCCTCTTTCCATAACCCAGCCAATCGCAATCTGAGTAATTTTCCTATGTAGTACTCCTCGAAAAATGAGTCCTAACCTGTTTTAAAACTGCGCTCGTCGCATTTGCGATTTTATATGAATTTTGTAAAAATGAATAAAATTTACATTTGAAATGCTCATCCTTGATCAGCCGTTTACTTTGGCATTGAAACAGGTCCAGCGAGGCGCAGTGGGTTACGATTCTGACTTCAATTTTCGAGGTCAAGGGTTCGATTCCCTTCGGTTGCAAAGTTTTTTGCTGCTTTTGTTTTGTTAAAAGTAAAAACAAAGGGCATACTTAAGTGCATTTTAAAATGTTTTGAGTGCATGTAAAACAAATTTTATGATAATTTTGTGGTATTCTCTATAAAAAAAATTTTTTGGCAACATGTTCACTTTATCATGAATTGCGACCCGAAAGTGGTCTTACGACTGCTGGTGGACAAATATGGAATTGCCGATCCCTCTGCCGTCGCCACTCGCGAAGATTACAAGATCTTCCACTCCTTTGCACTTGTCCTAGAGGAAGCATTTCAACAGTCACTTCTCATCGATGAGACTGAATGGCCACTTTATTGTGAAGACGATGTAGATGATACTGATTGGGATCCGGTTGACGACGCTGATCACCCCGACACGCCAGCTCCAGCGGACGAAGAAGTGTGCTTTCTCGGAAAGAAGACTACAAAGTCGAAGGCATAAAATTTTTTTTACTGCAACATATATTTATTTGCAACATATCTATTTATTACAGATTCTTCAAGCAATTGATTACTACCGTTCCCCGGCGAAAGCTTCGCGCCCTCTGAATTCTATGATGAACAAATTCCAATTTATTTGTGACAAAAATGGGCTAACAAAACTGCGGGAATTCGAATCCATGTACATTGCTGAAGGAGAGATTCGTGCAGGAATTCGCGATCGCTACCGTCAACTGGCTGAAAAGCTCAAAGAAACTGTGAAAGAGAAAATGGAGAATGGTTTGACGGCTCGCATAACATAATGACATTAATATTTGATAAAATGAAGCAGGGACGGAGCTCCACGACGAGGACCTACGTAGGCTGGCACACTCTATCAACCGCGAACACACCAACATCAAGCAGTTTGTTGCAAGCAACTCCTGGCTTGACCGATTCAAGGTGGCAACTCTCACCCTTATTTCGTCTATGTACTTCGATTAATTCAGTCGGCGAATAACATTTGCTCACGAAAAGTGACTTCATTTGTTACACGACGAACGCTTCATGGAAAGGCAGACATTGCCAAGGAGGCTTCCGACTTTGTTGTCAAGATCAGGGATATGATTGCCGCTAATTCGCTGTCGAATTTCGTCAACGCGGATCAGTCTGGAGTTGTTAAGGAGCTTCACTCAAATCGGCAAGTCGTTGGTTCTTACCCTCGCTCTAATAATGTAAGTTGTCTAAAAATGCAGGACCCTGGCGGTGAAAGGAAGCAAAAAGGTCGAAGTCATCGCTCAAAGTTCGAGTGCATTAACACATTCATACACGATTTTGCCATTGCATTTCGCAAGTGGAGAGCTGGGAGCCAAATTGTTCGTCGTTCTCCCCGAAGCGAAGGGAGTCTTCCCACCAACGAAACCCCCCATTGCGGTAGATCACTTTAAATTATTTTATTTGAATGTCTCTCATTCCTTTTTTCTTGACAAATTGAGTATTTTCAGTGCTTCAATCTAGTTGTCAGAGCAAGTAAATCGCATATCATGGGAAAGGATCTTATGTTGGATTGGCTCAAGTCCTGCGTCTTCATCCCAGGCTGCCCCGCCGACCTCCACATGGTGCTGGACATGTGGTCAAGCTTTCGCGATCATGCTTCCATGAAGGCAGTCGCGCCTCCTGGCCATGTCCTCTCCATTTACAACATACCCGCTGGCGCCACCTCTCTGATCCAGCCACTCGACGTATTCTTTTTTAGAATGCTAAAAAGCTATATCAGAAACATCCATTCCCACTCCTTGGTGAACTACCCAGCGTTCAATCTATCCGCGCGTGACAACCTACTCAAGACGATTAGTGTGGTCTATCACCAATTCCGACACCCGCGCTACAAGTCATTCCTACAGTTCGCCTGGTTCAAGCCCGGCTACCTCTCCAGCCGTCCTCCTCCCTTTCTAACTCCAAACGAGTTTTGTTTCGGATCAGATGTGGTGGGAATCTGCCAGGCCGCTCCTTGCTCTCGCGACTGCTTCGTCAAGTGCTCGTATTGCGAAAAAAAATCTCTGTATGGAATGCTTCGTCACATCCTATCACATCTGCTAGCATCTTCTCTATATATTCCAATCGCAATAAATTTTTGAGAGTCGTAAGACCACTTTCGGGTCGCAATTCATGATAAAGTGAACATGTTGCCAAAAAAATTTTTTTATAGAGAATACTACAAAATTATCATAAAATTTGTTTTACATGCACTCAAAACATTTTAAAATGCACTTAAGTATGCCCTTTGTTTTTACTTTTAACAAAACAAAAGCAGCAAAAAACTTTGCAACCGAAGGGAATCGAACCCTTGACCTCGAAAATTGAAGTCAGAATCGTAACCCACTGCGCCTCGCTGGCCCTGTTTCAAGGCCAAAGTAAACGGCTGATCAAGGATGAGCATTTCAAATGTAAATTTTATTCATTTTTACAAAATTCATATAAAATCGCAAATGCGACGAGCGCAGTTTTAAAACAGGTTAGGACTCATGTTTCGAGGAGTACTACATAGGAAAATTACTCAGATTGCGATTGGCTGGGTTATGGAAAGAGGCTTCCTAATAATCAACATTCTCTCTTCCCCTGCATAGGAATCGGCTACCTGATGTTGGCGAATCGCTTCGTGATTCTTCTTTCACCACAGATGCAGATTCGCTTCCAGAACACCTTTCTACTTCTTGAAAGGCATCATCTCTTTCATATAAGAATGAACGGGTACCGTATTTTCTCTATTAGTGCCCCCGGGGGCATTATTTTTCAATCCCCTAGCGAGAGGGGGGCACTATTAGAGGGGGGGGGGGTTCTATTAGGTTGAGGGCTACTATTTTTCAATGTGACTGACAAAAAAATTTGATAACACCACTTAATTCTCAAAAACGAAGAATTATAGCTCTTCTTCAACGGAATCATCACTGGAATATCAGTTTTACCTTAGATTTTGACTGAATTTGCAATCAGTTCATTAGTAAGAGCATCCCATAGCTAGGTATGGATTCCAGAAACGTCTCTATTAGACAATTAGGGGGGGGGCACTATTGGAGGGGGGGGGGGTTCTATTAGAGGGAGGGGTACTAATAGAGAAGATACGGTATGTGCATATATCCCCTGGAGGTGAAAGTGCGGACAATCCGTACTTTTTATTAGTTACAAGTGACGGATATTGAAACGCGGATTTAATCATAAAATAATATACCATGAATTAATTTCAAAAACTCAGCATTTCTTTATTTCCAATTCGAATTTCGGATTTTTCATCGGTTTTATTTAAGACTTAAGACGCTTATTACTGACTCGTACCCCTGGTCTCGTTGCAGCGATGTCCCCTCGAGCCAGGAATATATTTGTCAGCTTTCTTTAAACAATATATTGATTTTTCCATTTGCTGCCCTAAGCAAGTTTTATTTATTGGCTATTTAAATTTTTACAATTCATTTCTTGCAGTCTGTAATGGCAGCAAAGAGGAGAAAAAAGGCTACCACTGCGATAGCTTTCGCTGTGATTCAATGGTCGGCAATCGCATACCAACAGAAGTCTGTGAAATTTATAACATTATTATTTAACTATTCTTATTTTAAATACTATTTGTGTTTGAGCTTTTACCGGCAGCAGCTGTAGTAGAGATTCATTGTTAATTATTTATGTGTTAAAATTGATTCCTATTTCAGAACTCTACTTTCGATGCCGAGGTGGTTAGGAAGCTACAGAGTTCCCGACTTTCGAACATCTTGCCAGCAACGCTACTTATGCAAGTTTATTGAGCCTTCACTGTAAAGCGCGAGAAATTCATACTCATAGAGCAATTTTTTCCTTCAATTTGCTGATACGATTGCACTATATTTTTCTTTTATTTTTTTTTTAGCATGGCTTAGTCTCGTTTGGTGAATAAGTGTGAGGAGCTTAAGCCAAGACGGATGGCTTCTTTAAAAAAAATCCATCGCACAACTGCACTATTGGTTGCATGTGGCAGTACATGCATACATATCTTTTAAAAGATACTACAGCTTCCGAAACTCCTATCGCGATTTGGCTGTACTATGTGTATCTTTTACAAGACATGCAACAAGTAGTGCAGAAGTGCAATGGATTTTCAGTAAGAATGTTAGTAAAAGATTTATAATTATTTTATTTTTTATCGCTGATTTTCAGCGAGGAAAGCCAGTATCTTTCTCTCTTTATGCTTGCGTCTGTGTTGCTCACTAATGGCGCCATTATGTTCATTTACATCCGAGGACTTCGCTTCATTTCAAAGGTGTTCTCGAATAAGGATCGGCGTCTGTTTTTTAAGAACTGAACCATGTTTTCGAATTTGCGCTGTTTCTCTAGCATAAAAATGGCTTTAAATCCCGAGATTTGTTTCTCGATTTACTTTTTCTACCATTTCTTCTAGGTATCCATGCTGCTTGTTGGTCTACCATTCATCTCAGCAATTAGTCTGCTCCTCTTTAGCATTCTCGAAAAGGTATTAAACTTCGAGTATTCATTTTACGAATTTTAAATTCCTGCTTCGAATCCCATATCCTCGAAATTTTTGTCAAATCTAGCATCATTTGGAACCATTTTAAACGTGTTTTAACCAGAGTATTTAGAAAGTTCCGATGGTTCAAGTCTTCTTCTTGGATTGGAATGCCATCGATTTCAGCGTGTGCATGAATATCGTGCTTACGGTGCATTTTACACTTTACATCTGCAGTTCTCCACTTGATGCTGAAGAAAGAATGCAAATACACTAGCATAATTAGATCGATCCAGATCTACCGTATCCTTGTGAGTTATTCCGAAATTGTGGTCTTTAAGACGTCGACCGCCTTTTGTATTGGCGATGGAACGTGGGTCGTTGCGTCAAGTCTCTGCAATCTGCGTCGTCGCTTCTTCCGGTAAGATGCACTATTTTTGATTAACATTAAAGTAATCATCCGGGTATCTTATTTCCTCTACCGCTACTGTACGTTCTGTTGCGCTGCTACACAAGCAAGCTCGCATGTTCCAGGCCCGATAGAGCGTACAAAATGGGAGGGTATGACATATCTACAATACCTATAATTCTACACCTATAATCAGTCAAACCTTCTGGTTCTAAAAAAAATGACACAAAAATTATTGGCCGGGCACCTCCTTTAATGACGTAGAATTTTCTTAATTATTTACCATGCAAAAAAGTTTCAAAGCTGTCGGCTTACGAATCCTCTTCAGTCCGGCCTTCTTGGTTACGGTGGTCGGTCTGCTCTGCTTTACCCTCTTCACCATCTCGCTTGTCGCTTTCGCATTTTCGGTGCGCGCCGATGAGAACCCGAATCTGCAGCCCGAATACATAATGCTTCTGTGTTAGTTGCTAATTTTCATTCTGATCTTGTACAAATAAGAAAACCTGAATATGAAGAAAAAAAATTAACTAAACACATAAACTAAATAAAATAAACGAAATAAATTTTAAAAAAATAATTAAATAGATTAGATAAAATCACACATTAAATAAACTAAAGAATTTAAGATTATTAAAGGAGATCAAAGGCGAATAAATAGTGTATTGTTTTTTTTCTTATTTGGTCAGGTTGAACTATGAGCTTCGATTGCAAGTGTCTCGACCTCACAAAAATCTCTCTGCCCTGAGGAAATTAACAGTATTCTCTACAATGAATTTGCGAATATTTTATTTTCCCGCCCTTTCCAAAAGAGAATTGGCGGACCAACAGGGTGGCCGATTCGGTCATTCGACTCTAGTCATTGAAATACATGCCTATGCTTGGTGCGCGCAACCAACATTGGCCGGGTTTTGTTTAACACACATACTCACGTGCCCGTTATACAGACGACAAGTTTCTGTGGAGAGAGGCGAGAGGCAGTAGCACCATTACTGTGGATTGCTTACACAGTACTTTTTAGTTATCGGGCGGTTGATCGTTTTTCCCTTATGATCTCCTTTAAACACATAACTGAATTTTTATGTTTATTTAATTTAATTAAAAATGCAGTCGCCATCTTTCAGTGCGCAAAGAACACAAGACTGAATTCGAGCTCAACCTGCTCAGCATGTATGTCCAGACGACGGTGGAAAAGCATGCTCTTTTCCCAATTATTTTCTATGGTCTTTTCGGCGTCTTCTCCCTCGGCTATCCGGTAAAAAAGCGAAAAGGAAAATACCTGCACATTTAAAAACATTTATGCAAATAAAGCAGAAAGCTTTTTTCAGCTGATGACTTATGAAATTGTGAGCATGACCCTAAATGGCATCTTTACGGCGCTTTTGCGCATTAATACGACGCTTGCGCGCTTCTCGATTGTTTACGTTCGCAAATATCTTTATTCTTATAATTTTTCCTTAATTTACATTTTTCACATGTCAGAATTAACATGTGCAAATCGAAAAAGCGAAACTAACCATTGTTATTATTTTCAGACGCTTGTCATCTCTGTCGGGTTGATCCAGCTCCAATATTACGCACGCTTGCTCACTTTATTCCTTTTTTTCTATTTATTTTACAACAAATTTTTAATCTGTTTTCAAGAAAGTATATCTGGTTACAGTTTAAAGAATAAGTCAAAATGAATTTTTAGGGCCAATCCTATTTGTTTGCGTCTTGAGTTTGGAACTGGCTTTGGAAGAATCGGCGTTGTCGACTCGTGGGCGAAAGAGGTCGCCTGCTGGCAAACGCTGACCACGCTTCTTCTTTTCAGTTTTAGATAGCTTGCTTTCTCTGGTAGCGGCCAAACCTACTACCATCCCCCTTAAAAACTCCTCCCAGAAATCCAGCCACTCTCCCCTCTTCTCAGAACGTGCTTCTGCTCTGGTCGCAGTGGAATATTGGAATGCTCGTCTACCTCGTCGACGGCTACTTTCGCAACGGAGGAAGTCAGCTACTTCATTTTAGCTTACAGCCCTCTTGACCTACCGTGATTTGCCATGGGCAAATAATGGCCCCATCCCCATTTGCAGTGGCCTTCCTGCTGGTATTCTGGCTGGCGACCCTCGTGGTCGTCCTCCCCATGGGCTATCTCGAGTTGGCACTCGGCCAATTCGTCCGTCTCCCACCGCCCATTCTGATGTCACGCATCGCGCCTGCCGCTGCTGGTGCGGCGCTCGTCGAAATAGCAAATATCGACTTATTGATAGATTCGACTATTCCTCAAATTATAATCAATCCATCAATAATTTTTTATCGATAGTTTATAAAATGAAATTGCTTTTCACTCGCTCAATAAATCGATATTTTTCCTCCGCTGCTCAGGCGTCGGCTATCTGATGTTGGCTGCTCGCTTCGTGGATCTTCTCTCGCCACTTTCGCAGATTCGCTTCCAGAACATCTATCTGCTTATCGAAAGGCATCATCACTTTCACATTTACATACATACATATGTAAACACCAGCCGGTTCGCGTGCGCTTCGTGCGCGCTTCATCGGCCGGTTGCTCGGCTGCTTCGCGGCCTCGCTCTATGGCATTTCATCGGATATCTTAGCTTGCTTCATCACATCACTATTTTAGTTTTGTTCCCCGGGAAATGCGATTTAAATATTTGCTAGTCAGAAAAGATATATTCAGATAGCAACAATCTATTCATAGTAGAGACTGGCTCTGTATAGGCCCCTTGATATGAAAAAAGTCCGTAATTGTCTGGAATTTTTGTGATTTTGGATTAAGACGGAAGGGCTTTCTAGAATGTGAGAGTTCCTTCAGCTGATGACTTATGAAATTGTGAGCATGACCCTAAATGGCATCTTTACGGCGCTTTTGCGCATTAATACGACGCTTGCGCGCTTCTCGATTGTTTACGTTCGCAAATATCTTTATTCTTATAATTTTTCCTTAATTTACATTTTTCACATATCAGAATTAACATGTGCAAATCGAAAAAGCGAAACTAACCATTGTTATTATTTTCAGACGCTTGTCATCTCTGTCGGGTTGATCCAGCTCCAATATTACGCACGCTTGCTCACTTTATTCCTTTTTTTCTATTTATTTTACAACAAATTTTTAATCTGTTTTCAAGAAAGTATATCTGGTTACAGTTTAAAGAATAAGTCAAAATGACTTTTTAGGGCCAATCCTATTTGTTTGCGTCTTGAGTTTGGAACTGGCTTTGGAAGAATCGGCGTTGTCGACTCGTGGGCGAAAGAGGTCGCCTGCTGGCAAACGCTGACCACGCTTCTCGAGCTGACAGCCTTCGTCTTCCTCTACGGCGACCGCCGCATCGTCGTCAACCTCATCGTGCGTGGTGGCCGATTGTGAAGTGTCTCGCGACAACAAACAACGGCTAATAGTTCAAATCCGCACATAGACAAGCACTTAATCAGTTTCACTTGCAGTCAATGCAGTATCGCAAACGCGGAAAGCATCACTGGCTGACCTTTGGAACACTTGAGTTCTTCCGAGGCTATTGGAAATATGTGCTCCCGCCGATTTATTGTGTGCGTCTGCTTGTTAGACAGCAAATAAGCTAAATATGTATGGCATTACGCGTTTCTGACTCTTCGTGGTTTACGAAAAAATGGCAATCTTTTACAAGATGCAGAAATGAATGTCCAGTCACTCAACTGACGGTTACTTACAGTCGGTTCTCTACCGCTCTTTCCACTTCGAGTTCCGTGTCTTTGATGAGCTTACCTTTTTCCACATGTTCTTCACCTACCTACCGGCCGTCACACTCTTTTTCAAGGTTGGCACGATTGCATTCTATTATTATATTTATTTCATATACAAATTTGTTAATTTTAATTAAATAACTTTACTGCGAGTACGAACAAATTAAGCAAGCTTACCATCTGTATCTTTTATTCGCTATGGCGTAACGAAAGACAAAAATGGCTTCTATGTAGTTGCCGAGCTTCGGCACGGTTTAGAATAATTAGAATAATTATGTTGCGTGATCGAGAAAGGGCGCAAAATCAAGTGGGATTTCTCTCTTTCAGTTGTATTCCATCTTCGTGAATGGTGCCGATCCCAAGTCACTTTCGAGCCCGATGTCTCTTTGGGGACCGCCTGACATTTGGGTTTGATTGTTTATAGAGGGTAATAGAGAGCGAGCGAAAGAGTGAAAGAGAGAGCGAGAGGACAAGATACAAACATCAGACAGTTAACCCAGAGACAGTCGACCAAGCATTTCTATATAGGCTCGCCAACGTGCGACGCACGACGAAAGAGCAGCAAGGATCTTCGCTTGAGCAAGGGGCTATTTAAAGGGAAGGCTCAAGCTTCATCGTCATCTAATTTCTTTCGATATCTCCCTTTGTCATTTATCATCCTTTTCCTCCTCTACTTTTATGCGTTTGTTTCCTGTTTGTTTGGGATAAATAAAGTTAGACTGTATGCCCTTCTGTTTTTTTCAGCAAACTATAGCAAGTTTGCCTTAAATTAACAGCAACTTTCAAGATATTAGCAAAAATCAGATAAGAGAAGACTATTCCGGTTGGAAGAAACTTTGGCCGCACGTCAGCATATATCTACATATATACATATGTACTCATAACGGGTGTGCGGGAGGGAGAGAAGAAAGTAAATTCTGACCTCCGCTCCTTCTGTATGACTCTGGAATTTCAGTATTAATGCAGTATGATCATTGAAACAAAAAGAAACAAACATTGTCGTGAACGAGCTCATCCGCAGTAATGGCGCGTATGTCAATTGATAGTCTGGCTCTTCCTCGTTATCGTGGCTGCTAACGTGACGGTCAATATAATTAGCAGTTCTTTTAGAAAACTAAAATTACGATATTAAAAATCGAAAGCGGCCTCCAATTACGAAATAGCATAGTAGTCTGATTGTGCAAGAATTAAATTGTTTCAGCTACTTCCTCATTCGCCAACAATAAAAAAGAAAAACGTGAAATTATCTTTTATGTATTGAAAAATATGGTTGATGTATGCACGTTCTATTAAGTTTCGCAAGAAATTAGAAAATTTAACTATGAGACATCCACCATATTTATGCGCAGCAAAGAGAGATGAGCATCATTTAATCGCGCATCCGCGGTCGCCACTGGTCGGGCTCCTTTCTCTGCTCTCATTTCGCCACTCTCCCTCCCTTTCTTTCTCTGCCTCTCTCACGCCAGAAGACTCTCTCACCCAACCATGTCCAAGGAACTTGATGAGAAGGAACTGCGGCGAATGAAGAAAAAGAAGAACTACGAGTATCGTACTCTTCTTTTCCGCTCTGTCGGTTACGGTGACGTTCAATTCGGTTAGACTTTTGAGCGGCATTTTTTTTCACATAAAAAAGTTGAAGGTTTTCCAAAGAAAAATATAAATTTTTAAATAAATAATCCGATACTGCAAGACAAAAGAATTTTTTCGAGATAAAAAGGAAAATGTTACCTTTTTATAAGATGATGACACTGAGCTGACGGATGAAGAGAAGAAGGCGAAGGAGGCGAAGCTCTCGGCCGAGAAGATTGACGTAGAGGAACTCTCCGGTGTTGACAACAGCGCTCTGTCGCCAAACGCACAGTCGCCCGTTATTTCGCCAGAAGTGGTCAGCCCAATTTAGTCAAAAATAAAAAATAAACTGGATAAATTAGGCATACTTTTACTTTTTAAAGTAAATAAGATCGCAGAAATTTAATTCCCTCCCTTTAGCTTCAAGATGCAGACAACGAGCTCCTCGCATCCGATCACAATCGAAAGAAGCTGCTGAAGGAAAAGCAAATGGTAAATCATCGAATACATTATATTCTTTCCAACCCTCTCCTTTTCAGTTTTAGATAGCTTGCTTTCTCTGGTAGCGGCCAAACCTACTACCATCCCCCTTAAAAACTCCTCCCAGAAATCCAGCCACTCTCCCCTCTTCTCAGAACGTGCTTCTGCTCTGGTCGCAGTGGAATATTGGAATGCTCGTCTACCTCGTCGACGGCTACTTTCGCAACGGAGGAAGTCAGCTACTTCATTTTAGCTTACAGCCCTCTTGACCTACCGTGATTTGCCATGGGCAAATAATGGCCCCATCCCCATTTGCAGTGGCCTTCCTGCTGGTATTCTGGCTGGCGACCCTCGTGGTCGTCCTCCCCATGGGCTATCTCGAGTTGGCACTCGGCCAATTCGTCCGTCTCCCACCGCCCATTCTGATGTCACGCATCGCGCCTGCCGCTGCTGGTGCGGCGCTCGTCGAAATAGCAAATATCGACTTATTGATAGATTCGACTATTCCTCAAATTATAATCAATCCATCAATAATTTTTTATCGATAGTTTATAAAATGAAATTGCTTTTCACTCGCTCAATAAATCGATATTTTTCCTCCGCTGCTCAGGCGTCGGCTATCTGATGTTGGCTGCTCGCTTCGTGGATCTTCTCTCGCCACTTTCGCAGATTCGCTTCCAGAACATCTATCTGCTTATCGAAAGGCATCATCACTTTCACATTTACATACATACATATGTAAACACCAGCCGGTTCGCGTGCGCTTCGTGCGCGCTTCATCGGCCGGTTGCTCGGCTGCTTCGCGGCCTCGCTCTATGGCATTTCATCGGATATCTTAGCTTGCTTCATCACATCACTATTTTAGTTTTGTTCCCCGGGAAATGCGATTTAAATATTTGCTAGTCAGAAAAGATATATTCAGATAGCAACAATCTATTCATAGTAGAGACTGGCTCTGTATAGGCCCCTTGATATGAAAAAAGTCCGTAATTGTCTGGAATTTTTGTGATTTTGGATTAAGACGGAAGGGCTTTCTAGAATGTGAGAGTTCCTTTCCCCGCCATACAAATGTTGGGCATTCGAGATATTCGGTGATTCTGTCAGCTGTGACAAAATACGCTGTGACGGAATCTTTAGAGAAATAAATGCAAGGGGAGGTGAAGTTGTAATGAAGGTCTCCTGCCTCAGCGCTGTCATGTGCTGTGTGGAAAAGACGATGGGAACTCGCGTAACAACGCTTTTATCAAACATGGCCTGACGGAAATAAAATAGACAGGGTCAAGACGAAGAGGAAATATGAGCGTAGCATGGCAGACTGACTTTTGAAGACAAGCAAAGGGCACGTAAGAATAAGCGCTTACGTGGAAATATAGCGCATGTGCTTTCTTGGCACGATGATTACCACCAGACAATATTATAATATCAGCATCCACACATCTTCAGTTTAGTTTAGAGAGCTCAGAATCAGCCGCACATGCAATCTTACAATCTTATCGAAGATGGACGAACGTTAGATGAACAAGAGATGAACGCATATATGAAAGATCGTTGAACATTTATATGCTTATACACGGGAGTTCGTCGAACATTTTCGAGCGTTAAACATTTTCGCTCCGCGCTGAGCGATGGAAGCAGCGATGAACGTTCATCGCTGGAGAAATAGTGTGTAAAAGTAGGAGAGTTTTTGGAGTAATGGGGGAGCATGTTTGTCTGCTTCTCTCCATTGTTCCACGTTAAAGCTTACTTCTCTAATCATCAACGAACATTTTTGAAGAAATGATGAACGAACCTTCGTACCCGAGTCGTTCATCATTTTTTTCTCGTAATATTTCTACGCTGATATGCTTTTCTTGTTTGTTGTTTTATAAAACTACCCTTTTTATTTGTTTGGATGCATTTAACTTGTTATACTGCACATTGTTTAATGTTGCTTGGTGGCTTTCGCGGTATGAAGCTTGGCGCCAAGCAGCTCGATTCTCAAATCTAGTCTGCGTTAAAATGTTCTTGGTATTTCTTTTTGTGTTGCTGGTTGTTCGTTCTGCGTTTCTAATTTGATTCTTTCTGGAGTTACAGGCCTCCTCGGATTCACCGCGTCCTCGTATGACGCGCTGGAAAAGCTGCACGGAGAGAGGGCGCGACAGCGGCGCCAAGCTGTCTTCGCATCCTGCGAATCGCATCCTGGGCGACCTTCTTGCGGTCGACGAGAAGCTTTGCTGCAGCTATTTTTTGCAGCTACTTTATTATAAAGTTTAAGTATCAAATAACACCCCTAGAATAATTTCCGCATTAAATATATAAAAAAAGTTATGCACTGTGTTCCATAGTGTTCAGGCGAATGCGGTATAAAGCTACCGTAATAAATAGCTGAAAATCATACTTATTATTGTTCCACAGTATTATCTCAAATTCCTCTCCTCATAAATAGCTAATATATTGTATTTCAGCGGTGGCATTGACGAGGAATGGTCGGCATTCGCCAACAGGCGGACAACAAGCTGGACGCGCAGCTTCTCCTTCTGTATTCGGCCCCCTCCCCCTCGACTGCCTTCGACCTTGCACGCAAACACAACAAGTGTTTTTGCGTTGCTGCTTCTCTTGTACTAGATGCTGTTCCGTCCTTTTTCCTGGCACATTACTGTCGCTTTCCTATATAAAATCATCTTTGGATACTATACTTTGGTTGTTGCTCTCATTAACCCTTACACTCGTCAACCTTGCAACTTACTTAATGGCAGGCTTAATAATGCTGGTCTTAAATATTCTCTAATTTCTAGTTAATATCATAAACGATAAACATAATGCATAAAGCTCGTCCAATTTTATTCCACTTTTAAGTAGTAGTGATGAAAGTCCGAAATGGTGAAACTTCTGCGTGCCGTGGATGGGAAATCTGTGAAGTTCTCTTTATTTCTTCAGTGCCGTGCTTCTTTTCTCTCTCTCTCTCTCTCTTTCTGCTTCTCTCTCTCTCTCTCTCTGTCTCTTTCTCTCTCTCTCTTTCTCTTTCTCTCTCTCTCTCTCTCTTTCTGCTTCTCTCTCTCTCTGTCTCTTTCTCTCTCTCTCTCTTTCTCTTTCTCTCTCTCTCTCTCTCCCTATTTCACAAGATTAAAACAGACATTAGAAGAAGTGAAATACAAAATGTAAAAAATTGAAAAAAAAATTTTGGTAAGCAACGGCGAGGTTCGTGGAAGGGTCGACGAGCGCTGAGCGCTGTTTGTCGTGTTCGTCGACCCCTCAACGCTGCGTTGACCAAGATTACATGTGCGGCAGAGGTGTCAACGGGCCCAACATTTTTGAGCCGGCCCGGCCCGTCGGGGCCCAAGGTCTGGGCCGGCCCGGCCCGAGCGATTTCCGGGCCCTATCATTTTGGGCACAGCTCGCCCCGTGGGTCCGTTTGAGCCTCAAAAATTCTGGAGGAAAAAAGTCTGACGAGCTAAAAAAATTTTGAAATTCAAAATTTTTCATGTTCATGCTATGTATTTTCATTTTAATGTATAGTAGAAAACGTTTTAGGAGAAAAATGAACAAACGAAGAAAGTTTTGCACTTAAAAGTGGACGGCATCGTGTGCTTATCGGGCCCAAACGGGCCCTGCGGGCCGGCCCAACTTTTGTGGGCCCGGCCCGGCCCGGCCCGGAACCCTGAGAAGTTGGGCCGACCGGCCCTACGGGCCGTTGACACCTCTGCTCAGAATTCAAGGAAGGAATAACACAAAAATAGGATAACGTACCGTAAATATGACAAGTTCGGACTGATAAACTTTAATTTTTAGATATTGCTTGTTCTATAACTCTATCCAGAACATTCCAGAACATTCGGGAAGGGACCAACTTCAGCCCTAAAATATGTCGGAAATGCTTTATTCTATCCCAGGCATTGGAAAATTTCCTGAACTGTTGTCCCCGGTCTTTAACTTGGCAGAAATCCTGGCCATTTGCCGAGGAAAAATGATACTTTCCTTTAAATTCCGGATGAGCCCTCGATATCATGAATTACAATTTAAATATCTTGGTTAATTGAACCGGAAGGATGGAAGCATCCAGTAGAAATCTGTTAAGAAATCGCTTAGTGCTTTAATAGTAGTTACATAGATCGGGCGCTAGGTCGTTTGAGAACCGCCGGATGAGACCACCCCGGATGAGAACTTTGGCCGGTCTGATGAAAACCGACGGCAATGAGAACCAAGCGGATGAGAACCAACCGTAATGAGAACCAAGTAGATGAGAACCGACCGCAATGAGAACCCAGCAGATGAGAACCAAGCAAATGAGAACCAAGCAGATGAGAACCGACCGTGATAAGAATCGCCCAGCTGAGAGGGATGAGATCAGAGCAGAAAACACCAATTTTAGGTTTGCCCCGGATGAGAACCGAGCGGGAAATATCGTTTCCTGGTATCTACCAGATGAGAACCGAGCGGTAAATTTCGTTTCCGGAAACGTACCGGATGAGAACCAAGCGGAAAAAGATATTTCGGATATGTCCCGGATGAGAACCAAGCGGGTAAAGTTGTTTTCGGGTATGTCCTGGATGAGAACCGAGCGGAAAAAGTCATTTCTGGGATTGTCCCGGATGAGAACCGTGCGGGAAAAGTCTTTTCTGGGATTGTCCCGGCTGAGAACCGAGCGGGAAAAGTCATTTCTGGGATTGTCCCGGATGAGAACCGAGCGGGAAAGGTCATTTCTGGGATTGTCCCGGATGAGAACCGAGCGGAAAAAAGTATTTTTTATGTATTCAACACATCATAACTGACAACGAGCACTAAAAAGTATGTAAGTACAGTGGTATTCGAATGATAAGTTTTCTGCTAATATGCATATGCCATAATTATAGTTTTGTCACATCAAGGAAATAAACGTATTTGCATAATTTATGATACAAAATTCAAAATAAGAAAATTCTTTTCTCTGGGAATACAAAACGTGCTGATTCTTTTCACATCATAAATCATATCACTTTTGAATTACCCTTCAGATGCGCCCTATTATGTTTCTTGCACGGGCCTGTATCGGCGTCTATAGCTGATCTCCCTATCTCTCTCTCTCTCTCTCTCTCTCTCTCTCTCTCTCTCTCGCTCACTCTGTCTGTTAACCACGCCCATCAGCGAGTGCTGAGACTTTGAGATTGGATTGACTGTTCGGATTGGTGAGGTGCTTCTAAATAAAGGATCCAATAAAAGGTTTTGGGCATGGCATGGACAGGATAAAAGTAAAGGTACGGAAAGCAACGATAAGGATAGGAAAGGAATTGTGTGGTTATTGGTAACCCGTACAGAGCAGGCCCGCCCAACTTCCCTGGGCCTTGCCGAGGCAGGTCCATAAAATGTGGCCTGGCCCGCAAGCCCGTTTGAGCTCGATATGCGAAATCATTTCGTTTTTTTTCGCTAATCATTTTACTTCTACTCATTAAAATGAATGTTCGTAGCATGAGCATGAATAAATTCGGAATTTTAAGTAGCATTGGCCATTAGCCATTGCAATTGTATCCCATTAAGTAAGATCTTGTATGAGAATAAAGAATATATTGTAACTTATCGTACTTTTGTTTTACCAGAATTTTTGAAAATCGGGCTCAAATGGGCCCAAATATCTAGAGCCCTCAAATGGTCCGGGCCGAGCCGGCCCAGACCTTGGGCCCGACAGGCCGGGCCGGTCCATAATTTTTGGGCGATTTGCCATCTCTGCATCCAGCTCGTATTGTATTCCCGGAGAAAAGAATTTTCTTTATTTTGAATTTTGTATCATAAATTATGCAAATACGTTTATTTCCTTGATGTGACAAAACTATAATTATGGCATATGCATATTAGCAGAAAACTTATCATTCGAATACCACTGTACTTACATACTTTTTAGTGCTCATCGTCAGTTATGATGTGTTGAATACTTTAAAAAAAAACTTTTTTCCGCTCGGTTCTCATCCGGGACAATCCCAGAAAAGACTTTTCCCGCACGGTTCTCATCCGGGACAATCCCAGAAATAACTTTTTCCGCTCGGTTCTCATCCAGGACATACCCGAAAACAACTTTACCCGTTTGGTTCTCATCCGGGACATATCCGAAATATCTTTTCCCGCTTGGTTCTCATCCGGTACGTTTCCGGAAGCGAAATTTCCCGCTCGGTTCTCATCTGGTAGATACCCGGAAACGATATTTCCCGCTCGGTTCTCATCCGGGGCAAACCTAAAATTGGTGTTTTCTGCTCTGATCTCATCCCTCTCAGCTGCGCGATTCTTATCACGGTCGGTTCTCATCTGCTTGGTTCTCATTTGCTTGGTTCTCATCTGCTGGGTTCTCATTGCGGTCGGTTCTCATCTGCTTGGTTCTCATTACGGTCGGTTCTCATCCGCTTGGTTCTCATTGCCGTCGGTTCTCATCAGACCGGCCAAAGTTCTCATCCGGGGTGGTCTCATCCGGCGGTTCTCAAACGACCTAGCGCCCATAGATCGTTCTTTACGGGCACAACACAACAAGAATGATGTGATGTAGTAAACCAAGCCAATGTATCGAATGAAAATCAAGATAGGGACGCAGTGAAGCGGCAGTATTTTTTTTAATTAAAAAAATCATTCTGCAGTAAATCCAATAATTTAACTTAATTTAATTCGGAATTCTGATTATTTATTTTTTTTTAGAATTCGGACGTTTCTTACGGACTCATAGGCATGGAGTCGCTGCTCCGATGTCTCATCGAGCCAGGATTATATTTGTCAGCTTTTTTTCTTAAGAGGAGGTTGATGTATGTATGTATTTATTTTCTATGTCACCAGCAATTTTTAGTTCTTGACTATTATGATTAATTAATTAATTTAATTAATTAATTCAAATTTTGTTTTTGCAGTCTGTAGTGGACACAAAAAGATGAACAAAACCTACCATTGCGATAGCTGGAATTGTGATTCGATGGTCGGCACGCAAATGAGATCAGAAGTCAGTATCATTTACAATATTATAATATTACAATTTAATTTTAAATACCGTATTTTCTCTATTAGTACCCCCCCCCTTTATTAGAACCCCCCCCCCCTCTCTAATAGTACCCCCTCTGATAAAGCCATTGAAAAATAGAACCCCTCCCTCTAGTAGAACCCCCCCCCCCCCTCCAATAGTGCCCCCCCCCCCTAACAGCCTAATATCTCAGCTCGAGACGTACCTCGAACGGATCCTGGAGGCAAGGGATGCTCTCCCCAATGAACTGATCGCAAATTCATTCAAAATATGTGGTAAAATGGATATTCCAGTGTTGATTCCTATTAATTGGAGCTATGATTCTTCTTTTTTTTTGAGAAGAAAATGTTGTTATCAAACTTTTAGTGTCTCACCTTGAAAAATAGAACCCCTCCCCCCTCTCGCCAGGGTATTGAAAAATAGAACCTCCGGGGGTACTAATAGAGAAAATACGGTACTAGTAAAATATAGCTGCCCAATTTCAGAACACTACGTACGATGGCGATATGATTAGACAGCTGCAGTCTTCTCGACTTTCGAACATCTTGCCAGCAGCGCTTCTTATGCTAGTTTATTACTCTTCTTCTGTCGCATAGGATGCAGGAGACGAGAGGCAAAGGTTAAAATACATGCTCTATCTCACGCCAAAGATTGGCAAACCAGAACAATTGGGAGAGACGATCGCTCACGGAGAGTCCACATAGGCAAGACTGACTAATGTAGCCAGAAATGTCACGTATCACATAAAGTGCTGACGTGTAACAACAAATAACACCGGGCAATAAAATACAAGCATTCATAGAATGCACTTGACTTGTCACTGCAGCTAGAGTGCACTGACCATGAGGGGGATAAAAATAAGATGTGAGGGTAGTCACTGTGACAATTCTCATTCGTTCGGAATGTGACAACGCCCATACATGGCGAAGGGCTGTTCATATCGTGCAGGCAAACAGCGATAGGAGTTCAGGAACCTGGGTCTCCTTTAAAGGAGGGCGATCACCGAAAAGTAATTGCCGATTTATGAAACATCTTAGCTATTTTCGAATAGTCTAGTGCATGAGGAAAAAGAAAAGGCAAATGAAAAAGAATAAAAAAGTTCTATATTCAAGCGTAAGGTACTTGAAAGTGCAATTTTTGAATGAATTTGTGATTGGTGTCAGTGCAAAAACGTGGTGTTACAGCACTCGACAGTAGTTTAACTGCCAATTACTCATCGCGGGAAGATTAAATTGAAAATATTTTAAGACATTGGTTTGTTACATGCTTTATTCCTTTCTTTTGTGAATATTCTACAATAAACTAAAGAATATTAGGCAAAACAGTATGAAATTAGTAAACGAGCAATAACATCTCGCTTCGAAACCAATTTTAGCGATCTCGTCTACCGTACTTTTTTGAGTAATTAAATGGACTTCCGTTTGAAACCTTTGCACGTTTGAACATACAATTGCAGTATTTCGGTGATCGCCCTTCTTTAAAAAATTTTTTTTACAATTGTCACATGCTGACAGTAAGTAGTGCAATGGATTTTAGTAAAAATGACAGCTAACGTTTATTATTGTTATTATTCTTTATGTTTTATCACTAACCGTTATTGTTGTGTTTCAGCGAAGAAGGCCAGAATCTTTCCCTCTTTATGTATATATCCGTGTGGGTCAACTACGCCATCATTGCATTCATTTCCGTCCGAGACTAACCGTTATTGTTGTGTTTCAGCGAAGAAGGCCAGAATCTTTCCCTCTTTATGTATATATCCGTGTGGGTCAATTACGCCATCATTGCATTCATTTCCGTCCGAGACCTTCGCTACATATCCAAGGTTCTTTTGATTAGGGAGGCCATCTACATATTTTGTATTTGAATTAGCACCATTTTGCATGCGTACCTATTCTTCTAGGTATCCATTCTGCTTTTTGGTCTACCATACATCTCAGCGATTACTTTGCTCCTCTTTTGCATTCTCTCTAAGGTATTAAATTTTGAGTATTTTTAACTAACTTTAAATTGCATATAATTAGGAGTATAAGTGAACTTCGTTCGAATCCCGGTTCCTACTAATTTTTGCAAAGTCTAGCACCATTTGAAACTTATTTAAACGTGATTTAAGCAAAGCTTCATTCTTATCTTTTAGAAGGTTCCCATGGCTCAAGTCTTCTTCTTTGACTGGGAAGCCATCGATTTCAGCGTGTGCATGAATGTCGTGCTTACGGTGCTTTTTACACTTTAATATCTGCTGTTCTCCAATTGATGCTGAAAGGCGAAAGCCCTTTAAAATCCATTTAAAAGTTGCCTTTGGTTGCTTGTACACTCATTAGACTATCATAATTATAGATCGATTGAGATCTACAGTATCCTTGTGAGATATTTCAAAATTGCCGTCTCTTTAAGACGTCGATCGCCTTTTGCATTGGCGATGGAACGTGGATTGTCGCGTCGAGTCTCTCCAATCTGCGTCGTCGCTTCTTCCGGTTGGCACCATTACTTAAGTAGAATTCTCGACAATAATATGATCAGTGGAGAGAATTCTTGATGATTTATAATGCAAAAAAATGTATTCAAACCTGTCCAAACCTCTTCAGTCCTGCCTTCTTGGTTACGGTGGTCGGTCTACTCTGCTTCACTCTCTGCACCATCTCGCTTGTCGCCTTCGCATTTTCGGTGCGCGCCGATGAGAACCCGAATCTGCAGCCTGAATACGTAATACTTCTGTGTTAGTCGTTAATATTCATTGTTATCTGAACATGGCAACCACTAGTGCTTTATTAGAATAAATATAAATAAATAATTAGATAATAATTGATAAAGAAAAAATAAATTTAATAAATTTAAAAAAAATTAAATAATTTAAACTGGCTAATTAAAGGATTTTCCGGCGAATAACATACACATTTTTTTTTTCGTAGTCTGCCCTCCTCTATCACGTCCTCTTTCGTTTTATTGAATGAGCGAGCGCGTTCAAATTGCACACTTTTAAAAGACACCGGACTGTTCCTTTATACAAATTAAACAAATCAATTAAATTTATTAAATAAATTAAATGAATACAATAATCTTTCAGTACGCAAAGGTCACAAGACTGAATTCGCTCTCGATCTCCTCAGCATGCACGTCCAAACTCCGTTGGGAAGCTATTCTGTGGTCCCTGCGATTCTCTACTGTCTTTGGGGCGCCTTCACTGTCGGCTATCAGGTAAAAAACGAAAGAAAAAAAAGAAAAATATCTGCAAAATGGGAAAAAATTTTCTATAAAAAATTCTCTTCAAAATAGTCTAACAATGATAAGTTTCGAAATTATGTAGGAAACGTTTTTCAGCTGATGACCTTTGAATTTGTAAACATGACCTTGAACGTCAACTTTACGACGCTTTTGCGCATGAAGCGTGCGCGCTTCTCGATTATTTACGTTCGTATATTTCTAATTTTTTTCAAATAATTCTTTCTTTCTTGCTTAAAATTTTCACATGCCAGATTTCGGCTCTTTTTAAAATATATCAGATGTTTTTACGAAGCATATTCAACATTAGCGCAATTATACATTGCTCATAAGGAGGTGAAGAGAAACAGAGAAGATGTTATAAGACAATGGAATGGGCTAGAGAAATGTGAGAACTTTTGTTGAGGGCATCACTCAACGCCAATACAATCAGGAGCTTATCATCGTTTGAAGCGTAGTTTTAGTAACAAAAAAACAGTATTCTGTCGTCGTCTGCTTCCTTTAAATGATACCAGATTCAATTTTTTTCTACTTTCAGACGCTTGCAGTATCTGGCATATTGATCCAGCTCTTCCATTATGCAAGCTTGCTCACTTTATTTATTTATTTTCAACTTAATGCAGAACAAAATTTTAAAATCAGTTTTTCAGAAAGTATGTTCATAGTTTAAAGGAACTTTTTTCCCCTTGAGTTACGCAAAGTGATCATCGCTGGGTAGTGGGCCAATCAAGGCTGCTCGCGCACGCTGACCGCGCTTCTCGAGCTGACTGCCTTCGTCTTCCTCTACGGCGACCGCCGCATCGTCGTCAACCTCATCGTGCGTGGTGGCCGAGTGCGAAGAGTCTAGCGACACCAAACAACGGGCCAGAGTTCAAATCCGTAAAAGGCTCTATTTCAATTGCAGACAATGCAGTATCGCAGACGCGAAAAACCTCACTGGTTGACCTTCGCAACGCTTGAGTTCTTCCGAGGCTATTGGCAGTATGTGCTCCCGCAAATCTATTGTGTGCGTCTGCCTATGTTATTTAACTAATTGTAAGAGTATTACGCATCTTGGAATCTTCAGAGATATTGAAAAAGATAGCAATCTTTTACAGGATGCTGAATGAATGTCTTATGAGTTTAATTGACAGTTTCTAACCAAAGATTTACAGACGATTCTTTACTGCTCTTTCCAACTGGAGTTCCGTGTCTTCAACTCGCTCACCTTTCTCAGCATGTTCTTCACGTTCCTGCCAGTCGTCACGCTCTTTCTCAAGGTTGGCACGATTGCATTCCAAATTTTATCGCTTATTCCATATATGACGGTACCAACTAAAAAATCCGCGCTTTTTGAGTTTTGACTCATTACTAAACTGCATACTTTTTTGATCAACTTTATACGCGTACAAACGTGAGCAAATAAAAATGCGCATAAATATACGCGTACAAACGTTCACAGAAATCATTCTATATACGCGTACAATAGTGTGCAAAAAAAATTGAGCAGGAAAATACGTGTACATAAAAGCTCAAGAATTTTGGTCAGGAAAGTACGCGTAAAAAAGTGCCCAGTATTTTTGAGCAAAAAAATACTCGTACAAAAGTGCTCAAAATTTTTGCACAAAAAAGTACGCGTATAAAAGTGCTCAAATTTTTTGCGCGCAAAACCACGTGTACAAAAGTGCAAGAAATTTTAGGTCAAAAAGGACGCTTATGAAAGTGCTCAAAAGTTTGGGGGAGGACTAAACTGCTACTTTTTAAGAGAGCGTGTCTGAGATATTCGACCATGGGTCCATAGAGGGTGTGCAGTAAAAAAATTTAATTTTTTTTTAAATTTTTTCCTTTTGACATCTTGTGTAGTATCATGAGAGCTTCCAAAAAACATTTTTTTCAAAAAATATTTCTCATGTATAACTACAGTATATCCCGATTTGCCCAAAATGTTAAATTGATCATAAAAGCGGTAAAAGTGAACCAAATTAAATTTTGATGGTATTGATAGATTCCTTGATTAAAGGCGCACAAAAGCGGTTCTAAAAAGTTTTGAAAAGTTTTCATCTTCAAGCCAAAATTTGTACTTAAACATTCTAGAGGTGCCATTTGAGTAGATTAAACGGCCATAACTAGCTTAATACTTAATATTATAAGTAATGCAACATACCATTGTGTTTGTCTTGCCAAACTGCATAGAAAAAGTTCAGATTTTGTTTTCATATGTATTTGTTTGAAATGGTTTTCGGCAAAAACCGAATTTCTGCCTGTGTCGCAGACATAGAAGCGCCTTTATTTGCACATAGACATCAGAACTACGCCTCGATTTCTAATTCATTTGAAAGGGCAGTGTTTTTCACGTCGGATAAACTACTCATCGTTTGTACTTTCTTTCCCGAGAGCTCGAGGTGTTTAATTGAATCTACGGAGTTTAGTGCAGCTAGTTCAAAAAATTCCATTTAACCTCGCTAACATGCGTCAATCTGAATATTATGCAAAATAATTGTCGTATTCGTGTTCGTGGTACTAATAAACCCCCCTGGAGTCAATTTGGAGAAAAAAAAGTTTTTTTTTATTTCGAATATTTTCGGAAAAATTTCCTGAAAAAAGTTTAATCTATGACTCTTTTAAGCACATCACTGTACTCCGCCCAAAGCATCCGTGTTCGGGGAAAGTCCACCACATTCAAATATAGTTTTTTAGGGGTTAAAAATCATGCTCTTTCAAGTGGTGTTGGTTTGGAATCGTAGTTATTATGCCTTGGTACTCAAATGGCACCTCTAGAATGTTTAAGTACAAATTTTGGCTTGAAGATGAAAACTTTTCAAAAGTTTTTAGAATCATTTTTGTGCGCCTTTAATCAAGGAATCTGTCAATACCATCAAAATTTAATTGGGTTCACTTTGACCGCTTTTATGATCAATTTAACATTTTGGGCAAATCGGGGTATACTGTAGTTATACATGAGAAATATTTTTTGAAAAATGATACACAAGGTATCAAAAGGAAAAAAATTTTAAAAATAAAATTTTTTTACAGCATGCCCTCTATGGACCCATGGTCGAATATCTCAGACACGCTCTCTTAAAAAGTAGCAGCTGGGTCCTCCCCCAAACTTTTGAGCACTTTCATAAGCGTCCTTTTTGACGCAAAATTTCTTGCACTTTTGTACACGTGGTTTTGCGCGCAAAAATTTTGAGCAGTTTTGTACGCGTATTTTTTTGCTCAAAAACTCGTAGCACTTTTATACATGTATTTTTGTGCTCATATTTTCTGCACATTTTTGTACACGTATATTTTTGCCTTGTTTTATGGTCTGTTTTTGAGCTCTTTTATACACGTACATTTGTGCTCATATTTCGCTCCAATTTTTGCATACTTTTATACGCGTATAAAGTTGATAAAAAAAACTGCAATTTAATACATGTATATTTTGGCAGACGCTGCAAAAATCCCACAAAACAGGTCAAAACTCAAAAAAGTGCGGATTTTTAGTTTGCACCGTCATATATGTATATTTATTAATTTTACTAAATAGATAATTAAAATGCGTGGGAAGTTTAAACATGCTCACAGTTTAAACATGCTCACAATCCTATGTTCGCTATAGCAAAACAAAAAGCAAAAATTTGTTTTCTATTGATGCCGATCTTCCTTAAGATATAGTGAAACGGACGATTTATCGTTTTTCAGTTGTATTCCATCTTCGCGAATGGTGAAGATCCCAAGTCCCTTTGGAGCCCGATGTCACAATGGGGACCGCCTGACATTCGGGTTAGGTTCTTTATAGACGGTAAAAGCGAGCGAGAGAGAGGGAAACAGAGAGAGCAAGTGTGAACAAAATACCAACATCAGGCAGTTATTCCCGGGAAATATGACCAATAATTTCTCTGCAGGTTCGCCAACGCGCGACGCACGACGAAAGAGCAGCAAGGATCTTCGCTTGAGGAGGGGGCTGGTAAAAGGGGAAGGCTCAAGCTTCATCCTCAACAAACTACTGTCGATATTTCCCTTCGTCATTTATCATCTTTTCCCTTTTCAACCTTCATGAGTTTTTTCCGGTTTATTTGGTACAAATAAAGCAGCACTGCAAGCCCACCTTTGTTGGCAACCTATAGCAAGTTTGCTTTAAATTAATAGAAGTTGTAAAAAATTTGTAAAATCAAATGATTGTCTTCTATAACGGTTGGCAGAAAGTATGACCACATATCAGTAGATTCTCATTACGGCACTTGCACATTACTCATTTGCTTGATGAAGTAAGAGAAGTCTGGCTCTCTATACAGAGAGTGTGTTTTGAGGAGACTTTGGTACCTTCTGCTCAATTTTCCTCCGTGTTCTCACCCAAAAACTGAGTTTACTGAGGCTATTGTGAATTACAAACCATTGAATAATACCATTAATTAAATTGTTTTTTCCTCACGATATCCATCATTGTTCTGCACCATTTTTGTATGTATTAGGATTTGACGATTGCATTAATATTTTTATTGTTGGCAAGAATACAGAACACTTCACTTGTTGGCATCTCACGCACTCCTCTTCTTTGCTTATCCGTTTATAATGTTCCAAGTAGCAGAACTGAATGTAAAAGTGGAAATCGAATGCTCGCTTGCACAACAAATTCTGTCTCTGTCTCCCAGCGAGGAGATCAGAGCAGGCCGCCCTGGCAGTTTCTTCCAGAGTTGTCAAAGCGCCTGCTACGAAAGCCTCGCGGAAATCGATTTGATAACGAATGCTTATTATCTTACAAAATGAATCCTGCGACGTGCGAATCATAAAAAGGTTTATGGATTGCTAAATATTATTAGTGCATGTAAATTCTGTTATGTTTCGCGAGACATAAAAATTGAACTATAAGTGCATCTGCCATAATTATGCGCAGCAAGGAGAGAAGGAGAGACTGGCATCATTCAATCGCGCATCCGCGATCGCCACTGGTCGAGCTGCTTTCTCTGCTCTCATCTCGCCTCTCCCCTCCCTCTCTTTCTCTGCTCTTATTTCGTCACTCTCCCATCCCTCTCTTTCTCTGCCTCTCTCACGCCTGAAGACTCTCTCACCCAACCATGTCCAAGGAACTTGATGAGAAGGAAATGCGGCGAATGAAGAAAAAGAAGAACTACGAGTATCGTACCCTACTTTTCCGCTCTGTCGGTTACGGTGAAGTTCAATTCGGTTAGACTTTTGACACACAGAAAAAAAAGTGATGCTCTTAATAAGTTATGCTAGCAAAGTAGCGTGGACAAGTTACGTGGAGCAAAACATGTCAAGTGTTTGCCCTCTACGCCGTCGTCTCCTCCTAAGAAACAAAACGTAACTTTTTTTGTGCACCCCTGAAAGATACGTGGGGCTATACTTAAAATGAAGCAACACAAAATAAGTTATGCTCGACCGAATCGCTCCACTCCACAAAGAAAAGCAAGATACGTGGAGCGTAACTTATCTGCATGATAGAAAAGTTACGCTCTCATCACGAAGTAGCGATCTCGTCCGATCTGGCAAGTTAGGCAACGTCGAGCGGCGACACTTACTGGTTCACATTCACATGCGAGCAAAAGTGCTCGAAAAAACTTTTTGTGCACTTTTACATATTTTGCATTATTTTGTTTTCGTGCAACATAATAAGATGTACATTATTCCGTAAATTTTTTTCTTTTTCAGCTGTTTCTCTACGATTGTAATTGTCTTGAAATAAAAGCGTCAGTCAGTCACGTTTTAATTGCAAGCGGGCGAAAATGTTTTTTCTCACTTGTTTGATTCTATTTAGTTTTTCGAGTGATTTGCTTTTTTTTCCTTTTTCGTTGCAACGTTTTCTTGTGAATGTTTTCCGATTTAGATGGAAGTTATCTTTTTATATATATTTCTGAAGTGGAATTTCTTGTGAATTATTTCATTCTCTTTATTATAGGTAAAATTATCCTATCTGTCGACTTTACTTGTTACATATCTTGAAAATCCCGTTTAGACTGTCAATGTTGCTTCAGATTACTTGCGTAATGAAATAATGATGCTGTTCTAAAGTGTTGAAGAACATACACATGAAAATCGGATGAATCAGAAATGAAAGAGAATAGGATGCTTTATACCTTTCATGTTAGGACATCTCTCTCTCTCTCTCTCCCTCACTCTCTCTCTCTCTCTCTCTCTCTCCCTCACTCTCTCTCTCTCTCTCTCTCTGTCTGTTTTTCTGCACGCAAATGAACATAGACAGGCATGTACCTGTGGAGAGAGAGAAGGGAGAGAGAGAGAGAGAGAAGAAAGGGAGAGAGGGAAAGAAACAAGAATGAAAGAAAGAAGGAAAGAAAGAAGGAAAGAGAGGGAGAGAACATGAGAAAGCATGTACAACTCAATTTCTATTTCGCAGCGTTAGACAGCGGGGCCAAATTTTTTTGTTCTCAGACCTCGAGTGCGGAAATCGTTCAGACTTGCTTTTATAAACATTAAATAGCTCAAAAGAACCGCCTTTTTCTGTAGAACAATGTAGGATAGAGAGAGACGTAACATAAGTCAATTTCCTCTTTCTGTCTCTCTCTCTCTCTCTCCTTTCTCTTCGCAAAGTTCTCTATGGGAGCCGCCCTTTTCATCTGAATATGTTCTTCAACATTCAGTTCGATAGGGCGGGTAGTGTGATGGTAGTGGCTTGGGTGTGGGGTGCGCGGGGTGGTGGTTCGGTGCCGGTCGGGTGAAAATGTCTGTCTCTGTCTGTCTCCTTCTACTTCCAGATCCCAAGACGACGGGCGCAGTGAGAACGTAACCTTTTTGCATCGGTAAATAAGTTACGCCCCACGTATCTTGTGGGCCTGCGGACGCTGCCGTCGGCGCGGCGGGAACGTAACTTTTAAGTTACTCCCCACGTATCTTGTGAGCATGCACATTGTAAGTACCGTCCAGAACCATATAATTTGTTCCGGAGCATTGTAACCGCTTATAAGTTATGGTCGAAAGTTACGCTCCACGTAACTCCCTTTTCTGTGTGGAGCTGTTTTGTAAAAAAAAAATTTCACATAATAAAGAGTTGAAAATTTGAAAAAATATGAGGTATTTTAACTGTTTTCTAAAGTAAGGTAAATCGTATATTTCATGAGAAAGTTTTAGAGATAAACAGGAAAATATTCCCTTTTTACAAGATGATGACACTGAGCTGACGGATGAAGAGAAGAAGGCGAAGGAGGCGAAGCTCTCGGCCGAGAAGGATGACGCAGAGGAACTCTCCGGTGTTGACAACGACGCTCACTCACCAAACGCACATTCGCCCGTCATTTCGCCAGAAGTCGTCAGCATAATTTAGTCTCTAAGTAAAAAAAAATCAATATTTTCGAACAATATTTCTAAATTTGGTATTTTTAAGGTTAACAAGTCCATAGAAATTGAATTCTCTCCCTTCAGCTTCAAGATGCCGACAACGAGTTCCTCGCATCCGATCACAATCGGAAGAAGCTGCTGAAGGAACGGGAAATGGTAAATCGGTGAATAAATTCCAGACGGAGAAATTATGGCTATTGCTAAATGCGGCCCTTTCAATTTTTGATGGCTTGCTTTCTCTGCCAGCCAAGCCTTCTACCCCCCCCCCCCCCGACTTCCTAGAACTCTAGCTTCTTGTCGCCCTTTTCCACCATTCCGAGAAATCCAACCCCTGCCCCCTTCTCAGAACGTGTTTCTGCTCTATGCGCAATGGGATATGACCTTGCTCGTGTTCCTCGTCGACGGCTACTTTCGCAGTGGAGGACGTTAGCTGCTTTGTTTAAGCCTACAGTCCTCCTGACGTACCGTAATCTAAAAAAGACCGTAATTTCCACTTACTGTGTCCTTTTGCTATGGATCACAAATATTTCCTTATTATGTCCTATCACTTACATACATAGATACATATATGTATGTAATTCGCCCAGCCTCATTGACTATCAGTCTAACGAATACCTCAATGATTAAAATTCATGGTCATCCTAGAAATGGGCTAATAATTCTTTTGCAGTAGCCTTCCTGCTGGTGTTCTGGCTGGCGACCCTCGCGGTGGTCCTCCCCATGGGCTATCTCGAGTTGGCACTCGGCCAATTCGTCCGTCTCCCACCGACCATTCTGTTGTCGCGTATCGCGCCTGCCGCTGCTGGTTAGGCGCTCGTCGAAAAATCAAATATCGATTTATTGTTCAATTCAGTTATTCCTCGATGAAGAATAATTTATCGAACAATAAATTAATTTTTTCAATCGATAAATAATAAATCGATATTTTTCTCCCCTTTACAGGCGTCGGCTATCTGATGTTGGCGACTCGCTTCGTGGTTCTTCTCTCACCACTGGCGCAGACTCGCATCCAGAGCTTCTCTCTGCTTCTCGAAAGGCATAACCTCTTTCATATATGTATGTGTAAACTGACATATCCCTCCGGGATATGAATGAACGAAAATATCGTACTTTATGTCCAATACCAATAGCAATTATGTTACTGGGTGTACCAGTTACATTTAGATGAAATATCCGCCAGTCACAAAAAATACACAAAGTAGAAACCACATATAATATAATATCAATATCAAATAGAAAAAAGATACAAAAATAGCCGGAATCAGGGCTGGCCCTGCGGGTATTTACCAGTGACGGTTTTTTTTCGGTTTCCAATTGGATGCTTTCCCTGGGGAGCCAACCCATACTCCAGGGGCAGTACTCTTCATAGCATGCTACTTCCATTTGCGTCATCGTCGGAGGGTAGCGGGTGTGGTAGCCCCAGGGGGATCGAACTCGGGATAATTGCGTGCTAGCTCCAGTCACTTGGCGTGGAGCCACCTGCCCGCATAATATACTATAAATCCATTTTTAAATTTCAACATTTATTTCCATTTATTAAATTCGGATTCCTGATTTTCATTCTTCTTTTTCAGACTTAAGACGCTTCTTACTAACACGCACGCCTGGAATCGCTGCAAAGATATTTCATCGAGCGAGGAGTATATTTGTTAGCTTTCTTTTTTTTATTAGTAAAACAATATATTTATTTGGTACCTCAGCAATTTTTATTTATTGACTATTATATATTTTTTTCTTCAAATTTTATTTATTGCAGTCTGTTGTGGCATCACACCTGTGACAAAAGGATACAACTGCAATAGCTCTCGTTGTGATACGATGGTCGGCGTGCAGATGAAATCAAAAGTCGATATCATTTATTATATTATTATATTGTTTACTATTTATTCGTATGTTGCTGCTATAAAATTCACTGTAAAATACTCACAGATATCAACAGATTTTACATTAAGAAATTTGGGATGAGACCCGAAGCGTTCAGCGATTTAGTATATTCAGAACACTACTTTCGATGTCGACATGGTTAGGATGCTACAGAGTTCTCGACTTTCGAACATCTTGCCAGCAGCGCTACTTATGTTAGTTTAATATCTGTAATGTTTTCCTTTTTGCCTTTAAAGTGTCCCTGAATAGGGGTCAGCGACTGAATAGGGGTCGACTGAATAGCTGAGAATTAAAATCTACTTCTGATTTCTCTGCTTTCATTCTCGACCCCGAGCCAGAAATCAAACACCCGGCAATAAAATTATGAAGAAAGGATCACTTCTGAACCACTGGAGAGCAGGTAAAGCAAGGGTTTATTTTTGTGTTGTTTCAGCGAGGAACGCCAGAATCTTTCTCTCTTTATGCTTTTGTCCGTGATGCTCAGCTTCGCCATCGTTATATTCGTTTCAGTCCGAGGAATTCGCTACATATTAAAGATTCTCGCGAATTATGATCGGACTTTTTTTTAAAGAATTGGACCTTTTTTGTGGAATCGCGACGTTTCGACTGCATTAAAATGCTTTAAATCCCGAAATATGTTCTTTTCTTTTACTTTTTCTTCTAGGTATCCATTCTGCTTGCTGGTCTTCCATTCATCTCAGCGATTAGTCTGCTCCTCCTTTTCATTCTCGATAAGGTATTGAATACAGAGTATTTTTAACGAATTTTAAATTACAAACATATAACTAAGAGAAAATATTTTCCTGTTTCGAATCCCGGTTACACGAATTATTTGCCAAGTCTAGCATCATTTGAAACAAATTTAAAAAAAATCTTAACCAGAGCATCCATCCATCATTCGTATCTTTTAGAAAGTTCCGCTGGCACAAGTCTTCTTCTTTGACTGGGAAGCCATCAATTTCAACGTGTGCATGAATGTCATGCTTACGGTGCCTTTTACACTTTACTATCTGCTGTTCTCCAATTGTTGCTGAAATGCAAATGCAACTACAAATTTAATAGTTACCCTAATTTAATATATTTCAAAATTGCCAGTCGTCGACCACCTTTTGCATTGGCGATAGAACGTGGATTGTCGCTTCGTGTCTCTCCAATCTGCGTCGTCGATTGTTCCGGTTGACGCGAAAATGCATTATTCTTTTCAAACGATTAGTGACTTAGAAATATTGACCATGATATGCTAAACTGCAAGATTTTTAAAGATAATTTAAATGAAAAAAGTATTTCAATGCTGTCCGCTTACGAGTCCTCTTCAGTCCGGCCTTGTTGGTAACGGTGGTCGGTCTATTCTGCTTCATTCTCGGCACCATCTCGCTTGTAACCTTCGCATTTTCGATTCGCTCCAATGAGAACCCGAATCTGCAGCCCGAGTTCATCATGCTTCTATGTTAGTCGCAAATTTCACTCTAATCTGAAAATAGCATGCAGTTTTATTAGAAAAAACAAATTGATTAATAAATGAAAAGAAAATGAATAAATGAAATAAAAGAAGTTCAACATATAATGTAATTAAATAAATAAAAGTAAATAAAAAAAGTAAGTAAATAAAAAGTTATAAATTAAAGAAAGAAAATAAATAAAACTAGCCACATACCGTATTTTCTCTATTAGTGCTCCTCCCTCTATTAGAACCCCCCCCCCCTCTAATAGTGCCCCCCTCTCGCAAGGGTATTGAAAAATAGTACCCCTCCCTCTAATAGAACCCCCCTCCAATAGTGCCCCCCCCCCCCTAATTGTCTAATAGAGAAGTTTGTGGAATCCATGCTTAGGTATGGGATGCTCTTACCGATGAACTGATTGCAAATTCATTCTGAATCTAAGGTAAAACTGATATTCCAGTGATGATTCCGTTGAAGAAGTGCTATAATTCTTCGTTTTTGAGAATAAAGTGGTGTTATCAAACTTTTAGTCAATCACATTGAAAAATAGTACCCCTCCCTCTAATAGAACCCCCCTCCCTCTAATAGTGCCCCCCTCTCGCAAGGGGATTGAAAAATAGTGCCCCCGGGGGCACTAATAGAGAAAATACGGTATTTAAATTAAATATATCAAATAAATTAAATATAAAAATACATTATGTATATTAATAATTAAATAACTAAAATGAATAATGAATTAGCCGTATTATATTAAATGTATTAAATACATTAAAGGAGCATGAAACCCATTCTTTTCATGACTTAGGCTATTCATGCGAGCACTTCTACAAAGTAAAAGATACAAAAGTACAGCATTCTAGAGAAATTTGCATACAAAAAATGTGCCTATATCAGGGAAATTTTTGGTGCGGCGCGGTATATTTCTGTTCTATGTAAGTTAAGCAGAAATTTAACTCCAGGATATCCTGAGGAAATATCGAAATGTCGAAGAAAAAATGTCACGTTCAAAATTTTTCGAAAAGTTTTTACGAGTTCGTGTGCACTATTTTTTTTTAACAAATATTATAGTAAAAGCAAAAGGCACTACAATATCTCGGCAGTTTCATGTATTTAAGTAATTAAATAATAAAATAATTAAATAAATAAAATGAATTAAATACATTGTATTCATATATATATTATATTATAAAGTTGAAATCAGTCGCCTTCTTTCAGTGCGCAAAGGTCAGAAAACTGGATTCTTGTCCGACCTGCTTGGCATTTACGTCCAAACACAAGTAGGAGAGTATGCTACTATCCCTTCGATTCTCTTCCGGCGTCTTCACCTTCGGCTATACGGTTAAAAAATGAGAAAGGAAAATACCTTCAAACTTTCAATCTTTTTTTTTGCTATGAAAATAGTTCCATTTCAAAATTGTATAAAAATACAATTTTTCAAATTAAATAGGAATCTTTATTTACAGATGATGACCTTTGAATTTGTGATCATGACCGTGAATGGCATCTTTACTACTCTTATACGCATGAATACGAGGCGGTTCTCGATTGTTTACGTTCGCACATATCCTTTTTATTAATAATTTTTTTCTCTTTTTGTTTAAATTTTTCACATGCCCGATTATGTCAAGAATTTTTCCTTTTATATACAAGAAAATCAAAATCATTTATTGACATTTTCTTTCTTTAAGTTTGAAAACTTATTAAATGATGCCAGATTCAATTTTTTTTCTAATTTCATGCGCTTGGCACCTCTACCGCGATCATCCAGTTCTACCATTATGCATGCGTGCTACTTTATTTATTTATTTGCATTTTTTTCAGTTTTCAAGAAAATATTTGTATTACACTTTAAAGAAAACGTCTAAATACTTTTGAGGACCAATCCTTTTTTCCTTCTTGAGATAGGCAAGGCGAGCATCATCGTCCAGTGGGCGAAGCAAGCGCTCTGCTGGCAATCGCTGACCGCGCTTCTCGAGCTGACTGCTTTCTTCTTCCTCTACGGCGACCGCCGCATCGTCGTCAACCTCATCGTGCGTGGTGGCCGAGTGCGAAGTGTCTCGCGACACCAAACAACGGCCCATAGTTCAAATCCGCGCAAGTACAAACCTTCCCGTTTCAATATTTCTTGCAGACAATGCAGTATCGCAGACGCGAAAAGCCTCACTGGCTGACCTTCGCAACATTTGAGTTCTTCCGAGCCTATTGGCAGTATGTGCTGCCTCCAATCTATTGTGTTCGTTTCTTAATAAACTGTTATTTAAGTAAATAACGTAAGAGTTAATCTTTTACTTGCAAAAGCGAATGTCTATTCATTTATGTAACCTAAAGTGAATTACATTACAGTCGATTCTCTACTGCTCTTACCACTTCGAGTTCCGTGTCTTCAACGCGATCACCTTTCTCTGCATGTTCTTCACGTACCTGCCAGTAGTCACGCTCTTTCTCAAAGTTGGCACAATTGCATTCCAAATTGTATCGCCCATTTCATATGTATATTTATTAATTTTACTAGAGAGATAATTAAATGCGCGGGAAGTTTAAACATGCTCAGTATCAGTTATTATTGCTTCGCCAATCTTCGCTATAGAAAAACGAAAAGTAAAAATTTTTTTCTATTGTTGTCGATCTTCCTTAAGATATAGTGAAACGGACGATTTATCGTTTTTCAGTTGTATTCCATCTGCGCGAATGGTGACGATCCCAAGTCGCTTTGGTGCCCGATGTCACAATGGGGACCGCCTGACATTCGGGTTAGATTGATTGTTTATTGAGGAGAGAGAGTGAGAGGAGAGAGTATTTAAGAAGCATATATGCCTTTTTAAGAGAGCCTCTCTATAAAGACTTTGGTGACCCAATCCAACATTTCAAGGAATAACTACCCCATTAAATTTTTCATCCCAAAATTAGACACTTTAAATTTGACAAGTGCCCATTGGGAGCTGCTTGATCCTACAGAACGGCCCTTTCAAATCTTGACTCTGCAGGTTCGCCAACGCGCGACGCACGACGAAAGAGCAGCAAGGATCTTCGCTTGAGGAAGGGGCTGGTAAAAGGGGAAGGCTCAAGATTCATCCTCACCCAACTTCTTTCGATATCCCCCTTCTTCATTTATCATCATTTCCCTCTTCTACTTTCATTCGTTTGTTTCCGGTTTGTTTGGAAAAATAAAGTTGGACTGCAAGCCCACTTTTGTTTTCAACCTATAGCAAGTTTGAAGTAAACTAACAGCCGTTCTCAAAGTATCAGCCAAAATCCGCTAATAAGAGTTCTGGCTGATATTCATATGAATATTTATTATGAACACCTGTGTCACTTCTTTGACAAGAGTCGAGAACACTCTCAAGATGTTTGAATCTATCGTGGGAAAGTATTGAACGACCTTTTGAACGCTTCGAAAGAAACATGCTCAACAAAGAATATTAAATAGCTGCCAGCAAACAAAATGATAACTTTCTTTGAAAAGTACGGTCACTACACATCTTAAGACTACTATTTGACCATCACATTGAATACAAATACGGAAACATCTGATTTCGATGACTTCAAATTCTAATTGTAACCATGGTCGAATTTACAGTATGCAATATACATACGTATAGCATCATACAATATACAGTATCATGAATAGAATGAAGTAAATCCAAAAGATCTCTCCAAACCCACAAAATATTTCATTGAAATTCTACAGAGCTCAAAATGAAACCTACAAACTGGCTTCAGTTTTTACAGTATTAATTGCGTGACTGATGTACTCGGAAATTCAGTTAAAAAAATGTTTATTTTATTTAGACAGCTGCTTCTTTATTCAAAACAGCCATGAAATTCCGTCTCAAGCATATGTATGTTGGACTTTTTCAAGCTATTTTATCATTTCCACGCTTCCGTTATTCGTTTGAATCTCACATTTTACCTCAAAGCTTCTCATGCAAATGCTGGTACATAAATCGATTTAAAAAATTGAAATTGAAACATTATATAACAATCATAGTACTGTGAACATTTGACTACATCTATTGTTCAGTTGCCTCACAACATTTCTTGCCCTTTTCGTTCAAATGGTAAGAGTGATGCGTCTGGAATGTCTTATCATCGAGAACATCAATACGCTCTTCCTTTCTGCCGCTACCATTTCGTGCCTATCAGCCCTCGCCATCTCGCTTGCCACGAGCTCGGCTCTTCATACGAATTGCAGGCATGTAACCAGGACACAATTTTCTATTACTCTTGAAAATAATTATGAATTTATAGCAAAAATGATATTTTTTAATCAAGAAATAAACATGACATGGATCGTCTTCATAAATTAAATTGTCTTATGTACCGTAACATATTAGTGCACATATTAAACGATGTGTTTCGAGTACAGAGATTGTTTTTAGCTGAATCTCTAGAGAGTACTCCTATTTTCGTGGCTCTTCGGCTGGTCAATCGTTGTCCTTTCATACGCGGCGCAGACGGTCGCATTGATGCAGGCGGGAACGCCGTGCTTGCAGCGTGTGCCCGAGACATTTCGATTGTATTACTGTGTGAAGTCTTTATTGTATATGGAACTATGTTTATCCTAGTTGAGAGACCTCTATTATTATTGATCGCTAAATCCTCAAGCTAATGCTGGTACGACTTCGGCGTTCGACCGTCACGCCCACGCACGCCTCAGTCGTCTCCAAGAGCCGCCGAATCCGACCGCATTCCACTTTCGCATGTTCGAACGACAGTTCACTAGCACGGCGGGCGACGCCTCCGTGCCAGTGAATGAATACTATATTAACATAGGTACGTATATAAATTTATAGAAATATGAATGTATGTATGTATTTCTATCTACAGATGCTCCATCACTGTTATATACTCATTTAAATGTTTATTTATTAGTTGAAACTAAAGGAATAAACCTTGCTATTGTTTTTGCTGCTGACGATCGTGGCCCTAGGCTTAGGATAAGAGGATATCACAGATATCTCTCTGATATCTGTGATATCCTCTTAAGATATTTCTGACCTTGAACTATGGGCTTGATATTCTTGATTTGTTTCTCATATTGACATGGTTCAGATTTTATTCTTTCTTCTTTCTATCAGTTAAATATCTCACAATGTCCCAAGACGTTAAAAGTGTGCATACTGATTACATAGCTCTCTTTGCTAGTCGTGACCATTCTCTGGCTGAGAGGAATATCGAACGCCCTTTTTTAGACACTGAAGAAGGAATAGTGAATGGATAGCTGCTGGAAAAGAGAGTGCAGAGGATGATGGACTTCTTTCAGTTTCGTATCGCTGGAAGCGGATTCGTGCAGTAAATGAGAAGAATCTTTCGGAAGAGAGCGGTAGCAAAAGAAAGCCTGCATACAGCAATGATGTGGACGATGACAAAGACTCGGTAACCCTTTTTTTTCTGGACAAAAATATGTGCTCATTTGGTTACATCATTGATGATACATATTTTGCTTTGATGATGTTTTGTTCGCAAAGGAATAGGAGTTCTTTCTTTTTTTTTGGTATTCGACCCCAACTCGACATATGTATGTAGATGGGAGAGGATTTAACCATCTTAAATTAGTAGCCTTCGTATTATTCGGATGCATTATAAGTAAATGATTAAGAGGCTGAAATGAAAAGTGATCTAACCATAAGACATCCATCTTTCTTGTCTTTCACATTATTACCATTTTTAACGCTCATTTAATCTTTTTAGGATGACTGGGAGGTGATAGGAGACGATGAAGATGAGGCGCTGAGGAGCGTGGATGTCCCCTACCAACGCAACGGACACACCGTGGTTGCCTACCGGGGGAAGGCTTATCTCTGGGGAGGCTGGAACGAAGAGTATGGAGCCAGCTCCCTCCTACACGAGTTCGATCCCAGTTAGTCTTTCTTTCCTTACTTTTAAAGGAGTCATCCGAGGAATAATTATTTTCTCAAGCGCTACTGTATGTTTTATAGCACTACTGTTTAATCTCGCCTATTCTAGGCCCGAAAGAGTGCAGAAAAAATAGGAGAAGGCCAAAATCTACAGTACCTGGTTCTCTACCCTTGAGATTTTACATGACAATAATTCTGAAATGATATGACAAAAATCGTTAAATCTTTTTGGATTTATGTTTTACGACGAGATGAACTGATCCATGCGTAAGAACGGCATGTTAATTATTCGCCGACGAACTCCTTTAATGTTCATTTCTGCAGGAACTCGTCGCTGGACAGTTCATGGTGTCTCAGGATTGATTCCCCCTGCCCGGAATGGGCATTCCGCCGTGGTTCATGGAAATAAGATGTTTATTTTTGATGGTTTCGAGGAGGAGTTGCAAAGCTTCTCTGATGACACCTATGTGCGTCTTCGACTTCGACACAAATGTCTGGACAGAGCTGTACACTTTTGTTGTCATTCCATTCGCAACCTTTTTATTATTTGATTACTCTTTTATTAACAGGTGTTAAAAGAACAATAAACAAGGAAAGTGTTTGAGGGCGAGAGGCCAACATCGCGTGACTTCCACACCGCTGTTGCTATCGATGGTATGATGTATGTTTTCGGAGGAAGATCCGAAGAATAGGGCTTTTTCCTTTCCCTTCGCGATGTGTATGACTCCACTTTGAGGGTAAGTAAAGCGCAGATAAACATTCTTAGAGATTCGAGCGCTATCGGCAAATAAGCATTCAAACGCTTTTTTCATATTCAAATTTTACTCTAATATATTGCTTATTTTGCTCGTCCTTTATTTATTATGAGACCATAATAGCTTTTGTCACATTCTCGCCTCTCTCAGCAGAGAGAGTTCTTACTGCAGCCGCAGCATTAATCTTGCCGTTTGTCCAAGACATGTCAAGGACAATCGGTCATGACCGTTCATGGTCATAACCATGTCAAGGACACGTCAAGGACACGTCATGGACACCTCCACATGTGCGCGTTTAAATAAATTTTTGGCATTTTCAGCTCTTTTTACTGTTATTCTATATTTATTTTTCAAAAATAATCAAAATAAAAAAGAGAAGCTAAAATGGTTTACTCTAAGTCCACTCTTGAAAAAAATGCAACTTTTTAAGTCGAATTGCACCAGACACTTATGCACCAATCAATTACAAAACTACATATGTATCGAATCGGATTCCTTTCCATACCCCAACTCTGATTGTGAGATACGCCCAAGTTCCTTCCTGTGAGCCAGTCCCCTGTATCTGCACGACCACATCTCGAGAAATTCTTAGATGTCACAACATTTATTGATGGGGCTTCATAACATGGCCATAACAAAAACGGTGGTGGAGAATAACATAGCAGAGGAACGGGGGACATTCGCGAGCACTGCTTGAATACGATGGCGCCGAGCAGTGGATGTGCGAGTTGGCGCCAGTCAGTAATTCTGCTACACCATTCGCGAGACGCATGTTCGCGAGTCAAGCTTCTCCCATCTCTTCAGCTAGGCTCTTCAGCACAATGGTGGCGAATGGATCCAAAAACATGCCGAAATCAGTTTAGAAAAACAAAACAACATAAAAAAGTGCAGCTTGTTGAAGAACATGGAAGAAAGTTCTTGCATCCATCCGAGAATTGTTGGCTCGTTTAAAATTTTCCCCCTAAATTGACTTCAAACAGTACTAAAAAAGAGGTGCCATATGTCATAAACTGTGTCGCATGCCATAATTTGTCCGGGACATCGGTAGTAACCGCGAGCGTGTCACTCTGTGTTCTCCGCATTTATGCACTCTCTCGCTATGGTCATGACCACGCAAGGGACAAGCCCACAAAAGTGTCCATGACCATCGAGATTTTTTTCTTTTTTGTCCAGGACACGTCCAGGACATGTCTTAGACATGTCCTAGACCCCTGTGCATTAAGATAGGCAGAAGTGGATGTGTCCAGGACATGTGTCCGTTTTATTTTGAAACGGTCATGGCCGATTGTCCTTGACATGTCTTGGACAAATAGCAAGATGCCGCCGCAGGTCTCTATCAGTAGTTGAGGAAAAACATTCATTTTATTTTTTTTCTTTCTAAATAAAATTTTTTTTTAGTTTCTCCGCAGTTTGTGCTGGCAAACGTCGACACAAGTCTCTTTCACACAAAAAAATTCTGAAACGGAAATAACGATAATAATACATTTACGGTACGTTTGAAGGAATTGTGCATTTTACAGGAGTATTCAATCCATAAATAAATATATGGTTATATTTATGTATGTATGTAGTATAAGTATGTAAATTCATTCAACTGACAAGGTGTAAAAACACAAATTCTAGTATGGAGTCGTATTTTCTTATAATGCATAGAAATGGCTTGATCGAAAGGCGAATGCTGGCACGTCTGGGGTTTACTCTACGGACTCTGAGCAGTTTTCATGCTCGACCAACAACTCAACCATTTCAAGCGTTGAATAAAGAAATAATAATGTTTGTTTCACTACTCTAAGATTTCTGAGGATGTATAAGATCTTTTACATCTGCTCGTTTCCGCCAACAACATCCAGTTAAGAGGAGGGGAATGCGAAAAGAAAATGTTTATCTTATTCGTAAGAAGTGATGCCTTCTGGCTGCGCTGACACATTACTTTTGTTCTAAACAATATCCTGATGCTGGGTGTCACATGACGTTCCACTGATGAAGAATCTACGGTTCCATGTGCTTATCTTTCGGCTTGTATAAAACAATGATTTCGCTTTATAATATCAATACTATCTAATTAATCTTTTGTCTTCCATCTGCAATTATTTAAGGAATTCATGTTCTTTCGGGTTATATTTCTTTAAAAGAGCGCGAACTCAACGCGGAGATTTCAGCTATTGTAACCTGAACACAAATCGTATCCCTTTTTGATCCTTCTACGCCATGTACTTGGAGTGCGCGATCGTCGAGAACGTATTGACATTGTGCCTGTCGGCCGTGGCCGTCGCTTGCCTTGCAGCGCTCGCGGTCTCCCTCGTCAAAAGCACTGCACTTCATACAAATTGCAGGTAGGAAACTAGAAAATATCTTGCCTTTTTCTATTTACGTCTTAATCAACTGAAATGAGCAGAAAATGTTCCTTGATTCATCTACTAAGCAGAATTGAACGTACTATTGGCAACAGCAAAGAGTTTCTTGTAAAGAGTGCTGCTCTTCTCGTGGCTCATCGGCTGGTCGATAGTCGTTCTTTCCTACGCGGCGCAAACGATCGTGCTGATGAAGACCGGACCACCGTGCTTGCAACGCGGACTGCATGAGCCTTGTTAGTTGCTCACCAAATCCGGTTGCAGCAAAGGATTTTGCTTGTGTTGGTGCGCGTCATAAACCTGTCCGTTCTAGGTTGCGTATTCTACAATTTTCTGCACGAGTTCGGCTATGGAGTCGCATCGCTAAGCGAGCTGCTGTTGCTTGCCGATCGCTTTGCAGCGTCATATTTTCTCCGACGCTACGGCCATCTTCCGAAGCGTTTTACCGCGACGCCTTTAGCGATCGGCTTCGTAATGGCGGTTCGTTATCAACGTCGTAATGACAATGTAGGAGCCAAAAATAGTCTTGAAGTCGCGCCTTTTTCTTGAGACAGTGGTCAAGAAAGTTCAAATAGATTACGCTTGAGTATAATTGAGAAAAACAACCTGTGGTTAGTGGAAACACGCTAAAATTTATTCTTTTTTTCAGTACTTAGTCGCTGCGGTTTCCAGCTACTTTGTACATTACGGTTAGAAACGCATGCACATATTATTTAAGTTGTTTACTATTTACTGTATAAAGTTGTTTACTACATACAGAGAAATAGGTATGACATATGCTCGGTGAAGAATTGACATCGTTCAGAATCACTGGAAATGATGGGTCTTTGTTTCTACTATTCGATGGAGACATGCTTGTTTGTGGTTAGTCTACTCTTTAATCACTCACCCACTTTATACTGTGGAGCACAGCAATGTAATACTCGTTTTACAATAGTAAAATTTTGATACCGAGTGATAGGTGAACAAACAAGAGAAGAACTAGGTGGATTCCTTACAAAGAGAATTTAAAAAAATTCTTGGTTTGTGCTGGACAATAATGTTCAGCTGAATATTTTCGTCGTTCGCTTCAACAAAGTACAATACAAGCAGACGATCGGGCTTGTCGGATTGGACTTACGTTATGAGGTTAAAAGGGACTCATTAGCTTATTGTTTTCACTGTGAGACAATTGTGGAGTTAGTTGATTGCTCATGCTCAAAATGTCAGCAATATCGTAATGGCCTTCTTCTCGTCCATCTTTCTTCATCGTCCTTTTCAGCTTAGCGAGATTTCGCAGATGACCAAGACCGTACTGTCGGTAACCGTTGTCTCTGCTTGCTTCAAACTTGCCGCCGGCTGCTTTGGTGTCTTGTACATCACAAACGTCTTCAGCCTCGAGCGCATGTATCCCTTCTATGCATGGGTGACTAAGCTATCTCTTTTTTTATTGTTTATTATATTTTTCAAATCCGTTTTCAAGCATATGTAGTTTGTATGTGTCAGCACCATTTCATCGTGGTGACGAAATAGGCCATCCAGGATAAACCGAGACAAATAGATTTGAAAACTTTGTAATCGTCTAGAAGATAAGTAGAATAAAAGCTAAATTACTTGAATGGTTAACTCTTCATGCACAAAGGCATTAAAAAAAGAAGTTATACAACGATGTCTTACTACGTTTTCAAAGGATGCTACATGCATATGTATGTATGTACATACATATATGTATATGCATGTAGCATATTTTGAAAACGTAGTAAGCCATATGTATGTACATATGAACTTATTCAATAAGAAAACAAAATAGTGAATTAAGAAGAATTGTGTGCATTTATTTTAGTTCCTCGCATGCTGCGCCTCCGTATGCGCTTGCCTCTTTATTCGTCGTCACAAGTTTGCACACCCTCTTATCTCGATAAGGACATTAGATTGCAATTGATCTTCACATATTTCGTTTCTTGCATCACAATAAATATAAAAATTAATCACTATTATTATGTTAATTGAATGATAATCCTTTTGAGACGAATGCTGGCTCGCCTAAGGCGTACTCTAAGGCGACTGGGCATCATCGGTGCGGCAGCCGTGACGCCCGCACACTCCGCCGTGGTCGCCAAGGAGCCAGCGGATCCGGGGACTTTCCACTTTCGAATGCTCGATCGACAGCTAAGCATGGATATTAATGGAATTCTAAAGAGATAAATAAAAAAGAAACCCAGCTTAAATTACACAAGTCATATGTACAATTTTTTAAACAAAATAAATTTTATTATTTCACTATAATAATTGAAATTTGGTGCTGCACACTTAATGTTTTCATGTTTCAATTTCTTGATATGCCGCGTCAGTATTGAAAAGAAGTAGAAAGAAGAGTATGTTCTTGTATGCAATCTCCATTGAGTCTTCCATCATCGGTTGCAGCGTATTAGCATTGTCATTGTTCTGTCAACTTACTTTTTTTTTAAATAAAAAAACATTATGTGCAACATGCACTTTTGTTCTCGGATTGCGATCGATGATTTAATTTGAATGGAACGATGTTTTGTTGCTACTTACGATGTTAGGAGCAGGCGAGCCTCGTCACTTGCTACACTTTTCCTTTGGCCATTTCACCTGCTTTCTCAGCTTCCTTCATTCTCTGGAACGCATTATCATGTTCGCACCTTTTCTCACTACTCCGTGAACCTTGAGAGTGTGTGATGATCATGATCTGTGTTGTTTCCCTCATGCCCTTGAGAAACATCGCTTAGCGACATAGTCTTGAATTCGAATGTCAGCAAATTTCAGTCTTTGTCTCCGAATAATAAGCACCCGCTTTAATTATTGATTGCAGTTCGAACGAGTCGAAATAGGAAAGGTCGCTGACGAATAAGAACACTTGGCAGATGCAATAGTTGACAGGTGATTTGGCCAGGTTCATACATAAGTATGTCAACGCAATTTATTCGTGACTTTGATATGGTTCAAAGTAGATGTAATATATGTAGATCTAAAGCAAAATCAAGGATTAAATCGATCCTCGCCTATTTGATCGTCTATTTATGAGCTCATTTTACGGTGCATACGGTTAGTTTGTTGAGCATCATATGTATTTTTTAAGTCAAAAAAGTGATTAAAACTGAGCTTTTTGAAGACGTTTGCTAAATTTGTATG